>OX485803.1:47593127-48193127 GCA_950295325.1 Polytrichum commune
TATTGGTTCAGGCATGATCGAAATTGAGTTCCAACCTACTCAAAATTCCAATACCATGTAGATTGCCAATGGGGTCGGGATTAGGCGCCTCTATTATTGATGATAAAAGTTTTTTCATTAGTAAAAAGGGGGGGGGGAGGGGGGAATTTTAATGCACCAAAGCATGTGTTCTTTGGATTTTGTATGCAAAAGTTTTATTGGCATATTATTTACAATTGGCGGGGGAGTATGATGTTAAGGTGGTGGACATTCTTAGAATTGATATGTATTTATTGTGCAAGATTTTGATTGAGGTGTTGGTTTTGGCCGAGATGTTGGGTTTAGCACTCTTAGAGAGTGTTAAAATCATCACTTTCATAGATGGGCATTATTATTATTATTATACCTCTAGTTTGATAGCAATTAACAATGTAGTTCAATGCACCAAAATATGTCTTTGTTGGTATATGAACTAAAACCAACACATGAGCCTAATGTTAAGGTGGTGCATCATGAAGGCCATCAAGCAAGCATTTGGAACGGACAATATAGTTGGCATTAGTTTTGGAAGCCATAATTAACCCAACACCGACAAACAAGCAGGGTGGTGCCACATATAATGCCTCAACGTTGTGGTCTACACGGAATGGCTCCACAAATCTACCTACATTCTCGGACGCCGTATAGACTTCATCCCACACCAAGGGAGCATAGATGGCACGAACCCCAACAAAACGGCAATCCGCCTAGCCCAAGCACCCGTGAGAGAAGCGATCGTGGACAAAATCCAAGCCATGAGCAACGTCACCAACTCCAACCCACTCATCACCAAGAAATACCTCACCAAAACCATGAAGGAATTTGAAGATAAGTTGGATAAGAAGTTTGGCACGCTCACCACCACAACCAACACCCACACGGATTGAAGACACAAGGCAACCACGGCAACTATAACTCACCATACCACCAACCTCCTAGCGCTCTTTGGAACGATCGCCCACGAATTCCAACAATCCAATCTCCGTATGCAAGGCATTGTCAATGGTCTCTCCACCACCGCAACGGAAATCTTACAAAGAACCGCCCTACCTCCGATGCCACAAGGATATAATGTGACCACCCCCACCTCTCCCACTACAAGCCCCCCCCCCCCCCTTTGGCTTCCACGACAACCCACCAATGCACCATCAAGGACCTAACACATTCAATGAATAATAACCATATATATAAAATGAATAAAGAGTGCACACTCTTGCCCTTGTTGTTTTACATGGCCTCCACTTGCACCCACACAATATACCACCGACCACCCTACCAAATAAATACCCACATCACAAAAAATCACAACACAAAGCCCTCACCGAACCTCCACACAAAACCACCCCCAAAATATACACACATAATGCTAAGCCTCACATACCTACTACTAAACTACCCCCCCCCCCCCCTTCGCGCGCGGTAGAAAGCAAACAAACCCCCCATGTAATAACACACCCACCTTCCTCAATGGAGCCAATGCCACAACCCCACAACGAAAAGAGCTACTCCTCATACAAAGAGATATACCACACAACCACAACTCGGGTGCATCAACATCCTCCCCTCTAATCCCACAACATTCAACCCTCCATCTCCACCACAAAACCAACACCTAGAAAATAGCCACATACACCATACTAACATTATCTCAATCACTTTCTACAAAATAAAATGCATCCACCTTAAATACCCAACATAACACAAAGCCACCGCATACATTGTTGACCTCCAAACACTTATTAGCGGAGACATACAACCCAACCCTGGACCGCTCACACAAATCCTTAATAGCCTCCCAAAAGTCTTCACACAAAGATAAAAACAATACTTTATAGCACACACCCTAAAACTCAAACCTCATACCAACACCTAGAATAACACTTTGCCCCATACTTGGCACAACACACCCCAACTAACCAACACACAACCCTACCACATCTTCGAAGACACAGCCTCCTACTATCAAGATACCCCCCATACTACAAATTGTATGCCTTCATAATTGCTCTCAGCCCAGTGCCCCACCAATATAACGCCCAACTCTCCAACCACGATCCTTGATGTCTCACCATACTAGGAAGACTCCAAAACAATGAACCACACCAATACACAAGACCCCACCATTTGTCACAAATACTCAACACTCATACAACATAACCCCCCTCACCTATACCCCTACACGAACACATCAACCAAAAGATTGCCCAAGGAGACCCCGTCACCCAACAAAACCTAGCACAACACTTCCCCCTCGTACCTAAACAACTCCTCCAAAACATTGCCAAGCGCACTAACCAAAACCAATAATATAGACCCAGGAAGAAACCGCCAATACACCACAAACGAGCCCCCACGTGGAGGCATACTAGCCATGATTCACACAAAAAATTCACACCCCTGAGAACATAACCAAAATCCCCACCCCAATCCCCATATCACCCTACTTACAAGCTTTCAAAGTATCCAATAAACTGCTAACACCACTCCTCAATCTGAATATATACATGCCATTACACCCACACGACATAAACCTTATACCCGATATCATAACCCAAATCACCATCCTAACAAAGCACCACCTTACACACAAAACCATATTAGTAGGTGATTTTAACAAATACATCCTCCTACAAGGACATACCCAAGATGGCACACCCCAAGCCCCCACTCATGAAGATAGGGAATGGGCATGTTTTATGCAAACTCTAACTCTACACCCAATCCAAAACACTAAAACTCTCTCCCGACAAGGTGGCCACAACTACTCATCCACCAGTCTCATCGACGGATTCTATACCAACACATCAAATCACATCAAAATCAAAAACTCATATCACTACCCCGTTGGCCTAGATCTTGGTCCCAACACACTAGTCCAGAAAGTCGATAACCCCACTACACACACCCCAAGAATTACATAACCCATACCACCATAAAAGTTCCAAAAAATACTCATCCAATTCCAAGAAACCACCAACCTTGCCACACAAAACACTACACACACCAAACCTCCTCCATACATATTGGGAAGAAGCCCAAGAAAAATTTCAAGACATAATCAATACACTAAGCACATGTGTTGAAGAAACGTGTCGTAACACACAAACCCCCACACACTACCACACATAGCCCGCCAACAAGGAGGTTTCCTCACATGCAAACAATAGAAATTGTGGAAACACCACCTCCAGATCTACCATAGCACCAGAAAAACAATACACACAACACACTCCACACCACGCGCAAGTTGGCCAAGCCACTTGGATATACAACAAATATACACATTAAAAAATACGGTCGTCCCCCCCACCCCCACTAATGACACAATGGTAAGAAAATGGTAAGAAAAGCTCGCTACCATAGGGCACTCAGCAAAAATAAAAGCCCACAAAATCATCATCAAACAAACTGCCATCAATTGTAAAAAAACATCGCAAAATATAGGCTCCCACTAAACACCAAGCCCAAAAATATACATAAAAAATTTAAACCATCTACAAATATACAAGTAAATTGCCTCATAGATACAAACGACAATATCCTCACAAATCCAATAGATATCAATCAAGAAATTCTACAAACACAACAAAGCTCTTCTAGCAAGAAAGCCCCTTGATGCAATGACCCCGCTAACCACCCTTCAATATGCCAATGCTCAGTCCGGAACTATCCATGGTTGGACCAAAATGGATTCATTATTGAAAAACAAGGCCCCCATAACTCCAAAATATCAAAAAAATTCACTCAAGATGTGTTTAACAACGACCTTAAAAATTTAGCTAGGAGAAAAACTCCAGGACCTAACAACATCCCAAACGAAATCCTCAAGGCCCTCCAACCCTTCTTTCATGACATGCTATTTCTATTCTTCTGGTAATGCTACTACCAAAAAAATAATACCCCGATATTGGAAACACAGTAAAACAATAATCCTCTATAAAAAAAAGGACTCACTATTACTCACTAACTACAGACCCATTGCATTGGCAAATACTATATATAAACTCTATACTAGTACACTCATTGCCCTCCTCAAAAGATACGGTGAAAAACACAAAATAATACACTTCGGTCAAGAAGGTTTCAGATCCCAAAAAAACATAACTAGACAAATTCAAATGATCATAGCAGCACTAGTAAACGCCCACGTAACTAACAACGACATATGCTTTACTTATACTTATATAGACTTTGGAAATGCCTTCATATTTATAGACCATGCAAGATTCTTTGCACTAATGGAGGAACTTGGATATCCCCAATACACTATAGCAAGTCAGGGTCAAACTAGAAGTCAACAATACAAAAATAGAAGTTGTCTCACGGAAACACCTATAACTTCTAGACATAATTGTCGATTTTTATAACACCAATTTTTTTGGAAATATAACTTTAATAGCTATCTACACATATAAACTATGTTAGAATTGGATTTTAAAACAAGATGTATGCTTTTGAAGTATGTTATCCCTTTGGGCTATAAACATTAACTAATGTGACATTTTATAGAAATTAATTATGCTTCACCAATAAATAAAGAGGGATTAGAATGGAACTTCAACCCAAAATAAACCATAAAATAATGTTTTTATTAAAAGATTAAAATAATCCCACTTCATCTTTTAAACCGTTAATATTTAAAATTATTAGGTCCAACCAAAGTGGTTTGGACCTCTAAATAATAAAAATTTCAAAATCGCATTTTTCTCCCACCGAAGTGGAACTTGTCATAATCTTTGCTAGCGTCCCTTAACTATCTTTATCATTTCTCAATTCTAGTAAGATTCATGAGCGCTAACCCTTCACATTCCATCCATGCAAATGATTAGCTTCCCATACCGTGGACCTCCAGGCCATAGGTGCATGACTAACCCTCCTACACTTGCATTCAGAAACACTCCTCTTAGTCGGTAGCAATGGTTAGATGTGGACTTCTATCCACATAAATCCAATCCTTACTTCATTATCGCATTTCCGGAGCAATACTATAACAACCCGAACCATACTAAGATACTATGCCCCCATGTTGGACCAGCGCACATGAAGGCCATGCCGTTCGGCCTTAGGTGGGTTCAACCGACCACGCGGCCTCACTCATATAAGTCTTTAGGATTTTGAACAAGGTCCCTACCCCACCATCAAGAAACCTTTTGTTTTCTCCTAGGGATTGAGGCCAAGTAGACATTTTCCCTTAGCCGCTTGGGCTAGAAGCCCCCAACAGCTTTGGACTACCATAACTTCTTTTTAAGATCCTTGGCTCTATCAAATGACCACTCTATCGACATCTAAACTTTGCGTATATGCCGATGAACCCCACACTTGCCTCATTTAGGCAAGTATTAAGGAAGTTATGGTTGTTCAAACCTAGGTAGTATCAGGCACCACTCTCATGTCACGGTCTTGCGCAAATACCTACACAATGTTTTATTTGTCGACGGCTTCGGCAATTTAGCGCATGGGTCACCTGAGTTGTGAAAGATTGATTTAGGGCACTTACAAAGTAGGGGATCTTCCAAATGGTGAATCAATAAGTGAAATTCAAAGGGGCCGCAAGAGCAAGTGGACGCTAGAAGCAAGAGCAGTAGTGTTACAACCCTTACTAGCTTTCTTTAACTTAGCTTGACCGTTTTTCAACTCTAGGAAGTGCCACGACTGCTAACCTGCACATCCCACGCACATGCATGGTTAGTTCCCAATACCGCGGACCTCCAAGCTCATGGTTTGGTCAGCAAACCCTCCTACACATGCATTCGAGACTCTCCCCTTAATAGGTAGCCAATGGTTAATGTAGACTTCCATTCATGGAAGTCCACTCTTAAGTTGATCATCATGTAGCCAAAACAATACTACAACAACCTGGAACAAATTGCCAAGTATGCTCCGGGTGGGAATGGTCGACAAAGCCGACTCACCCATATAAGCCTTTAAGACTTTGGGCAGGGTCTCTACCCCACCGTCAAATATTTTTTCCTCTCTTTACAAGAGTTGGGGCCAAGTAGACATTTTCCCCTAGTCGTTGGGGCTAGAAGCCCTCAACAACTTTAGACCATTATAACTTCTTCTCATAATCTCCGATGCTATCAAGCAACCAATCTATTGACATTGCTTTTTGCGTAGATGCCGATTGACCTCTGACTTGCCTCATTCAAGAAAGTATTGAGGAAGTTATGCATGTTTAAACCTTGGTAGTCTCAGGCGCCATTCCTAGGTCATTGTTGTCCTAGGACGCTGACCCTAAGCAATGTCCCACTCAAAGTGTCATATCTCTTAGCTCACACCTCCGATTAAAGTGTTATGAGCATTCTAGAATCCTGACGTCATAAGCTACTCGTAGCTCATGGCCTTACCCTCGTGACTTCTAGTCTCCGTGAGTGGGAGGTGTTCTCAATGCTTGGGGCCCTCACCTACACTAGGATTACTTGGGCCCTCTCACCAATGGCGCCACAAGTCCTGGGTGTAACTCCAGGGTCCCCCTCGTGCCCATGGTGTTGCGGCCACTTTTCATGGAGAGGTGTGCGATAAGTAAACCATCATGTATGATAGCGGTGAGGTGAGAACTAAAGATAAAAATTGAGAGCGTAGATATAAGTATTTATTAATATTGGGTTGAGATCAAAGTATTTATAAATACTCACATGATTATTAATGACATTATGCACAAATTCATCAGTTGTCATCTAACATTGGATGGAATGGAATGCAAGGGTATTAAGTAGCTAGCAAGAATTCATGTGAAGGGGAACCCCCATCCGGACTATGATGCAATTAAAGGTGGGGAGGGGGGGATCCTTGCCCATACAAACCAATTATGCAAATATTTCAAAGTATGCATGTTGTTTTCATATTGTTTATATTTATTCATGAGGTCAAGACAACATTTTGTAAGGCATTCAAGGTTGGTGTGAGGTTTAACAAGTTATGAGCGTTTCCAATATGATATGGCTATCAAAAGCCAAAATACAAGAATGGCATGTGTTGCATATACAACCATCATCTATTTATTTGCCCTACTTCTATCATAATTAAATAAATTCAAAGTACCTACTACTCCTTTGTGTGTGTAATTTCTTTAGTGTTTATATGCAAGTTTATGTGATTGTACAATTTCTAATGATCCTATTCTAGCTATCTTTTACTACTATCCTAAACAAATACACAAGTTCTATGTATCTAATGCTGTTTTTATGTGTGCTTTTTGTGTGCCTATGTGTCATTTATTTATTTTTTGTACAAACTCTAGTGTTTAGTTAGTTTAAGTATATGAGGAGGGTTTGTTTAGTTTACCATGATAGTTTGGTAGCACATGGTTTAGAGGTAGTAACAACAACAACGACCGGCGATAGCAGTCAACATTCTCTACTTTCAATGTCGTGTTATAAGGCCGAACTCTTTTATTGTTCAATGTTGTGTAAGTGGACAACATCATTAACAGATTCAACATGGGTCATTTGCCAATGAAAACCAAGTTTGTTGCCAATATTGGTTGTGTCATGTCTCTAAAATGGCCACCTGTAAGATAAAATGTTGCCGAATTGTTTTTTATTATAGAATATCCACAATACAAGTTGGTCAGCTCCTCACAATCATATGCCGCCTTCTAATTTGCCCACCCTGGGCACAAAAATGAAGCATGTCATAGCTTGGTGGATAGCACTCCTCACTATGGAGGATGGTGGGTATAGTTTGACTTTGTGAAGGCGACTAACCCAAATATCATCAAGGTGGCGACTAAATCACCATGTATAAGTCACCCACCGAATTAAAGCGAATGTACCGCCAATTAGGAACCAAAAATAGGTGTATGATTAAGGAAACAAATTGAATTAGCCTCATTGACCTTACATTGTTTTGGAACAATACTACATTGATATCCTGATTAGTGCATGTTATTATTTAGAGTTGGGCAGTGCAATAACGTCTTACTTTGAAGTTTAATTTATACTAACAAAAGTTCAATAGGTTGTTCGGACATTATAGGACATAAACGACTTTGTTTGATCAAATATGACATTCTCATTGAAAACAAAATAACATATGATGATATCAAGGAGGCCTTTCTTGCTAAAGAGTAGAACTCTTTCCATCTCTCTATGTAGGATACCCTTCCATCTATCTAGGAAGAAACTACACCAAATATGATATTTAGTGTCACCAATTCTAATTGTATCCTCAATACCAATCGTAAACCGATGTATAGTGTTACCAACACTAAATGTTAACCCAACATTATTTGTCATTCCTTGTAATTTTGTTGGGGGATTATAGATTTACAGTATTGCAATTATTGTCACTTACCAAGCGCCTTTCCATCCAAATACAATTATCCATTCCATTATTTCATCACAAGTTGCTGACAAGAGAAGGTATGGTTTTGGCCAATGGATGAACTCATCCATCATCCATGACAATATTTGTAAACTTATTCATAAGAGGAGCCATCCGAAAAGTTACCATAGTGACATTAAATACCATATGACACTAGATATCATATTTAGTGTAAATTACCCCCACCTTAAGAATGTGCATTGTACTTGAAGCAACCATAATGCAAGATCATTGCTACTTACCTACTACATCTTGAATCATAGGCTCGCCACTGAAACTGGACAATGAACGACTATCTCTATCGCTAGAGATACTCGACTATGCCACTTTTGCTCCTATAACGCATTCGAAAATGAGGCACATCTTTTGTTGGAATGTCCCCTATATAACCCCATCATAGAAAAGTTTCCATCATTATTTGAGTACGTAGTTCCAGGGAGCCTCAAGTCTTTCTTTCAATTAGACCACCAAGTTGACATGAGCCTCTATCTCACGGAGGTTATCACACTCTACCACTATAGAGATTTAGATGGTTTGAAACCATCATGATGTACTTTCAGTCCCCTTAGCCTTTTTCAGCTTCCTAGACTTTAAAATCAATCTCATTCATTAAATAGTTATAGCTCTACGTAACTCTGAATATGAATACGCACTAATTGGGATAATTAGTGCACGCTTGGGTCACTTAGTGCATTTTACAAATGACATGTGGCATAATACAGGGAACATTGAATTCCTATGAAATAAAAATCATAAAGGAAATTCAATTAATGGAGGGTCCATTAAAAGTAGACAATCCCATTATACATAAAGTAGATATGTATATAATGTGGGCCATGAGTTTTTAGTAGAAATAATATAGGGGTTGAAGTTTAGGATTCTAGGGTTTTTATGAATATATGGGCATGGTTTTTGTCCGTATGCAATGGTATGTATGGACATGGGCCACTTTTTATTACTTAAAAGAAATGGTATTGCCATAGGAAATATAAGTATGCTAGGGTGCAAACACATAAGTCATTTTGGAGAATAAAGCAATTATAGGGAACCTTTAATTCATGCCTTGGAAGTAAATAACCCCTAAACAAATACCCCTCCGCTGCATGTGGTGCACAAAAACCATATAGACTGATCCACCCGTGAATCAGTGTAGCAGACCTTGGCACTTGTCATTTGGGTAATAAAAATGGTGAAAATGGAGGTACAAGGAGGCAAAAGATTGAAACGTAGAAGATAATACCATGGAAGCGCCAAACACTCACCTAATGTCATGTTAGTATGTGGGAGGAGATTGAGGATTCATTGCTTACTTAGAACCAAACCGGAGGAGAATAATTCACACAACGGGGGCATTAATTCATCTATTTGCTTCAAATGAAACGATAAAAACTACCAACTCGATGGGTCCACGTGGTATAGTTGCACAATAGAAATATCATTGCGTTGTATTGTATTGGATGCACTCGTTTTCTTTCATGTAGAACAAGGTAGTTTAACTAGGCTCCACCAAAACACGATTCTACGATTTTAAAATGATATAAGAAAACAAACCAATTGCATAAAACCTTCACCTCGAGAAACCACTTCAAACACCCCTCTCTACCACCATTTTCAGGTTGGTGCTCGAAATACAACAAGTGGTGAAATTCTTAAAAGAAGGATCTTTGTGAAACCCAATGCATGTTGTTAGTACTTTGTGGAGTTTGTGCCTATGAAAATACAGGGAGTAAATCTATTGAAAAAATTGCGACACACCTTCATCAAATTGAATTCATGTTATGTTATAAAAGACAAATCTTCATCATCATCATTCATAACATGATTCATATCCATAACAATGTTCTATGGGACTGACAAAATTCCACAAAATATCCAAGCATATTCTCCACGTTCAAATTGAGTGTGGAAAACATCTAAGAATATTTTGTGGAATACTGTCAATCCCACAAAATGTTGTTATGAATCTGAATAATGTTATATTTTTTTCAATATCATTACTTAAAAAACAACTCTTAAATATTTTTGTCATTTTTCATTATATTACCACCGTACAATATGGTCCGTTAACCAATCCTCATTACACGACAAGATCGTAGATGATTCCATAACTTGTGTCTTCCTATTTGAAAAGAAATTCAAAAGTGTTTGGGAAACATGTGATGATAATTTGGTTCAAAATTGGTAGCTAGTACGGGTGGTAAAGTGTCATTGTGCAGTTGACATCCACTTGACATTGTCAATAGACAATTTGCACCCACAAGGTAGATGGGTCTTGAATGGTTACATTTTCCAACTAGCCCATTTCTCCTAGGATATGAAATATCTGACTTGTACAAGATGGTTAGCAAATCCAAACTGAGGTTGTAGCCACTTTGCTTATCATTCTTTACGCTTATTTGAATATGTCGTTCATTATCTAAGTGAAGATTCTTGTGCTCATTAAATGGTCGTATAAGGCCCTTCAATTGTGTTGACTATCGAGTTTAGATTGGCTATCATTCATTTTCTGAGCATATAGACCAGTCTCTTTTGAACACATGTCTTTTTGGTGTCCAATCCTTAAGCCACACCTAACCACATACCATTCAAATACATGTGTCCAATTAAAGAAAGTAACCGAATAAGGGATGTTTATCTTTTGCAATGACCATAAATAAGAGACATATGTTTCTTATTCGACGTTATTGTGGTGTGGGCCCTCCATTAAAGTAGACATGCCTATCCCAGTTACTTAGCTTAATCAAACACCTATACTTGAGTGGTATGTGGTTACGTGTGGCTTCAAGAACAAATATCATAATAACACGTGTTTACAAGAGATTGACTCAGTGTTCAAAATATCTTAACCATTCTAGGCTCAATAGTCAACATAATTTGGGGAGGGGGGGGAGTATACGACCATTTAATGAGCACGAGGTTCTTTACTTTGATATTAAGATATCCCCATATGAGCTCCAAAAACTATGAGGAAAGTGGCTATGGCCTCCATTGGGATTTGCTAACCTCTCATGCTAATCACATGTTTCGTATCCTAGGAGAAGTGGGCAAATTGGAAAAAGTAACCAATTATGACCCATCCACCTTATTGTTAAGCTCTTGAACTCTGTGGTGTCCAATGCCCAACTGTTAGGTGTCCCGGAAAATGTTGAGTGTGGGAAATGAAGCAAGGATCTCAGTCTCTCACCGGTAGAGGGCCTTGATTGTCCTGGGCATGTCCTAACCAATGTTGAACTGCTATATTGTTGAATGCATGGGCATCAAGAATCAACATCAATAATGACATCAAAGAACCTCAACCTATAGGTGTCAAAATTGCAAAATCAGCCAAATGTTGACATTTGGTGGGCATGTCAAGGTGAGGGAATCTTTGTATACCTATCTGAGTTATTTTTTGAACGAATACCATTCTACATCATATTGATACAAAGACGTTTTTACCTACGTATGAAGGTTCTTGCATGATATAAATTTCTGAATTTTATTGAGAAAAAGATCATTAAACACCTATGCCCAACTAGTATTAAAATTAAAAAAAAGTGAAATCCTCATTATAGATACCAATCCACGTCTGGTCCTAGCCTCCTTTCCATCTTCAACTCACAAGTTGATGCTCTAACAATTCCTATTCAAAACTTTGTGTATGAATTCATCTTTTCCTAGAAAATATATTGCAATTTCCTGTAAGTTAAGAATGGTTAGACAAATGTTAACTCTCAAACTGATATTCTAAAAATACATACTTCACTATACATGATTCCCATGGTTCTAAGAGATGTATGTAGAAGTTCACAAAACCCCTTTATTTGCGAGATGGAATTGTTGCATACAAGTGTGCCTCTAATCCAATTATGTATAAAACTTGTCCCTTACATGTTTATGGTCAATTCATTTCAATTATGCTCCACTACAGTAAATTGGGGTGTTTGTAGCAAAAACAAAAAGGTATCATAACAACTTTGAGAAGTCAAACCCATGCTACATATATATCGTAGCTCTCTACGAGCTTGGGCAGAAAATAATTAATTTTAAGGGTGCCTAAATTTTTGGGAAATTAATTTCGTTGAGTGCCCCCCCCCCCCCCAAAAAAAGAAATAGCATTCAAAGAGTGCCTAAAATCATAATAATGCAAGTGACATTCAGTGGAATCCAACAAAGTAGCATCAAATAACTTCAACAATGTCTTCACGCGGCATCAATCTCACTAATGGTCTAAAAATAGTACAAGCATGAATTTGCTTCACAAATCAAAATATGTTGCCAAGCAAAATCCTAACGTACAAGTACGAGGCAAACTTTAGGGTAAGGAATGTTGGTTAAGGGAGTGTATAGGTTAATCGTAGCCGCCATAGATGAAATAAGGAAAACCATTCATGAATCATAGAAATGACTTGGATGAATGTCTAACTTATTTTTAATTATTTTTTGAAACTGCCCAACTTTAGAATAATGTTTTCTAGGTTGCCCAACTTACTTTTGCACTTTAAATAATTACTAGGCAAAATGGTGCCCAAGATGCTAGAAAACTGCGATAGTGTCTACAGACATTTTCAATGGATGATGACAGATTTGGGCAAACCAACCCATACACTCGTTCCTTGCTGGATGCCTAAACCCTTGCCTCCAAGAAACCAGTTTATGGGTTGGTTCGCCCCAGCCGATGATAAGAGGTACATTCATAACATGTCAACAAAATTACGTCACCATGTGTACTTTAGTTCTTAAAAGCACCATTCCATTTTCTATGTTGTACGCAATAATTTGTAGGAGCACCAAACAAGTACAACAATCAAGTCATGCTTGCTCCTAAGGGACTATTTCTACATATATAAAATAATTTACTATGAGGAAAGGAAAATATGGTTCATATATAATAACGGTGATGAAATATGTGTGTTATGTACTTGAACCTAGGATGAAACATTATTTGAGCCCATGTCTCCCACTCTTTACTTTTGACATTTTACATTGTGCCCCAAATAGAGAATTGCAATTGATAAAATGGGTTAATTTCAAGTGACATCATTTTTGACATTTTCCTTTCAAAAACCAAGTCTCCTCAAACATCTCCATAGGGCATGTTGAGGCCCAACATGGGCTTTTTTCGTACCTTCAAAAACAAAGATTAATAAAATAAAATATGAATTGGAGTGAGTACTTTTTGATGACCTACATTTGTGAATGTTCACAACATCTACCAAGGGTGACAAGTGAAAACGTTGATTTCTATTGTAGAACTTGGGGGCTGTTATTATTAGTTATTTGTTCACTCCCAAATTGAGGTCAAAGGTCCCAAATTAGTCTAGTGAACTTGACTTGGATTGTATTAACAACTAACATGTTGCGGGAGGGGGGGGGGGGGTGGTTAGTTTCTATTATTACCCTCTCAGTGGGTGTTAAGAAACCAAACCAAAAGTTGCAAGATCGTAGTCGTTTGGACTTTGTAGAACATTAACATCTTTACTTGGTAAAAATTACATCATTAGTAAAAAGATATAGGAATGTGTAACTCTGAATAGTAAGTGACACTAAATATCATGTTTAGGATAGTATTCAAGTTAATCCAATCTTTTAGACGATCCTTAATTATGTATGCAATGTGTGATAACAACTAGAAAACATAGTGCAAACACATAACTACGTGGTCACAAATGCATGATTAAAAAAATAAAATACAAGAAAAACATAAAAACCGATAAAATCCATAATAATGCCCAAGAGCAAAGTTGTGAGAAGAAGTCACAATATCGAAAGGATTCAGAAGACGTTGTCAACCTCCAGATTTGTCCATAGTTGGCCAAAATGTCTGGAATCGCCCAAATACTAGTTGAATGTTGAATATTTGGTATTTTGTTGAAATTTTCACTGTCATGACGTTTTCATGATATCGGTATTTGTTATCTAGTGCAAAAGAGCTTTTCTTTTGAATAGATAAGGAACAAATCAGAAATTACGTTCTATTCATGCTAAGAAACCACGGTCCTTTAAGGGTTTAGGGTTTAGGGCAAGAAACTTGGTTTTCAAACTTTAAAGTTTAAACTTGGTTTACAACTTAACATTACTAGAACTTTTTAACTTTTTAACAATTCTACAACTTGGGTCCTACTACACTGATTATCCCAATTTATGCATGTTACTATTCGGGATTCAAAATGCTCTAAATATTTAATGAGAATGTAATATTTTACCAAGTAAAGTCATTTACGTTCTATAATATCTGAACAATACATTGAACTTTCGTTTAACAAAAATTGAGCTCGAGTAATACGACATTATTGCATTGCATAACTCCAAATAATAACATACACTAATTGGGATAATCATTATAGTGAATGTTTATTTTTTAAGTGACAACAATAGGAAGGTCGCTATTATATATTCATTAGGGATAACTTGAGGTTTTATATGTCACATAGGAGATGATTGGAGCGGCCTACACGATCACTATCAATAAAGTTCATTGTGCAATGAAAACTAAATATGTTGTGGCAATCGTAGTAGCATTGTCCAAGGTACAATCAACTAAGTTCCTTATGCAATGAAATTGCCATACCCACGTAGGCAGGGATTTGAGTTGGTGAACAAACATAGCATGTCAATGTAAAACACATTGACATTCCTTTTCTTTTTTTCTCTCTCGCAATGGAACTTATGACTTTGTAAGGGTTGAGAGCTAAAACCAACCATGAAAAAGGAAACAAAACACCAACATTGTCAAGACTTTATGACATCATATTGTGTCAATGTTATAGCATTCATGATCGGACTTTCCACTCCACATTATAATGCAAGTTTTACAAAGATAAAAGCTCAAGGTTCAGTTATAAGCCCCATGAAAATACACTGCCCCTTCTTGGAGAAGGTGATACCGAAGTGAGATCAAGAACGATTCATTTCCATATATGTAAATTGATATGTCCAATTAGGTTACCCACCCTAATTTATCGACATTCCAAATGAATTAGAATATTTATTACCACCACAACAAAATGTATTTATTATGGTGGCTATGATGGTGGCTAAACAAAGCTGTGAGTTCTTGTGATCTAATTTTGCACCAAGATAATTTGTTTGGGTAAAGAGGCAACCTATTTGCAAAGGCAACCTAATTTGCACATATCAATGTAGATATGTGGTCATACATAACTATAGATATAGGTCTTAGATACATCTAAGTATGTAGCTATAGATGGCAGCAAACAACATGGTAATCAACAAGACAACACCGTCCCACCAAGGATATTAAGATGCACGTGTAACAACACACAGTGTGAATGCCTCACAAAATTGCGACCCGACCTTATCTACATACCAGTGCTACATACGGACAAAACGACCCCCTGATACCCACACCGGACCTAATCATAGAATTCACCTTCACACATGACATATTCATTGAACAAGGCATACAAACAAAATCACCAAATACAACGGCTAATAAACACAATAAAAGCACAAGGCTGGAAAGCGAGACCCCTTATAACTATCACCGCATGAGTAAGAGGCGCAATACACACAAGAAGTATAGAACTCCTCAAAAAACTACCAATCCCAATGGCACTAATAAACGAACCATGAAAAATATTCACCAAATTTCCATTAAATATCTAACATACCTAGTACTCAATAAAAGGAAACTCGATAACAAACAAGAACCCATTCCCCCCCCCCCCCCCCTCCCTCTCACATAACAAAAAGATACTAGGTAATACGACCCCCTACATACAAGGGCCCACCTACCGTAAGGTAGGCAGTAAACCTTATCATGCACCAAGGGGACTCTTGAGCATGATATGGCCAACAGGTTCAAATTCACGTCAAATGAAAAGAGTGAAGTTAAATTTTCTATTCTAGTTATAGATACGTAGTCATTTGACATCTAAGGGGAAAAAAATGGCCATGGCTAGACACCCACATCTTCTGGTTGAGCTCCCACCACTATTACCAATATATAGGGAGTATATTAAGAACTTGACCCCCTCAAGTTTGTGGTTAATTCATCTTAAATGGATTACTCAAGACTACTTGAGACCCTCATTATGATGCTAATTATGGGATCAATTAATCTTGAAAAGGAAATATACATGCTATAATACAAAGGACTTCGTATTCATCTTGAGTAAGAGTGAGCTCACATAAAGGCCTAGACATCATTTGAAGAGCTTGCATCATCTTATGTCACCTGATAGGCATTCAATATAATTTCTTTCGGAGTTTTGAGCTACTGTTCTCCCTCTTTAGTATGACACGTTTGGGAAACACAAAAGATGTCGTATTATCAAGGTGTCGTCTTCTCGTTAATATGACAATTGGTGTAAAATTATCGTACTCTCAAGGGAGTACAAAAACATAAGAAATATGAGCTTTAAAATATGTACAACGAGTTTAAGCAATATAGATTTTATGAAATAATAACTTGTAACTCCAAACAAATACAAATATTCTCAAGAACTCTTGAAATAGGAGTTCAAAGATCTTTAGTATTGCCTACCCAAGTTAGCAATTGTCATCTTATCTAAATTCCCTACTAGCTTTTGAAACCTAATAAATTCATTAACACCAAAATGTAAAGAGTTGTTTAATAAGAAATTAGACAACAATGATGCATGACGTTTAGCATCACTAAACTTTATTGTAGGTGGAGCAACATCATCCACATCTACTGTATGTAGATCAACATTAAGATCAAAGCCTTGTGCATAATTGATTCCCAAAGCAGGATCCACCAACCCATTACTACTCAATTCTAGCTGAATAATCTCTTCCCCTTCCATTTGAATGTAAGTCTCGATTGACATCTCATCATCACCCAATCGCAACTTTGAAATCATAGCACCAAGTCCATTTGATTCTTCTTACAATCTATACTTATCACTATATTCGTTAATTTGAGACTTTCTCTTGTCACAAATTAATATATGGACCACAACAACATGGTCTAATGTTTGGGTCGTCCTACCTAAACCATCTTGATATGAGTTCTTAATTGGGTTCTTGATATGAACACCCGCTTCAAAGTATTTGCATCTTACAACATTCTTCAATATCTGTGCAATTTTATCCAGGTTCTTATATTTGTTACAGTCTCAAAATGCCGAAAAAGTCCCAAATTAACGAATATAGTGATACTTCTCTCTTTCATCAACTAAGGCAAAATCAACATTTTATATTGTAGGTAATATACGCGCCATCCTCCAACAATTCATGACTATACGTGTATCCAACTCACTCCATACTTCAAAACTCCACATGATAGCATGTCTGATGTTGGGCACCACCTTCCTTAAATCCTTCAATGTAGCATCATCATATTGTGATAAAACCCACTACAAAAGTTTCTTCTTGTATTGAATTTTGAAAGATGCTATTATACCTTGATCCAAAGGTTGAACTACGCTTGCAACATTGGGAGGAAGGAAGACCAAAGTCATGTTGCTCAATTCCAAGGATGAAAAACCATGAGACTTACCAACTTTGGCAGAGCTAAAAACATGTGAAGATGCATAATCCAAAATCATAATCACCTTTTGATTTTGGCCTTTTGAATTGATTGTTGAGTTGCAAAATCAAAGCTTCAAATATATCCCCCTTCATCCAAGCTATTTTATTTGAGTGCCACCAAACATACTCACGAGGTTGTCATCTTCTGCAACATCATGGTTACTTAGACGTATAAATCACAAACAACTTCAACTTATCAATCCCAGTTGAATTAACATCAAGAGCAAGTGTTGCACGCTCCTTCTGTAACTTCAGACCCTTCACTTTCCCTTGTGCTAATGTTTTATTAGGATATGCTCTAAAATACAATCCAGTCTCATCCATGTTGTAATCATCTTCAAGCTCATAATCTGACAAAAGAATAGCAAAGAGGCCACTCTAACCCTAACCATGTCCATTCTACACTAGTAACCCTAATTATCATTAAGTTCCCAAGTAGTTCCCAAATGAAAATGGATGTATTTTAGATGTACATAACATAGAGGCATTAATTACCTCTTTAATATGAAAAAACGGAGATTTTAAATGCCGTATTGTCGAGTGCCGTATTCGTATAGAAGAGGGAGTTTTGAACCCAAAAGTTTGGTCACCCAAAAATATCGAGGGTGTCCTATAAACGAGTGTCATACTGACTGTCCTACAGTAATCGATTCCCTTGAATGTGAGCACGAAATGACGTATACTGTCCTCAAATAGATGATTCATTGCAGTGTCAGAATTGACCATCAAAAACACATGCTTCAAATATGCCACACTAAATAGGATATTTGGTGCATATGGTGTTTTATGTCACTATGGTAACTTTTCCGATGACACTTCTTATGAATAACTGAACAAATATTGTCATGAATGATGGATGAGTTCATCCATTAGCCAGAACCCTACTTTCTTTTGTCAGCAACTTGTGATGAAATGTTGTCGTGGATGATTGAAATTTGAGTGAAAAAGCACTTGGTAACTGATAGTAATTGTAACACTGTAAATTTATAATCCCCCCCCCAAAAAATTTTTTTACAAGGAATGACAAATAATGTTGGTTTAACATTTATTGCCGGTGACGATTTACCGCAATTTACGATTAGTATTGAGCAAGACAATTAGAATCGGTGACACTAAATATCATATTTAGTGTAGCACTTTCATTAGGGTAGTAACACATGAAACACTGCTTAAAAATACTCACACATTAACAGCATTTTTCATAAACTTTCAATGAAATTCACTTTAGTCCAGACATGGGTGTCAAAAAGTGGTGAAGGTGTCAATCTAAAGAAAGAAGGAAAGAAAGAAAGTCGTCGCCTACTTGTGACACAATGGAGGTCCATTCATCCATAGTCAATAGTATATATAAGAGAATATGTATCAGGCTTAATCAAATGAAATTAGCATAAGTATGTGTGTGTTAGTTGCTTCATTTTTCATGTTCTCCAACTTCTACCAATTGGATTTACACAATGAAACTTGCATTAGCAAAAAAATTATGAAACACATAGGCACTTCAAGAGCAAAATTATGAAATAGGGTGAGACCTAATACAATAAGGTTTTCCCACTCACAACCTCAACTTTTGAGCATTTAATAGTGTTCTTGTAGTGCTCATTCATGTTGTTGTAGTGTTTTTGTATTGTTTGATAGTGTTTTTGTGATTATGTCCTTGTTCATCATGTTGTAATCCTATCATTGTTTGGTGTTTCAATCCCTCATCATTATTGTATTCCACCCTTTATCGACAAACTTAATAACATAAGGCAACCCGTGATTTATGTTAATGTGTTGCCTTATATCACTAAGCATGTTGATAAAAGGCGCCTTAAAACACCACACATATGATATTTTAAATAACACAAAAGAGGTAATTTTTGAATTAATATAGGGTTAACCTTAAATGGAATTTATAAGGTCCAACTACCAAAGGGGCAAGATAATGAGGCAAAGTAGAAATTTAGGAGAAAAAAAATGTATTAGAAATAATTAGATAAATAGCCCCCCCCCCCCCTCGCCCAAAAAAAAAACAAACAAAACAAACAAACAAAAACTATGAGATAGTGAAGTATTCGTGATGAAACATCCACAAAAGGTGGATTGAAAATCAAACCTCCCCTGATTTAGTTATGGTTATTGAAAATGCATATTTGTTGATTTCTACACTGAACACATAGGTTCTCCCAATTATGATCACTATTGAGTGTAGAGTAGTTATTAATATTTGAAAACATGGTCCAAACTCTTTTAAACATGTGTCTTTATGATACTTGCTCTTTGATCCTCCTCAAACCATATACCAATCAAATCCAAGGGTCCAATCAAGAAAATAAACCACTTCATACCCATGTACCCTCAAGCCTCAACCAAATGAAGTGAAGGACCACCAGTTAACCCAGATGTGGACGTAATAAAGTTGCACATGGCCTTGGATGTTTAAAATGGCTCTTTAACATTTCCTTTGTTTGGAAAGAACCTTGAACCTTCTATACTTCACAAAGCTAGCATTTGGTGTTGGAACTACAATTTTGCATTTCTAGTGTCAAAGAGCCTTGTAAAACAAACATAGTCTTGGTTGTTGATGATGACACAAACTTGGGATTGGTGAATGCTGCCCAAGTTCAAGTCACCTAGAACGATTGCACTTTATAGAAGCAACTTTGGGGTTTAAGCCTTACCTCTCCAGAGGATGCTATGTGCACATGGAAGAACAAGTGGGCGATTCAAGCTCTACTCCCTAGCCACTCCAACCTTCAACTTACTTTGAGTATTGTATTTTCCAACTTGAATCCTTCCAAGCATGACTGATGGGAGCCATCGTCTTTGTGATTATTCTCTCCATGTTTTCTCTTTCAAAGGTGGCAAGAAGGTTTGGTAGCACATTGCTAAGGCGTGGAAGGTGATGGTTAAGATGAACCGTTTTCTCCTCCTTTTTTATTTCTAGAAACATCCTTCAATTAACATCTTGAGTACCAAGGTTTTTTATTTGCCATTACAATGGATAGGGCTTTTGTTATGTACAAGAAATGTCTTAGGCACTTCAAAGATATTTGGGATCCCAATCGTAATGATTTCCTTACTTGGGAGGAGGCTCAGCTCAAGTTTTCTCTTGTGGAGGTTTACAAAGGTTTTTGGACAAATTCATTGGTGCACTATAGGACATTCAAGGATTGGTACATTAGTCAAGTTGATCGAGGAGGAGGCTTATAGTCCTTTTCCGAAATGCCACCCCCTGAGGCGGCCACATCACTTGCTAGGGTTAGGTTTAGAAACGGCATCAATTGTAAAGTTGCCATGGCAAGCTCTTCATGTGTCTACATATAGGTGGCAGTTCCCATCCCAATGTGGGTTGTGAAAGGATGGTGTTTGAAAGAATTTCAACATGGGCAAGTTGAACTTGTGCCCAATTCATGGGTTGCATTTCTAGATTCAAAGTTGGGTTGCAATACACTTTGAGGTGCAACTGGAGTTTTGTGCATACTACAACACTAATGGCTTTTCAAGGTTAGAGTGGATACTTTAACTCATGGGATTGCTAAAGTCCAATTCAATATGATTTTTTTCGGAGAATTGATGAGCTATTCTTCAACCAGACACAGTGGTGGTGGTTGGAGATGACTCCTCTTCTGGAGTACTCCACAAAATTAGGTAGAACTTGGATCATCACAAGGACTGAGCTCTTGAAGCCAATTGCCTTGAAGTGAACACATTCTATCCCCCCTTCTGTCTTGCCATGTTGGCAAGCGATCTGGCACAACACAGGGCACAAAGGAAGCATGGAGATGATGGAGCACAAGTTCTTTGCTTGTCATTTGGCTCAACACATTTGCCACTACACAACTAATATCATTTGGCAATGTTTTGCTAAGAGGAATAACCTTCATACAATATGATTAGCAGATTCAAATCGAAGCCATGCAGCTGTTCTCATAAATTTTGGAGCTCATATGAATATCCTATTCATTATCAAAGTGAAGATTCTAATATTCGTTGAATGGTCATATAGGTCCCCCCAAATTATGTTGACTATTGAGCCTAGATGGATATCATATTTTAAGCACTCACTGCACTCTCCTTTAAACTCATCTTTTTGGTATCTGTTCTTGGGGCCACACCAAACCACATCCCACCCACATGTAAATTCTCCTGATAAGTAACTGAATAAGGACTGTCCACCTTACCCACTTAGAGAAGGTACCAAAACGATATCAACATTTTGATACCATATATGTAAATATATGGCCATATATAACTACAAATATAGGTTCTAGATATATCTAAATGTAGATTTGATGTGCTGCGTCATTTGACATCCAGGGGGAAAACTCGCAGAAAGGCCTAGACTTGTTCGAAGTTCTTGCATCTTGTTTTGACACCTGATGAGTGTTCAATGCAATTTCTTTGGGAATTGTGAACTACAGAAATTGATTTCCTTGAATGTGAACACCAGATGACAGTGACACATGAAACACTGCACAGAAGCGCTTCATCAACAGCATCTTTCAGAAACTTTCATAAACTCCTCTTAGTCCAGACATGGGTGTAAAAAAGTGGTGAAGGTCTCAATCAAATGAAACTAACATAAAGCCTCAACCAAAATAAAGTGAACAACCACCAGAGTACCCAGATGTGGACATAAGGAAGATGATAAAGCTGCAGATGGTCTTGGCTGTATGCAAGGGCTCTTCTATATTTCCACTGCTTTCGAAAAAACATTCATTGAGCCTTCCTTACTTCATGAAGCTAGCAACTTGTCCTAGAACTATGTTTCTGCAATTCTGGTGTCAGAGCTTAAGAAAACATACAATCCCCAGGTCGTTGATGATGAGATAAACTTGTCAATCCTCCTGATCTCTGTCAGGTGGCTTTCCGCACGGCAAGAGCATTCTCTGAAAATGCAAGGGACAGTTAGTATCAGGCAAATATCAAAGAACCTTCAACACAAACATCCAAGGTAAAACTCTTCACTTGTGAATACAAAATGTTTGCCTATCAGAAGACACTTACCTGCATAAAATTGTATCGCACCCGACCAATTGACTCATTCTCTGCAATCGCAAAGAAGCTCAAAAGTGGGGTGTGTCCTATGTATGACGCATAGCTGTCCCGTTGGATGTTAACTGCCCATTCACTGCCAACCCACATAGTCAGGCACATTACACCACCACAACAGAATAACTATGTTCCGCATATTATTTGACAATGGCATGACTGCTTGCGATATCAACCAAAGGTTCACATAGATGACAACAACGTGAGGAGGACAAAAAAAAGTCAGACATATATCAGAAAAACTGGAAAGTGCCAATGATTACACCCAAGGTGAAACTGCAAAAGAATGAGGTAAGAAAAGAGGGTGCAGAATTTGCAAACTGGGGTGTCTTTCATCATCCTAAGAGGTGCAAATCATACAAAAGTATTGCAAGAATGCAAAAATAAATAATATATACTTATAGAAACTGAAGAAATTCTCAAATTGAATGTGCGAAAAACTTTGGAATTCCCCAGTTAAGGAAGCTGAATGTTACATGTGCGGCCTAACTCGAATACAGAAGCACAAAATACTTTGTTGATATAGACATGCATCCACTGTGCAATATACATGCACAAGTACACATTCCAGCAGTCTTCCATCCATAAGTACATATGCAAGTCATGCACAGTGACAACAGCAATGTCCAGTCCAAGGAGACGTGTACACTTACAAGCGATTTACATCAGCATGCCCAGTTCCAACATACTTGGCTTGTAGATGCTCAAGTTGACTGTTGATGTTAAACCTGTCACTGGCCTGCCATGTCAGAGCACAATTCCATGTGTAGATTAGAAAATCTGGTCCTCTGGATCAGACCGTGCTTGTCTCCTGCTTTACACTAAGGCCAACGAACTCTCAAGGAGAATACTGGGAGGTAATTCAGTTAGAACAGAGATGAAAAACAGGAATGAATACCTGCATGATGCCTCACTGACGATTTAGCAGTGACGATTCCTGGAACAAGAAGGAACCAACAAATTTAACGAATGATTTTCAACACAACATATTCGTGTTACAGAATTGCACTTGAATTACACAACACGCTGTAGATTGCAGAGACTAGCAGATACTAAACCCTAAACCTGATGGATTGGAGTGAAGAACAAGTGTGTGATGAAATGATGATCAGCGAGAGGTTCCTCTTGTGATGAACCATCATTCTGACAACGCAAATGTCAGAACCGAAGAAGCACTACTCTGACGAACTTAAAAAGTCGACACAGCGTTCCACCAGCTTGACACAAACCGACAATCGGTCTGGAACACCCTAACCGGCGGAAGTTGAGAATTATTTTCACAAGTTCATATTGGAACACAGCTTATCAATCAACTGTGGCGACTATCACCCACTTTCAAACGCAAGGACATGATGCACTTGAAGCTTCCAAACTGCCAAACCAAGCCAGAAGTAGCAACGAATGCTTACTATGTGTAAGGCTCGTAACCACGCCCTACCGTTTTCTTCTTGAATTACCGAGAGCAAAAAGAGATGAAGTCCATGAACTTGCAGCAAGAAATGCACAGAGAACCTAGCGGATGGTGTTGAGAAAAAACCCTAACCTCGAACGAGCGAGCTGGGAAGCAGGCAAGCACTTATGCCTTGGGAATGCGAGAACGTAAAGAACTCTGGCATAACGTCCCCTCTGCAAATCCGAGTCCCGGCGGGCTTTTCAGATTCGTAAAAGCCCCGCAATTCTTCTCTCTCTTCATTGACGGGCCTGTTATATCTGATATTAGCCCGCAGTCGGGACTTTACCCGATTTAGATCGATCAAACGACCAAAACAACTCTTCAATCTTTACGCAGGATAATGCCCCGGAATAGGGACGTTGCGTGAATAAGGACCCACCCCTCGGGCTCCCGCCCTTGGAGCGGCCCTTATTCATCCTATCCCCGCTCCCGGGCATTATCTACGGCATAAAGACCCAAGCCAATTTTCCCTTTGTACTTTGAGTGCCCTTCATTTGCATAATGCACCCCACGTATTTTGAAGTGCACTACATTTTTGAGCAGGACACTTTGTTTTTATAACCAGTCAAAGTCATTGAAATCCATTTTTAGGTCTTTGCGTTCGGTGATGCATTCGGGGGAGTGCATTATGAAGAACACGGATACCTATGCTCAACTACCGTCTTGCATGGTGTCCTTAATCCCCTTATGCACTACCATGAATGCATTGTTTATTATGTAGAGAACCGGAAGCAATTTCCCATTGTTATTCATGAGAGCCTTATGCAGCATGGTTTCCCTTGGATATTAATGTTTTTTAGGGTAGTTGATTTGTAAGGTCCCTCCGTTGCACAGGACTTTCTCACGAGGTCTTTTAAGATACCTCCAATAGAGGCATGATTTCCATATAGATAGATAGATAGATAGATATGTTGGCCCATGTTAAGGGCAAGCATACATGAAAAGTATGATCACCTAAAGGATACTACCACATGTCAGTGGTGGACTCTATGACCAAAATGACCTCAAGAAAATTAAATGAAGGGGAAGCTATTGGGGCTTGGGGAGGGAAGGGGGGAAGGGGGGAAGGGTAGTGATTTGGTACTTAAGGTCCGAGCATGTTCTCCACGCATTGCTCCCATTGGAGAAAATCATTGCATAGAAGTTTATTCAGTCAAAGGCCCTCGAGAAGGTACCTTTTGGAAACTCGTGCACAACCTTCAGCTACCACCCTCTTGCACTGCTCGTTTCAAGAAGACATCCTCCTCATGCCTCATCTTACACCTAAAGCCCTTTAGATTTTTTGTTTTTGTTTTTGTTTTTAAAGGTCACATGATTGTGTGGAACCTCCCGCCAGGACATCCATTCCCATAACAACTCCATGTTCCATGAATTGATTTGGAAAGGTGAAACACCTCATGTCTTTATGTACAGTAAAGGTCGAGAGGGGGGTAGTTATCTAGAACATTGGACCCTCCCAGGCTACTACCTTGGTGGACTTTTGTAAGAGTGGTATTTTTCTTAGTTATAATGAGGTGGAAGAAAAAAAAGTTGTGGTCACTACGAGGATCATGATTAAAGGAAGCAACAATAAACGGAGGAATTGCTAGGCATGAAATCGCTAAGCTACACCAACCTTTAATGTGAGTCCCATAGCTAAGATTTCACAACGCTCTCTTTGATGATGTATTGCATTGGAATTAGGTAGAGTTTGTATGCATTTGAGTGAAGCGATGGTGAGGCAGTTGCAAAAATGCTCAAACTTGTCATGTGGTAATGCCTTGGTCATATATTTGCAAGTTGATTATATGTGAAAATGTAAGAAATATCATTTTCTTCATTTTTAACCTTCTCTTGAATGAAGTGATATAATATGTTTATTTGACAAATGGTATGTCATATTAATTTATTAAAGTATTTTAGTTTACTGTCAAACCATCACTTGTGAGATCCAATTTTCATACTTTAGCATGGGGTTGTGCTTTCCTCATGCATGATCATTAGTTTTTTTTCATTTGAACTTGCATGCATGAATCCATTGTACCTTCAGAAGTAGTATCTAGTTAAGTACCTAGCATGAAACACCTAACAATTTTGGTTGTAAGGTGCTAGTACCCATTCATCTCCCCGCATTGAACTAAGATGGGCCCTCAAATGAGAGAGGGGGTATATGTTGGGTGTGAATCACCTAGCATATTAGATGCTTAGATCTTCTAACTATAAATCTATTACAATAAAAATTTGCTTATTATTTCTTCAACGAGGAAATCTCGTACCCAAAAATGCAAAAGAGAGGTTGAACGCATGTTGCATTTGAGTTAAATAGCATATAAACTACCCAATCTATTCAATAATGCCACAAATGTGACTAGGTGACATGTTCATGTTGCCAACGCTCATGCTCATCTAGAGAGACTTGGTGTTTAAATCATACACCCATGAAAAGAAGTTGTGGTAAAGATCTTCAACCTAGAAATGACGTATCCATGCAAAGGTACGTGTTACATGTGAGGGTGTGCTTTCAAGGATTGAGCATGATGACTCTAAAAGAGAAGCACCGGTTAATTCAATAGAGATTGCAATAAACTTTGTGAAGACACGAAAGATCTTCAACCCCACACATGTTGTTCCCATGCAAAGGTACATGTGGCACGCAAGGGTGTGCTTCCAAACATTGAGTTGGATGACTATGAAAGAGAAACATTGGTTGATTCAACAAAGATTGCAATCAACTTGGTCAAGACGTGCACGCATGTAAACATATATGGTGCCTTTTGTTTGCGTGTATCACAACACTTGGACAATGGTTGTGATCTGACTATTGTAGCCAAGGCTCATAGTCAAAGTGATGGGCCCATGTGGGAAAAGACCGCAAAATCTGAACTAGAGTCTTTGAGATCACAAAAAATATTTAGCTCAATTGAAACCACATTGAAAAGGGTTAACCCAATGGGTGTTTGTGAGGAAACGAGATAAGTTTGGAATTGTTTCCCAATACAAAGCACAACTAGTTTCCAAGGCTTTACCCAAACTGGATTATGAAGAGGCGTATTTTCCTTTGATAGACTTAATTACGTTCAAGTATCTCCTAGGTATTGTAGTTGACAAGAAATTGGAAACAAGCTTGATAGATGTAATTTCCGTGTACTTATATGGCAATTTGGATATTGACATATATATAATGGTCCTTGCATGGTTGGTAGAATTCCAACACTCTCAAAGATAAACTCAATGCCTTAGACTTGAGAAGGCATTGTATAGCCTTAAATAGGTTGATGATGTGGTACAAACATTTGAGAGATTTTTGATAAATCAAAGTTTTAAGATTGATGAGTTTTGTCCATGTTTCATGAAACAAACCCACACATGGTTAGTTATTGTGGCCAAATATGTTGATGACTCAACCTCATCAGCATGGCGAATGCTATCTTCCATATCATTTCTTAAATTAATGAATTTGAGATGAAAGATATTGGAGAAACCGCATTTTCTCTTGGTCTATATGTTAAACATCTTGCAGGAGGCATTTTTCTACATTAGAGTTTGTACACTTGATATTTTTTCAAACACTTTTCCATGGATACGACTCACCCACTAAGTTCTCCGATGATGGTATGGTCATTGGATCTAAAGAACGATGAATTGAGACCATACGACGAGGAAGACTCGAAACTCTGTATTTCATAGCAGTAGGTGCTTTAGTGTATTTGGCAAATTGCACTAGGCATGACATTGCACATGCTGGTAGATTATTGGCTAGATTTAATGGTAAGCCAACATAATGGCATTGGAATGGTGTCAAACATATCCTACAATATTTCAAGGGCTCGGAGGATCTCGGATTGTTTTATACAGTTGGAGAGGACAACAACATCAAAGGATATGTGAATGCAGGTTACCTCTCCAAACCACATCAAGGAAAATTTCAGACATGTTACCTCGAAAGCATCAAACCTTCTATAAGGTACGTGGTATTTGGTTCATTTATCATGTTCTCCAACTTCAACCAATTATATTCAAATAGCAAAACTCATGTCGCCTTAGCAAATCTACGACGAAACATTTGCAAATACCGGATTGAAAATCAGACCTCCCTTGATTTAATTATGATTATCGGTAGTGCATGTTCGTTGACCTCTGAAATGAACACATATGTCCTCCCAATTATGTTCACTATTGAGTGTAGAGTAGTTATTAATATTTGAAAACATGGTCCACATCTCTTTTGATATTTGCTCTTTGATCCTCAATAAACCACATACCAACCAAATTTAGGGATCCGATGAAGAAAACAAGCCACTTAAAACCCGTCTACCTTATATACATGAGTAGAAGGTTAATAAAGAAGAAGTGACCTCCTCGTTCGCTCGCTCGCTCTCTTGCTCGTAAAGTTTCATGCATTTATTACTCTCTACCATCTTCCCTTCGTTATTTTTGTAACAGCGTGGACGCTGGAGATGCTCTAATCGGTGCGCCCACCTTGTAAAAAGCCGTTGATAGAGGCCTGTTTGAGGCTTCGTTAGTGGAGATGCCTTTGGAACATCAAGAGGGCGTTTGGTGACCTCGTCAGGTGAAGCAACCCTAGGTGATCGGGAGGCGCATTTGATGAGAAACGTTCAGCAATCTACCGCACGAAATATTGGAGTGGGGAATGGAGGGGTGAAGAGAGGGGGGAAGCAGGCGGAGAGGAGGGAGGATTTGGAGACAAAATGGCAGCCGTGACTAGCACATCGCGCATGCGATGCATGTACATCTTCAACCGCAACGGCGTCTGTTTACATTACCATGTGTGGTTGAGGCCACACACCACTCTGAGCCAACAACAGGACCAGAAGCTCATGTTCGGCTTGCTCTTCTCTCTCAAGAGCTTCACTGCCAAGATGGATCCTCTCGGGTTGGCTCCCGTCCCATCCCATCCCATCCCCTCAGCCTGTCTTCAAACTCGGCGTCTTTCATTCTGCATCACTGGCGAATTACAATGTGCAAGTGATGTAACCGTGAACTTAATATCCGTCTTGTAGGGTTATGGTCGTACATAGAAATCTCGTCCATTGTATGAGACGCTATGATGATGGCTTGGGTTTTAGATTGATTTTATAATCTGTTCCATTGCTTCTAGGCTCTCTGAATTCTACTCATTCTAAATCACTGGCGAACCGCAATGTGCAATCGGTCTTCTCGAAGTAGCCGTGAACTTAAATCTCAGCGTTGTAGGGTGATGATTGTACATCGAAATCACGTCCATTATATGATACCCTATGATGGCTAGGGGTTTTATGAGCTCCACCATCCTTCCATAGCTACTTGGCACTCTGAACTTTCCTCCTGCACTACAATTTTTTTGAGAAGGTTGTTATTACCATAGATTAAACTCGAGGACTTCAGAAAGAGAAGCAAGAGTAGTGGAAGAGGCAAGAAGCTGACCTGGACTTGCAGATATGTGAATACAGAGCGCGAGAATATCTTCCACGAACCCTTTCTGTATCTCCACATCTACAAATCCACACTTTTAGAGTGTACTGTATTCATATTTCTTCCACGAGGAGAGATAGATAGATTGAAGGAGAGGGCATTACTATGGGCACTGACTAGATAACTGGGTTGGGATTGCAGTGGCAACAAGGGGAACCTAGGGATGCCAAGTCTACCAGGACAAGGGTGCTCATTTCACAGTTTCCGAACCAACACCTATAAGCTCAGCTTCATGGAATCACCGTCCGGCATCAAGGTAATATTGTAAATTTCAACAACAGAATGCGATCAGGCTATTATGCTCGAGTCTTCTTTACGGCAGTATTGAAACTGAAATTCTTTTCCTAGGGTTCTTATGTGAGATGAATTGAAAGTACAATGTGACCTAAAAACGTGTTGCACTCATAGTTTGTGGTACTAAGATAAAGTTCGGGGACTTTGACGTCCTCAGAGGAGCTCATATTTCTGGAATCATGAGTTTCTTGTTTTGAACCATACACATGTTTTGAATTCATTTTATGTAAATGCAATGAGGAAGATCATACCATGCTATACCCAACCATTTCGTTCATTGAAAGTTTGTTGCAATTCAATCCACTTTTTTATTGTCTGAATTTTTTTAAGGCAGGTCCTTACCTTTGCTACACTGGTCATGCACCTTCAGAGCTCTCTATGTAATGTGACTCTCTTCCATGGTGCAGTTGATATTGATCACAGATCCTAGAATGGGTGACCTTCGGGACGCTTTGAGGTTCATCTACAACAACATCTACGTTGAGTATGTTGTCAAGAATCCCTTGTACACACCTGGGGAACCTTTCAAGTAAGTTTCTGCCAACATCAGAGATGACTTCTATATTTGATATTCAGAGAGTGGTTGAAGTGATGTACAAAAAATCCTTGCAATTGTTCGAAGTCGTGAGAAGAAAATGCCTTGTGAGGCATGTGTTAGCACCTTATGCATGGTGTAGCTGAGCGCTTGACCTGATTACAGAGGTCAAATTCAAGTGTGCTGGATTACTCAATGATGGATAGTTATACCTGGCTAACCAAATTCTGTGGGACATGACAGGTGTGAGCTTTTCAATGCAACTCTGGATCAATATGTTAAGACCTTGCAGTAACAGGTCTTAAGTGACCAGTTTCTTGTTGTTGAAGGTAGTCACAATGGGGTTACAATTTGCAAGTCTGAAACTTCATGAAGAGGAGCAACTAACTGGGGCTGCATTCTCGTTACTGGAGCCAGCGATCGATTTCTTCTAGCAAGATTAGGTTTGTGTATATAATTCGTGTAACAACACAGTACATCAGAAGTTTACTTGTGATCCATTGAGGAGTGCATGCTGATCTTCAGGACCTCATTTTGCCCAATTCAGAGGCATTTGTGCCTGCAGCGTACAACTATATCTGAATGCAAAATTTTGAGCACTAGTTCTCAAATGGCAGATCTCATCGTACTACAGAAAGATTGAACTTTCATTTGCTTGCTTTTGAACCTCCTATTGGTGTTTGGAAGTCACCAAAGCCAACTAAGAGTTAAACTGTGGTGTTGAGTTAACCCCTAAACGCCTGAGGGGTTTGAGCAATTTCAAATCTATTATAAAAAGTATGTTCCTCTCTATGCATTGGAAAACTTCTGGAGACAAAGTTGTTCATATAGAATTGCTACACAAATCTATATGGCTGGTACTTAGAATGAAGCTTGCGATATTTATTTGAGAATTGAAAGGGTTATCATCTTAAAGTATATCATAAATATAATAGTGGACCTTTTTCTAGTGGATTCTTTTGTCATAACTTTGCTATACACAAGAATAGCTTGGCTTGGAAAGTTGCAATGCAAAACTATCATATGTATCAAAAAATGTCATTTGTGCATATGGATGTTTGATTAATATAGTGCCCAATGCCACAAAACAAAACCAAAAAACCATAACAGAAATATCCACATAAAGACACGTTAACTTTCTCATAGGAAATGTAAACTTTATTGATGCATCATAAATAACATAAATATTCATTGGCTTAAAAACCTGCTATATTGTTGGCCCTAAGGCCCATGATCGGGATGTACAAGGGCACCCTGTCATCATAGGCATGGGGAAGGAAGTTGCCATTAGACGATGCTGAGGCTATGGAGGCTTTTATCGACGACGCCACGAGCCTGCATCACCAGAAGACACTGGCATCCGGGAATGCTTTGCAACAAACACAACATCGTCGCCTTCTGCAATGCCATCCCTCAAATCCTCGTCGAGCCAGTGTTGTTGAAGGTCGCTCAACTCATGATCCACTACAGTACTATTGAAACCACGACAAATTTCATTGTGCAATGTCTTGTTTATTGCTCTCTCCTTGCGTTCGTGCTCAAGCACAACCTCTTAGTACACTCTCACATGTCTTTTTCGAGTTCATTCTCAACTCCAAACCTTGCCATATATCATGCAAACATTGGATGTCCACTTAGATAGATAGATAGAAACTCCGGTCCCATTTAGGGCCGGCGTGAATAGAGTGTCCGTTCGTAATGCCAACAACCCGATGTCCACAGGACATGGGGGAGTTGGGACAAAACTACTCTCCCCTTTCGAGGATGGACACTATAGTAGCCAGTAACAAATAACACTTTTTAAGTTTGAGTTATGGAGGATCTAGATTTTGGGGGAGCGGTTGGTGGTTTTCGAGGATGTCCACTTAAGAAGAGTGACCACGTCAAAGATAAGGGTATGATCACTCTTGTTAAGGTAGATGGGTCTTACACATGGCTTGTTTTCTTAATTGGACCCATATATTGGATTGGTATGTGGTTCAGTGAGGATCAAAGAGCAAACATCATAAAGACATAGGTTTAAAAGAGATTGGACTCTATCTTGAAATATTAATAACTATTGTAGTGGTCTCTCTATTCCAACACAAAATAATTATTCTCCCCTCAAAATTTGTCACGTGTCATGCTCACATTTACCACGTAGAAACTACATTTCAAGACATGTAAAGATGAAATAGGGAGCACTCTATAATATTCTACCCCCAACATTGAACACAATTGGGTGGACTTATGTATACAATTACGAAATCAACAAACATGCACTTCCAATAATATAGCTAAATTTGGGAAGATATGATTTTCAATCTAGTTTTTGCAGATGTTTCATTGTAGATTGGCTAACGCAACGTGAGTGTTGTTGCTCATAAGTAATGGGTGGAAGTTGGAGAACATGAAAAACGAACCAAATAACACCCACATACCTTAATTGGACATGCACATAGGCCCCACATAATTATACCTTATGGCTGACTGCAGGTACGCCACGCGAGCCAGGGTGGATAATCTGGCCCCGGTCAGCCGGTGACCAGTGACCTTTTCAAACGGTCACCCTATCCTCTTGTCTCTGAAGCTGCGTTCCGCTGGAGATCTCTTCCTCTCTCTCTCCCCACGCGAGAGCGGCCGGAGAGGTTTCTCAACAAATCTCACCGCATTTGCCCTACCAATGGTTTCCATTCCTTTTTTTACATTCATGGCACGCTAAGTATTGCTCTCCCTCTTCTTAGCTCTCGAAGGCCCGGAGCGACTTACACTGAGAATTCTGACTCCAAACCTCGCACAATAAAACATCTGTCCGTAGGGAATTTGTGTGAGAATTTCAAGATTGTTATGCCAGCGGGAGGTTGCGTTCGTTCGGGGTTAAAACCCTAGCGACTTCTTGGCTTTGCATTGGACAGGAGGTTGGGTACAGGGAAGGGAAGGCAGGATGGCAACTTTGACGATACATTCGTGCTTGCCATCCCTATCGACCATTGACGGACATGTGTGCTCCAGGCCATGCGTCATTGTGTCTCTCTTGTCATCGAAGCAGAGGTTGTTGTCATCGAGAGGTCCATCGTTGTTGCTCAGACGCTCCTCCCAGCGCAAGGGCTTGGTAACGCCGAGAGCTTCTCTTGGACAATTGCCGGGCCCTGAGCATGTGGAATTGGCAGTGAATACACTTTCGCAAGCCCCGGAGGCGTTGCAAGGTGCGCTGACCCGCGCGGAGGGTCTTTTCTTCACTCTGGCTGATGCAACCGCGGCTGTAGACGCGAGCCAGGTGACCGATGCGGTGCAAAAACAGGACGGAGGGTGGCTTGGAGGAATTACTAACACCCTCGAATTGGCACTTACGGTAACATTTTGAAACGGTTGTAGTTTATGGCTTCAGGAAATTTGTGTTTGTTGGTGCAGGTATTTTGCCTACCATAAGTTACTACTGGTCATTGGAGCAATTGTTTTTTTAAAAAAGGACATTTTTCACCTATCAAGGCAAAATGTTCAAGTGGATTTTATTGGCTGCACCAAAATTAAACATAATCCCTTTTTTTTGTTTGGAGGATGTGGGAATTTCTGTTTGTGAGGTTGAACCACGTGTGACAAATAAGACCACGAAAAAGCTTTGGTGTTTGTAGATTTTCAAACCAGGAATAGGCATGGGTTTTGAACTGTTAGTAGGCCATGAAGTTTCAAGTGTACGAATACACACCGGAAACATAGTGTCCTAGACCAGCATTTCATGAATCAGTTAACGTGGCGTGGTTGCTGCCTTCATCACCCCCGTTTTCCCTTGCAACTTCAATCTCGTTCGTTTCAGTTCCTCGGTGACTGTTGGAATTCTGGAATGAACTGCAAGATGGCAGTACAACATGGAACCGAATTTGGCAATTGCGAGATGCATGCCCAGATTTTTACTGTCTGATCAGGCTTGAGTGCGCCCAGCGGGTGGAATCTGCCTGTTACATGCAGTTTTCTAGGCTTATAATCTGGTGGAGAAGCTAGGTCAATTTGTTAAAGGTGATGTTGCTGATCGAAGTTCTGGAACCAATGAATGGGCACAGATACTCCTCTACTGTAACAAGTGTTACCGACCAGGGAACCCAGTGCCACCTTGTCACTGGGAGCATAATGCATCATTTGGTGCTCAAATATCACCTTAATGCTAGGGCTACTCTTGCATACTGTAACCATATAGTGATGTGGAGTCTGCTTCTGCATATCTGTGGTAAAAGATTATAGATTTTAGCATTTTGTTGACATGGAGCTAGAGAATTCTAACTTCATTCACGGTTTCTGTCTGTGCAGTTTTTGAAGGACGGTCTGGCCAAGTTAAATGTTCCTTATTCTTATGGATTTGCCATTATTCTTCTCACTCTTATAGTGAAGTTAGCTACTTATCCTCTTACAAAGCAGCAGGTAAGTGTATGCCTTGTCAAGTATTATTGTTAGGGTAGACTTCCGTATGAGCAGTTTGTTTTGTGATTCGCAGCTGTAGTTGTTGGTGTGTTGCTCATGCCTTCATTTTATTTTATCTGTAAAATTATGTCATGAAAGAGAAGTTTTGGTTGTAGGGTATGCTTTGGACATCATGATTTATTGCCCAGATCTATGTCTTGTTGTTGTAGTAAATTAATTGTAAGGTAAGTCAATGTTAGTGCAATCTAGCAGCACAATTTTGAACCTTGCTTAACCCCTATACATCTAAATCTTTAGGTTGTATATAGAACATATCTACAACAATCGTCTGTGGTGATAGGAGAGATTGAACATGATGTTGAAATAAAAAGCTGCCTCATTAATTCTCTAAAGGTCATTTACATATTTGTATAATTCTATTGACATCACTTGCACAAATATAGAGCTCCATCAGGACAATCTTAGAGTTGAAATTCAAGTTTATGGTAGTTCTACCAGGATGTAATGCCCTGGACATGTAATTTTGAGATAGAAACATTATTAATTTCTGTAGTTCGGGCTTGTAGACGAGATTGTATGTTTTAACTGCTGGGAATCATGGTGGCACATGCTCATGTGTAGGAGATGGTGTTTGGCAGGTAGAGTCAACATTAAATATGCAAAACTTACAGCCCAAAATTAAAGCTATTCAAACCCGATATAAAGGTGATCAAGAGCGCATTCAACTAGAGACAGCAAGGCTGTACAAGCAAGCAGGAGTTAATCCTCTTGCAGGTGAGTTGTCTTCCTTGCTCCAGGCAAGATGGTGGGTGGGTCAAGCTATTATTGAGTCGTGTTGTAGTCATTTGGCCAGTAGTCCTAAGCACTTGAAGTAATTTAGCAATTTTTTTTTGTTCCTGGTTTGGAGTTGTCTGCCGTTATGAGAATGTTTTCTGATTATATTTGGACCAGAGGTCTTGCAATTTCTAGCCTGGTTTGCAAGTGTCTTTCTGAAGATGAGTATATAAGGAGTAGTGCTTAAGTCTGCATTTCCTGTACAGGGTGCTTGCCAACATTGGCTACATTACCAATTTGGATTGGCCTTTATAGGGCATTATCAAATGTTGCAAATGAGGTATTTTCCTAGTCCTGTATTTCTTCTCAATGACAATCTCAAAGATGATTAATTTGAATTGGATTTAATATTGTCCTATGAGATAATATTATCTGCTAGATGCCATAATGAATGCACCTTGTTTTATCTTGAAGGCTTTGGTTAAAGTTTGTACAGGACTCATATATGAGCTTATGTTATTTATTTAGAAAAGGCTGTATGAATTTCTTGCAATTCCTCTCGCATGATTTAACCTCCTTGAGCAGTGAATTTGAGTGATTCTTCATCTCGACATGATCTTTCTTGTTGCCAATACCAAAGTCCTTTTTAGCTGTTGCCGGAAAGTGCTTTGTTATTCTACTTGTGGCATTGATAATGCTACTTGGTCAAATTTCAAATCATTTGTTGATGACAAAGCATTGCCCTTGATTGTTGGTTTGCAGGGCCTTTTAACTGAAGGCTTCTTCTGGATCCCATCCTTGGCAGGCCCCACAACTATTGCTGCCCGAACTAGTGGCAGTGGGATCTCATGGCTATTCCCCTTTGTGGTGAGATATTTTCTGATTGGTATGGGAACAGATGGAATCACTATTTGTGGCATAGTGTGGTTCTCTTCATTTTGAATGTTGCACTTCATCATGTGAGATAGTAGTTATCTTCTTTCCTGAGTGAAGTATAGGACTTGGTCGAGGCTTTTGGGTTTATCTTTCCCAAGTCTTATTGTAAGTACTGAGAGATGATATGTTTGGTTGAACAGGATGGTGCTCCTCCTTTGGGGTGGGGTGACACAATCTCATACCTAGTATTGCCTGTACTCCTCATTGTTTCTCAATACATCTCCATGCAGTTGATGCAACCACCTCAGGTAGGTCATCATGGTACATACTGTGAATGATATTTTCGTACTCTTTTATAATCTGTAGGTTGTAGATGCCTACTTCATCTGTTTTATGTCAATTGCATTCTCAAGACCTAGTGTTTTAGTGTTAAAACTGCTGAGATGTGCACTCTCTTAGCCGTTAAGTGGCAAGTGGTAACCTGTAATGGACGCTGTTATCTGTGTGGCAGGCAGCTGATCCAAGTCAAGGCAACACACAGTTGATTCTAAAATTTTTGCCCCTCATGATTGGTTACTTTGCACTATCTGTGCCATCAGGTCTTAGTCTTTACTGGTAAGTGTTCACATTATACCTGTTGAGACTAATAGTGCAGAAGATGGGGTTGAGTGTTTACATGATGCAGACATTGCCTTCTTAATTATCTTGGTGTTACTCTTTATATGGTTTTCTCCACTAGTTTCTTTTTGGCCATGGATGTTGTATAGAATAATCTCTGCTATACAATAATAGCCATGCATATTTGACTTGATAATCACTGATACAACTTGCATGTAAAGTGGTTGTGAGGTATCTAGCCATGTGTCTACTCTAGTCTTATATCTGGCTATTGTTCTTCATACAAGGTTGACCAACAACATTCTGAGCACCGGACAGCAAGTATACTTGCGGCAACTTGGTGGAGCTAAAGCCATAGTAGACAAGGATGGAGGAGACATCATTAGTGCTGGGCAGGCTAAGCGGACTCCTCTTCCACCTTCGTCATCTGCTACTGCTTCCAGTACCATAACCACTGAAGCAATTTCTGCTGAAGATAGCCGTGGTCAAAGGTGGGCAACAAGAACTCTATACATACCAGACAAGCTTTTTGCAAGGTTTTTGAGCAGTATGTATGATGTAGGAGACATGCAAATGCAATCTTCCAGAAATGTTTTGCAAAGTTTGTTAAATTGTGTCTGCGACTTGTCACAAAGACCTAGGAGGCAGTAATTGGCACAATTCCTAGCTGCAGGTTGAATTTTAAATGCTTTCTTTTTTCAATTTCATAGCTAACTGGCTTTCTATTCAACCATATCCCTTTTAGTACTATGTATTTAGAGATTTAGGTGTCTGAAGCTCCCTAGATTCTCATTTCCAAGCAACTGGCAAAGACCCAATGGTTAGGACACATTTGGGGTGCTGTTAGGGGAAAATCCAAGATTGTATTTGAATCTCCTCCTTTTCCATGTAATTAGGTTCAGGCAATTGAAGGAAGAAGAAGCAAAGAAGAAAGAAGCACGGCGACGTGCAGCTGAAGAGGCATCAAAGGCAGCTTCTGTGAAGGCTGCGGAAGATCGAGAACAGATATTCCGTGCACAACGAGCACAGGAGGCTCAACGGTCATCTGCCTCAAGTGCAGGAGAGGAAGATGAACAAAGCGAAGGAGAAGGCCTTGATGGTGCTGATTCCAAGGTATGGAATGCGGAGTTCCTTATGTAACATGGCATTTTCAAATTGTTTCCTATTTATCTATATTTGATTCTCAGAAAACGTGACATGCCATACTACTTTGTGAACTCTGTTAGTAGTTAACGTTGTGCTGAGTAGCTCACTTCCAAATAGATGCTAAGAATTTCACACTTTAGCAAGTCCACCTGACTATACCAGCAACAAATTTTCTGATCAGTGCCGCAATTCTCATTTTGTTCTTGTGTTTGACCTAGTTATTCATGGGGCTCCTGTAATTGGAAATGAAATTTCAACTTCAATAAGGTGGCAGACTGAAGTACTCAGTATTATGGTCTTTCTGGCTCTGAGAAATATATATCAAGATCCAATACACTTGAGATGTCCAGGAGACCACAATCAAGCAAACCAGTTTTATCTTTGTTTTGTTTTACGGTTCAAGAAGAGACTCCCATGTGCTGTTTCTGCTGGCAATAACTTAGTCTGAATGGACTTTGGTTTGCAGGAAGAAGCGTTGGCTGCTAATGGAGCAGTAGGGAGTGATACTGGACCTAATAGAAGCAAGAGGTCAAAGAGAAGACGGGCACCTTGAGCTGCCCCTTGCACGATTGTACCATTGTTGGTTAATTATTTAGAAAACCGGCTTTTATAATTAGCAAAGCATTTCTTGAATGAGGCATGGACATTGTGACACATGCATCTTCTTCTCCTCCACTAATTTGGATAAGGGTCTGCAGAGATGATTTTCATAAATTCAATTTTTTGGGTCTTCACCTGGTCAAAGTATTACCTTGATGTATTTGGGAGGAGTTGATGCTTTAGAGTCAATCTTATGTTTAGTGGCTGCTTTTTAATGCAGCATGTTGTTTCCTAAGTGTCATGATTAAACACATTGCTGTAGTGGTTATTGCGGTTTGGAAGGAATATCAGGGCGTATAGCAGTGATACTGTGCTCATATTGCATGCTAATGATGCTGTCATTATCTCATTGATGCCTTTAGTGTGCATTGGGTAGTTTTAAGTATCCCAAAAATGGGAGGTGGTCGTGCATTTTAATGCCTTAGGTTCCAGATAGCACAATAGCATCCAGAACCCATTGCACTATTTTGACAATTGAAGTATACACAAGGCTGGTAGACAGGTGCACAAGCTAAGGATTTTGGCCTTTGAACTGATTGTTGAGTTGCAAAATCCAAGCTTCAAATATATCCCCCTTCATCCAAGCTATTTTATTTGAGTGCCACCAAAAATACTCACGAGGTTGTCACCTTCCACAACATCGTGGTTGCTTAGAGGCATAAAACACAAACAACTTAAACTTATCAGTCCCAGCTGAATTAACAGCAAGAGCAAGTGTTGCACAGTCCTTTTGTAACTTTCGACCCTTCACCTTCCCTTGTGCTAAGGTTTTATTAGAATGTGCTCTAAAATACAATCTAGTTTCATTCATGTTGTAAACATCAGGCTCATAATCTGACAAAAGAATAGGAAAGAGGCCACTCTAACCCTAACAAGGTCCATTCTACACTAGTAACCCTAATTATCATTAAGTTCCCAATGATAAGTGTAGTTCCCAAGTAGTTCCCAAGTGAAAATGGATGTATTTTAAATGTATATAACATAGATGAAAATAATTTTAGCATTAATTACCTCTTTAATATGACAAAACGGAGATTTTGAATGTCGTATTATCGAGTGTTGTATTCGTATAAAAGAGGGAGTTTTGAACTAAAAAGTTTGGTCACCCAAAAATGTGTCGTAATATCGAGGGTGTCATATAAATGAGTGTCGTACTAACGAGGTTAGACTGTACTCCCAATTCACTGGAAAACGCTCATTTTAATGAATATTGCGTTCTAGCTTCTGAATCCTAGTTGTTGAAGTCCACAATCAATCGCGACAGCCAGGATGCGCCCGGCGACGCTTGTTTAATACCCATGAAACTCGAGTAAATTGCTTGTAGGGATTTGTTAATTGCGGTTATCGATGGAATTCTTGCGTCTGGATCCAGTTTGTGTTAGTGAACTAATTGATTTCTGTGTTGAATAATCTTTCGAGGAGTTTCATGTCGTGTTGTGAGATAAATTAGTGTTGAGCTCGAACGACGCTTTAGAATATGTTCTTGCAAAATGCGGTCAATCGCTCTTGCAAGTAGGAGGAACTTCATGTCGATACCTTCGGCGAAAGTCGTGCGTGACGTGTCTTGTGAGATGAATTCGTGCAAATCTGGAGTAAGGTCCTCAAATAGTTTTGGAATGTCTCCATGGAGTGAACTCAGCTGGATTCAACCTCGGGGATGTCTGAGGGTGCAATTTTGAATTTGAGAACGATCTTGAGCTGGAAGCAATATCACAGAATATATTCCTTCTGGTATCCATCTTTTTGGAGTGGGCTAGCTCGTTGAGTCGGTACTTTTACTGGATCAGAGCGGTTCAAACTTCGAGAAATTAAAGGTGATCGTTACATGTGTTGCATAAGTTGAATTTCGAGAGTTGGTTTCTAGAGGACATAAATGTTCTCTTTTCGTTCGTGTTCTTGTATTCGAGTATAATAATTAGATGAGCTGCAAAGAGGGTGCTAACTTCCTTTGCACAAAAGCCAAGCGCTGCACATAGTTTGATAGAGATGAGGTTCAGTAAGTGGGAAGATAGATTGAAAGTGACGCTCATTGCTTCTATTTGTTTGTGATGGCAGAGAGATAGAAGCTCTGCATTGGCATTAGTTTCATCATTTTATGTGACAAGTATACTGTAATCGATACTTCTTCTCTTCGTTCGTGTTGTAGCATCAATCGACTATGAATATTAGATAAGCAGCGAAGAGCATGCGAGAAAAAATTGCGCCATAGCCAGGGGCTGCACGGAATTCCATTAGAGACGAGGTTATGTAAGTGGAGATATGGATAGAGAGCGAAGCTAATTGCTTATCTTTGTTTGTGATGGCAGATGGATGGAGGCTTCGCAATAGCATCAGTTTCAGCATTTTACGGCACCCGAATGGCTGGTGCTTTCAATACCTCCAACCTCCCTCTCACACAGCGGCGGCACCTGAGAGTGCGTGCTGCAGTACCTCCAGATCGTGAGCAGCTTCTGCATCGATACCCTGCCGCCACTGGATCGGCAAGCTTTTCAACCTACCTTAAGATTTCCCTCCAATTTTTGTAAGAATCTGGTCTGTCACAATCAGGATGGAGTCCAGTGTTATACATCCACCTTTGCACTGTTGTATAATAAAGCCTCAATAGTAGATGAAAGTGCTACAATTTCTGTTTTTGAATTAATCGAGTCTCCATGGCCAGTTTTTGAAGGTGACAAACTCGGCGTTGATCCGAGATCCTCGTTTTCTTCGAGTCAAATGTGTTGGCGTTAGTATGCCGCTGCCACTATTTGGATTCCAATAATTATATTGAGGAATGCTTATAAAAGTATAACAATTGCGTCCTGATGTGCGACATCGAATCGATTCTGGATCAGCGTTGAGAATGAAGGATCGGGAGGCTAGGCAGGACTTCACATACATGGTTTTTCTGTGGTTATTTTATTCGAATTCCTCCCGTTTATTGCCGATTGTGCGGTTCAGGTGAAGATTCCCATGACAGCCACAGAGAAAATACTGGCAAATGCGTCTGAGAAGACAAAACTTGTGCCTGGAGAGAATGTGTGGGTGAAGGCAGATGTCCTCATGACTCACGATGTCAGCGGTCCTGGAGTCTTCGGTGTCTTCAAGAAGGAATTTGGTGAAAATGCGAAGGTTTGTCCCCCATGCTTGTGTATGGAAGCCCTTGTTAGAATTCTTGCAAAGAAATAAAGATATCCTTACTATGCACTTGCTTTATTATTAAAGCACTGCAAATGCTCCAAGCAAAGTCAATACAGCACCTCTAACGAATGGATTTTTTCGTAAATTTATCCAGGTTTGGGATCGTGAGAAGATCGTGCTGATCCCTGACCACTATATCTTTACAGAAGATGCGCGGGCAAACAGAAATGTAAACACCCTACGCGAGTTTGCCCACGAGCAAAACATAAAGTACTTCTATGATATCACTGATCGGAGCGACTTCCGGGTAAATCAGGAGTCGCCATTTTTGTTGATTTAGTAGCTAGGGTTTATATAGAGTTTATGGTATGAAAGAAGGTGCGAGGGAGATCCAGACGTTGTGGAAGGCTGAAAGGAGTTTGTAATTTATTCAAATGATGCAGGCTAATCCAGATTACAAAGGAGTTTGTCACGTGGCGCTCGCAGAAGAGGGTCACTGCCGTCCAGGGGAGGTACAATCCAGTTTACAGTATGAGATCCTTCGCTACATGATGCTTCTATTTGCAAGGTAGAGTTATAGTACTTTCCCTCGAGTCATAATAAGGTGTCCTGGACTGGATGGGTTTAGGTGCTTTTTGGTGCAGATTCTCACACTTGCACTGCTGGAGCTTTTGGACAATTTGGAACTGGAGTAGGCCACTCTGATGCAGGATTCATCATGGGGACAGGCAAACTGCTCATCAAGGTTTGCTTTCCTCGCTTTTTGTCAAACCTTCGCTTTACGCTAAAGTGAGCCCACCAATTTATGCGTAGAAAAATCCTGTGTTGAAGCATTACGAGCAGAAGGAAGAATGTAACAGTCGAGATAAACCTGTGACTTGCTGGATATTTTTGTCCCTTAGGTGCCACCAACACTGAGGTTTGTGCTCGACGGGGAGATGCCAAAGCACTTGCTAGCCAAGGATCTTATACTGCAGGTATGTATGTTGGCCGTTACTGATGATGAGGTATGACTTATCAACGTTCTTGTTTCTTACACCTAGACAGTGGAATTAAAGTCAATCTGTTTGATAATTCTACGAGAGTCTAAGTGAAGATCATATGTGTGCATGGATTACCTGAATTTCTTCCTGTTTAAAGAGTTATACCTACCTGCATTGAATGGGGAAATGAACTCTTTGAATCTCGAATGGAGGCTGTCTAGTGCAGCAAATCCTCGCCAATCTGATAGGCTTTGCTCATCAGAATATAATCCAGATTGTCAAGCAACTTGCCTTGTGAATGTTAAAAATCATCCATGCATCTGTGATAATTTGTCAGAATCAGATTAACTACTTTATGACAAGTTCTATTCTCTTGAAAGTTTTAAGGACCTACACTGTAGTCATGTGTAACAAAGTCTGGATACATGCCTCGGTTCAAGGTCCTTTGTATTTGCAGATTATTGGTGAAATTGGTGTAGCTGGTGCAACCTATCGAGCCATGGAATTTGTTGGAACAACAGTTGATGCTATGACTGTAAGTTGCTACATCTGCCCCCAGAGGAATTATTCTACTTCTTTAAAGTTCAGGATTTCCAGCCTTACTAGGAGTAAAATCTCTTAGACCCTTTACTCAAATAGAGTAGTATCTTTATGCCCTAATATATAGCTCGGATCGTCCTCTGTTGCGGTATTCTAACTATAGATTATCGTAATTGCCAACTATAACATGACTGTGGGTTTGGCATTTTGCATCCAATATGATCCTTAGATTTTGACATGGTAGTGATTGGTTTAATTTTCGCTCAGCGTGGGGTCACTGGGAATTGTACTCTCTGAGTCATGTTTTCATTAAACCACCCTAATTTTTGTAGATGGAGGACAGAATGACGTTATGTAACATGGTGGTCGAAGCTGGCGGTAAGAATGGATTTGTACCTGCTGATGCCACCACATTCAAGTACTTAGAAGGAAAAACGACAAAGCCATATCAGACTAATTCCAGCGATGGCAATGCCAGGTATATATAACTATCAAAACTGTGTATCTTTATTCTTTCTCGTTTTACGGTTGATATGTCGATGACCTAATACTCTGAAATAATCTGAGTTGTGCCTCCTAAACAGGTAGATATTTCATCAGCAATTTCCTGTGGTAGTTCTCATGATGTATTGGGAGTCTGTTGCACCGCATGAGATAATGGGAATACTAAGCTTCATCGTCCTCAGTATTAATGATGACTTTGTGTTTCCAATTTCAGCTATTTACAAGAATATAGATTCGATGTGTCAAAGATAGAGCCCCTTGTTGCGAAGGTAAATTTCACCAGCTCTTCCCCTGATTTTCCTTCACAGAAATGTTGGGTCGCTCTGAATATGATAAGATTCTGGCCTGTATGCCCCTGGATTGATGTAGATCTCAGGGTAGTTCTTTTGGCGAGAGGAATCTATACTTATCAGGACTTCAGGGAACTAGATTATATCATCCAGTTGAAAGTTATATACTCTGTTTCTTGCAATCTTGAATTTCCTTCACTCTGCTTATATAGTTGGTGATTTTGATCTGTTACAGCCACATTCCCCTGGCAATAGGGCCTTGGCACAGGAGTGCAAGGATGTGAAAATTGACCGTGTCTACATTGGTTCGTGTACTGGTGGAAAAACTGAGGATTTTGTTGCAGCTGCGAAGCTCCTGGCTATGACAGTGAGTTGAATGTGATTGTGTCAATCAGGCTTGGGCAGGCAACTATCTGTGCAAGCATCAACAGGGGTCAACATCTTTAGAAGCTGGTTCGCAGCTGCTAAAATATTCTAAGAATCAATATTCTAGATTTTCTTTCGATGCATTTGTGTGATTAAAAATTCCAAGAATTTTTATAAATCTTCTTCAGAAGTGGATATTTATAGCCAGGTGTTCTGGATGGTAACCCCCTGCAGCATTGAAACAGTTGCTTCTAAACAGCTCCAAAAACGACAATCGAAAGTGTCAACCTTCCCTAATTCAGACACAAATGGTTTCAATACTCTCCTCTCAATGAGTTCTCTTTCCAAGAATATTGCTCCTCTTTGTAATATAACAAATCATCAATTCATCAAAAGCAATTAAGGTTCAGAATAATGAAAACCACCCTGGGCAACCATAGTGCACTCTTTCATGTTTGACTTTGCACTAGGTTTCTAGAGTGTCGTTTGAAATTCAGCCGCTCAAATCGGCTTTGGCATTTTCAAGGTGTCCTGGTTGTACATGTTCATAACATTATTTAGCAGTGTGCGTTCATTCAAGTGGATATAACCATGTGATGCCCCAACCTAGTGCTTTAATCTGACTCTCCTTGCACTAGGTTGGGGCATCCAATAGTTATATTCTCAGGGCCCACATGAATGAACGCACTGCTTAATAATGTTATGTTACTTTCATTTGCACCCAAAAATTGATTATTAATGGACTTGTTGCTGGTGTGATTTTAGGGGCAGCAGGTGAAGGTGCCAACCTTCCTCGTCCCTGCAACACACAAGGTGTGGATGGACCTGTACACAACACCGGTACCCGGGACTAGTGACGGAAAGACGTGTGCGGAAGTGTTTGAGCAAGCAGGTTGCGAGACTCCGGCTGCTCCAGGTTGTTCCGCCTGTGTGGGTGGCCCTCGTGATACATACGCCCGCATGAATGAAGCCCATGAGGTACTACATCCTGCCAAGTGATTTTTGAGACGGATTTGTTTCCAACAACATAAGTAGTTCATAGTCTGGTACTTTTTCCCGCAGATGTATCAATGAACTGGGAGAACTGACTGCTAGTTACAGATGAACCGGCTGGTTTGGGAAATAACCAATTCAAATTCAAGACTTCAGGATAATTACCAACCCATTTAGAAGAATTTACAGAATATTCTCTGAATTATGTAAAGGAAAAGCCGAACGATGTCAACATGTAACTGGTTGATCTTGGAAACTACTAGGTTCTCGGCCGATTATGCCCTCAAATCTACCCTGACATTGAGATCATGTATCAATGTTGTCTAGGTTTATGTACTGTGTCGGTCGATTCACCCATTCCCTCCTACTCCGATTTTCATAGTGAGGATAAATAATGTTTCCGTGACTGCAGGTTTGTGTTTCTACGACGAATCGAAATTTCCCTGGACGGATGGGTAGTAGGGATGCGCACATTTATCTGGCATCGCCATACACTGCTGCAGCATCTGCGCTTACGGGATATGTCACAGATCCTCGCAAGTTTTTGTAGGAGTGTCCATGCCTATAATTCAAGGAATACCGGAGGTTGTCGGCCATTTAACCCTGCCGCAAATCCGATGACCCCCTATATGTGAAGGTCAAGCCTTTGTAAAATCTATAGTTGAGGGTTATGGCATGAGCATGCCATGTACCAGTGTCCGGAAAGATTTTTGGGCATAATCAGTTGAGATCCTAGTGTTTCCAAGTCCGACTGGTTACATGTTGACATCTTTTGGTTTTTTATTTATTGATTTGAAGTATATTTTATGAATTCCTCTAAAATGATGGGTAATTTTTCCTGAAGTCTTAACTTCAACTGGTTATGTCTCAAACTCAACCGGTTCATTTGTATCCGGCGGTCGGTTCTCTCCATTCATTGTCATGGAATGGTGTATAGTCGAACCACCTAATCCTGATGAGGACCTCATTGGGAATCTATAGGGTGCCATAATTTCGATGAGGCTTGGACAAAAGTTCAATTAGACTAGGATTGAATTTCGACCAGGTTGGAATCAATAGTGTCATGACACATGTCTTTGTTTTGAGTGCTAAAGTGAGGAGGAATGAGTGGTTATCGCAGACCCTAAAAATTAGTAATATGTTTGGGTCAACTTTTGGCTTTAAAAACTCATAATAATTTTAGTCTAAGGAATAAAATTACCGGAAAATTTCTAGTCCTCTTGATTTCTATCTTCCTACACGGGTTGCGCTGCCTTATATTTCTTTAGATTTGGCGCAAAATCCCTTAAGTGATCGGTTATGGGTGCCTCTACTCTACCACATAACCATGCCAAAACCCTGTACATGCCAAAACCATGTCAAAACCCTGCCAAAACCATGCCAAAGCCTTGCTAAACCATGTAACATCATGCTCATGGCAATCAAAGTGCACGGGATAGCATATTCTCTTATAAGCAATTTCTCAATTTTTTTTTAAAGAGCTTGGAAGTCTTGTCGTAGACCATGTGTTGAGAAAAAAAATCCTTTTATATAACAAGAACTGAAACCCACTTACATACACACACACTGTAACTATCTTTCGATTACAACATTTTCACCACCAATGGATTCCTCCTGTCATTTCCTACAAAGATATAGTACACTCAAATTCTGTATGAAAAATGTAACGGACTAAATATAGGTGCTAAAAATACTAACAAAGGCGGCTTCCATCTGTTTCAGAAGAGTAGTCGACACCCCTAGAAGGACATTTGATCATGATAAATCATGAGCCAGGCCACTTGGGTAACGAGGGAAGCTTGAAGTCACCAAAGAGTTTGAGAGCATCCATGTATGCAGATCCCAAGCCTGCACCTGCACCAAATGCAACAGCTGCCCACCTTGTGGTTGGACTCCTGAACAGGAGAAGCGCTCCAGCTGCCCCTGACATGGATCCATACACAAAGCGCCTGAGCACCAAATCAAGGCATGCATCATACTGCTCGTCCACCTGTAGTTGTGACGGTCGCGGCTTGCTAATGAGGTCCCTGCTTATCTCCTTAAAGCTCCTTGGACCATCTGCCATAAGGTAGAAATACCGTAACCCACCCGTGAAAATAAGGTGATTTGCATTGAAGATCTGGTCTGGCAATCATGAGGTAATTTTCCAAGATAGATGACAAGGATTCATGAAGAATGAATGCAAGTTGTTTCATATTTTTCTGCCTTGTACAAAAAATGCGACAATTTTTCAAAGTGGAAAGTTGTCCAAACCCCTACTCGTTCACTAGATTCTCCCTACACTGAACACGGTAATCCGCATTTCCACACATAACATTGCCTAAATCTGCTACCTCATGAGTACATTACCACTTGACTCCCATTGGTTACACGAAGTGTACACGCATTGAAGTTGTTGCTGAGCCATGATCGGTTTTAGAAATGGCAATTCACCATTATGACAGTGGTCTAGTGCACGGTTAGAGGGTGGTTAACGGGTTATGGTATTTCTACCTCAATTATTAGGTAAGCGGACCTTATATATATATATATATATGTGAATATCAATAATTTTTTTTCTTTGGTTGAGACAAACGAAACGAGATTTATTTTATTACCCAGAAAAAAAAGGCAGGTCACTAAGACCCGAAGAGAGAGAGAGAGTGGGGAAACTCTATTGGGTTCATGTGGTGGAACCACAAAATTGCAAGAAGGATGAGCAACCTAGGCATGATTATCTAGGCCAACATTGGGTGCCTGATTGTTTTGATTTTAGAATTTGGATGAAGTAGTTTGTTAGATTGTGGGTGAACCAAACTTTAGAATTCAAGTGCTCGTCTTACTAAACGGACTCGTCATTATTTGAATGGTGTATGGTTAAGTGTACCGGATATAAGAATGGACATCATACAAACATGGACCAAATAACCATGGACAACAAAGTGGATGACTTGGGGTCCGTTCATCTACTCGACCTGGTGTTTAGTCATAATTGATGAACTCATGGATCGAATGTGAAAATTATGGATGATATTGTATCTCCTTGCATGAAAATCTGTGAAGAGTTTGAAAACAATTTCGCTCTTGGACAAGAGGCTAGTTATGTGGTTTAAAAGATATTGAATTAGGTGCCCAAGTTTTTTTTAACCATTCTAGGCTAATATTCAACGTAATTGGGAGGGCAGACCTATATGATCATTGAATAATAACAAGAATCTTTACTTCGGCAGTGAATGACATTTCGTATGAGCTTCAAAAATTATGGGATAGCTAGCTACGGGCATGATTTGGATTTGCTAATCATCTCAAACTATTGTATGTTTCATATCCTTCAAGATCCTGGTGCAAAGAGGAAAGTGTCCGTTTGAGGCCGACTTAACCTTAGCATGCAAGTGCAATGTTTATTAGAAAAGCATGAGAACTTCTGATTCCAAAGTTGCTATAACATATTCTTAAGTAGCCTAATTAGGTTCCAATGCAAATGGAACAATTGTCAGGTAATCTGAATAACCTAAGAGTTAATCCGTCGGGGAAGCACCTCTTCAATTCAATTGAATCCTGGTAGATTGAAGGCGGCTTTGTGTCCGAAGACAAGTATCAATGAGGTGTCGACTAATAAGAGGTAGCCACTTGACTATGTTCAGCATTCATGCATATACAATCAAGGGATGTTGATCCTTGAAAGTTTTAATTCTTGAAGCTTAAATAGAAAGAGAACATCCTTGCACATACTTAAGAATGTTATGCATGGCCTCTGTTACTTTCATGGGGTTGCCACACACAACTAGAGCTCGAGCTCAAGTTCAAGCTCGCAAGTTTGTATCTAAATTTCTGGGCTGCAAATTTTAAGTGTGTATCATCACTGCTGCCATAAATTATAATCATAATTACTGCTTATTTTCAGTTCATATTCTGGTAATATCTACTTGAAGGTTGAGTACAAACCTTGTACATAGTTAAGGAATTGGGAATTTCAAATGTTAGCTTCTCACATCTGGAAATTGCTATGCACAGCGATTGTGTTACAGATGGTCTGGTACCTGATGGCATGGTAAATCAGGGCACACAAATGCCAGTGTTGATTTTTCTTGGAATAGGGTATCCTTGAATAGAAAATTTCTCCAGGTTCAAGTTTTTTGATGCTTTGAAGAGACAACCCTGCGACTATACACCACTGTTTGATGTCAAAGCCGGTTCACAGAGAATTTCTGTTGGTTTTGTGCTCTCTCCAGAAGCCTTCCTTGCAGATGGAAGTATTATAAAACAATGTGGTGAACAAATAATTTAGACGTCATGACCTCATGAATTTGGCATGGTACTCTTACAGCAGATATATATTATGTACTTACTGCACAAAGCATCTCATGATTCTGAAGCTTATTGACATCCCTGGCAAAAGTGAACCCAATCCACCTAAAGTAAGGCGACGAAATCAGGAATGATCATCGAGTCTGAATCAAGCACTTGTTTCGTTTATAATACCGGGCTGTTTTGACTTATTAATTTGCTATACATCCAGTAGTTATCTTCGTTAATGCGGCTGGGCGTTGGATATACAGATTTGCTCAAACTTGATTAAGTTTTAGGATGAAATATAATTTTATCTTACCTTCCAGCAACAATCAGCTAGGGCGACATGCCCTTTGAGGACAGAGCGACACATGTTTAACCCATCATGACTCAGGCGTGTAAACCAAGAGTCATCATGGTCTCCAAAAGGTCGGTTCATCCTAGCTTGACGACCTTTCAGGCCCTTCTAAGCTTAAAAAAAATGCCGGTCATTCGAATCTTATATCCAATCCAGAAATTGACATGTGCAAGAAACTTTGTTTGAAATTTCTATGAAGCTGAACAGTAGCTTAGCTCATTAAGTTGTCTCTCACCTGATTCCGACAATCTGGCCTACTTCGGTAGATCTTAGGTCGATGTCGTCTTCATCCATCTTAGCGTTGTGGTAGCTCTAAGCCTGTTTTGGTGCACTTTATGTGAGTAGCTATGGCGATGAAGAGTCACAAGGAGGGAAGCAGAACGTCAACAGGCTTCCGTGCTATCCTCTTTGCTTTGACTACTCCAGGTGGCGCTCTCTGAATGGCTTCTCCCTTGCCTAATCTCACCTGGCAGGTAGAGATTCCGGGAGGCTGGGCAGTAATCATATCGATGAGACTTCTCACCAACGGGTTTATTGGTGCGCCCCTTTGCCTCACATTTCTGGGTCCTCACGCCCACCCCCCGATCTGCTCCACCGTGGGCAGATCAAGCCTCGCATGAGGTGACTCCAGGGTTGTCGGTAGCAAAATTCAGGCTGGTGATTTCACCTCTTCACATTCTTAATTTCCTCTTGCTACTATGATTTCTATATCATTACAAATTGATTGACAGTGCAACTCCATATGTTGGTGAGTCTAGGTGTCTAAGGGTTAGTATAATTGAATGCAATGGTCGACTCTGTGTTCGAATTGGCGATGATCTTCGTGAGCTGCAAGGTACATCATGCAGGGAGTTGAATCGATGTATGTTCATTTCCATTAACTGAGCATGTTGAGATTGTTGCAACATCGACAGCAAACCAGCGATTTCTCACAAACGACGTCAATGCGCGAAGCGAACTTTGCACACTGAAGAAAGGAAGGAAGATAACTGAATTGCCAAGACTTTCACCTCACAGAATCTACCAAATGATTGATCACCATGCACATATGCACAGAAACATTCCAAATAAAAAAGATGTCATCAGAAGATCCAGACGTCTCGGAGCCTGTTGCAACTTCTCGCCTGTTCAACTATTTATGCCTCCACGAATTAATTGAAGAACTGGCCATGAAATCCTACTGCGTGCGGATCTGCCTGCGGCGTACATGACTTGTTACAAACCTAAGGTATAATTTGGTGTTCCAGGGGCACCTCTTCTTATGAAATCACAAACATCATCATCAGGAGCTGTGAGTTAGCACCGAGTGTACTCTCGAAGAACACAACAAGGAATGGCAGCACCACTGACTGGGCCAGACACTCAAAGTAGCACAGACCAAGGCCCTCAAGTTTCCGGACCCGAATCCGAGACGTCAGTCTCAATGAGGCGTGTGGACGCAGCCAACCTGAACAATATCACTGCCTTGATGCCACCATACAATCATCCTCATCACATGTTCACGCATCAACAATCATCATCAGGCGTAACTTTACAACAGATGTATCCCACATTGTACCAGACGGCGGACTCCCACCTGCAAGGCCACTATAATCATGACCAGCAGCAGCAAGGTTATAATACTGTGCATCCTAGTAGTAATATACATCATCATAATATAGAGAGCGAGAATCTGTATCAACCTATCCAAGAGACCGGCCACCATCATGGGTACCAGGGCTACACCCAGCAGCAGCAACCTGTGCAAGACCCAACACATGATGCTTACTCAGAATACGCAAATCGTCAACAACAGAGTTACTTTCAACAAGTCGACAATAGTTACGGTCAGGGTGAGCAACAGCCAGTGGAGAGTAGGCAAGTGCACCGGGTGGTGCCTCGAAGATTACCCCATGTGAGGCAAAGGTTGAGGAGGCGGAGCAGACCTACTAACCGAGTGCACAATTCCCATGTCAATTCTGTCGCTGCTGATGTCGCCTATAGCACCCGGGAGCATAGCACTGCTACCAGCATCACAGGTAAATGTTGGTGGCTTACATATAAATGGGCACTTTTAGCTCTGCACCCACTTCTGGTAGGGTATGAAACGCATCACATTTAGTGCGAGACGACAATTAGCAAATCTAAATCGTGCCCGTACGCAATTTTCCTCCTAATTTTTGGAGCTCGTATGAGGATCTTATACATATGACAAGGGTAAGGGATTAGCATGAGGCTGAGCAATGTTATGAGTTGAAGTGAAATTTCGATCTCGTTCTTATTGAATGATCGTATAGGTAGGGACCCCTAATTATGTTGGCAATTGAACCTAAAATGGTAAACAAATTTTGAGCACGTAGTCCAATCTCTTTTCAACACATGATGATGCCTTTTGGTGTGTGTTTTAAGATCCACACTGGCTACCCACATACCACTCAAGCATAAGTGTCCGACTAGGATGAGTTACTAACCAAATTTGGCCCGCTTACGTTACTTGTTCATAGCCGCTTACAGAAGAATCAGTTTGGTCATTGCAAATCGGTTCATTGTCATGTCAAATTATACCTAGTTCTCACTCACGTCTTCACGGGAAAATTAGCCCGCCAATCACCTCGAAGTGATCAAATTCCAACAGGGACACTGCTCTTGATGATGTTGCTACCTAAATTGAAAGGGGGTTACTTATATCAGCTTGGCATTGCATCGTCCTAACAGCACGCATGCCTAAGAAGGGTTAACTCAGGAGATTCTTTCACTTGAAAAAGAAGCTGTGGGTTGATTTGCAGGGTCGGTGACGAGCGGACCCATCTTGCAAACCACTTCTCCTGTGGAAACGGAAGCAGGGAGTGAGCATCATGAGAGGTTAACAACTTCAGCCTCGACGGTGTTGGAAGAGAGCTCGAGCATAGGAGAGAATTTCGAGTGCAACATATGTTTCCAAAAGGCAAACGAGGCGGTAGTCACATGCTGCGGTCATCTCTTCTGCTGGCCATGCCTCTACAGATGGCTACATGTGCACTCGTACCATAAAGAATGTCCTGTTTGTAAAGGCTCCATTGCGGAGTACAGCATAACACCCATCTACGGACGAGAGAATGGCTTAGCTTCCGCTAGAATCATGCAGGGCGCATTGGGGCCCGAGAGGATTCCTCCCCGGCCTGCAGCCAGGCGGATCGAGAGTGCAAGGCAACAAAGGGAGCGAGAGGAGAGGGAACGAGAAAGAGAGATTCGCGAAGCAGAAGCAGCAAGGGAAAGGGTTAACATCCAAAATTTGCAATCAGGAATCGGTCAGGCAGTCTCAGCGATTATTGAGGAAGAAGGTGAGCCAAGAGTCCCTGGCACCGATCCCCCATCCTCAGAAACCCTAATTCAAAGTCGAGGAGATCAGGGCCCAGGAGGATCAGGTATGTTGGATCAGTCTGGACAACTTCTACGGGTCCAAGATCAGCCTGGAACATATGAATCAACTCATGTGCAGCAAGCACGTAGTAGATCGGGTGTAGACAACGATCCAATCGAGTATCCGCAACGTGGCTATAGGCAGCACAGAATGGCTCTTCGAAGAGAACAATTGAGACTCTCCCTTGCACAATCGCGCTACAATGTTTCCATGAATCAGATGTCGGCGGCAGCTGCAACTGGCAACGATCGACGACACGCCATGATGCCATCGACGACGGCTTATTTGCCACAAGACTGGGATCATGTCGTCAATGTCGGCCGTCTTGCGGTTAATCCTTCACAGGTATCATTCCTACACTTCAACCGGTTAGAACGCTCCTCGAACATGATATATTTAAAGATCTTTTGATTGACGAACAAGCGATTTTTTTGTAGTCTTCGTTGGGAGATGTTGGAAGTCGTATGTATCACACTAGTTTGTCCCGTCCTGTTTTCTCCTGCTGCACTTGTGCATACGATATTATTCCCAGGCCATCCCTGCATCGTCCGCTCAACATGTGGTTGTCGATGGCCAAACATTTTCGAATAATTAAATATTGACGGCCTCACCACCCGTGCGATCACCATTCAACGTCTCCAAGATGTAAAGGTACTAGATAGATTTGCTGCTGCTTCGTGGTTCAACTCCTGGAGTCTTATGTAAATGTTCCAATAATGTTTGCTTGAAGCTGACCTGCACCTGGGAGTGTCCCTTGATGATAGACTCAGAAATCTTTTCTTAGAAAGGTGAAGATAAGTGCATGAGTAAATCAACTTGGAAGGCTCGAAGACTCGACTTCCTTGGTGTACCAATTGGTCCTCGCTTTTTTCATTTTGAATTTAATGTCAATAGATACGTATCTTACATTTTTGTATATTCCAATAAGACGTTGCCCCCATTGACAACAATCAAAATCGATTCGTTTATAATGAAAGGTCTTGGTGGAAGATAGAAACTGAGTTCAGTCTTGAGACATGGTGCAATCCAGTACCCTTAGGTGTTCAATACTGCTTCGGCCAAGCAGGGAGTTCTCCTGAGTGACGAAACAATGGCCTAAGGTATGCGGGTGTTATTTGGTTGGTTTTTCTTGTTCTCTATCTTCTATTGATTAGATCTACATCTCTGAGATTTCTGTGTATCAGCACATCTATGATGAAACATCAACAAAAACCGGATTGAAAATCGGGCTTCCCCTGATTTACTTATGGTTATTGCCATTGTTGTCATTGTTGATTCCTCCAAGGAATACATAGGTCCCCCAATTGTGTGGACTATTGAGTGCAGAGTAGTTAATAAAATTTGAAAACCTACTTCATTCTCGTTTAAACATGTGTCTTTATGGTATATGTTCTTAGATCCACACCTAACCACACAGCATTCAAATATAGGTGTCTGCTTAAGAAAACTAACCAACTGAAACTCGCATACCATAGAAAAGCACTTTGCACTTGAGGATTTTGGTCTATTGTGACAATGAGCCTTTCCTCATCTGCAGGCAGCAGCATGGTTAGCATCCATCCACGCGCGCCTAGCCAGCCTAGAAGGAAGCGAAAACTCAAACAGCAACACTCAACAAAGACGGCAGCTCATAGCCTCCGCGATGGCCCAGCTCTCTCAACAACCACAAGAAGACGCCCCGAACCACATGGCAAACCCCAACCAAGTGTCCGACTCGATCATGAACATGCGTGCTAGGCTCAACAACATCGAACACATGATTTACAGCTTGGAGCAACCACAACCGAACTTGGATGGCAACAACTTGTGGACTCCTGCCAACCCTGAGAGTACTGAAAACTTAACCCTAACTTCACCTTCGCCGCCTAACGAAACCCCAACCCTTGCTGCAACTGCCGTCCCTTCTGCTGCAGAGACCAATGCGTCTGCGTCCGGGCAAGAAGTGAATGTCGTTGTGGCTTTGAATGTACCGGCCGTTCCTGCCAGAGGCGATAGGGGTTCGAGGAATGCCTCCGCCCGTTCGACCAGGATGTCGAGGAGACGAAGGGCCCGCCATAGCCATGGCCATAGTCACCATGGCCACGGTGAAGAGGCGTCCGGCCGCGAGGGCCACATTCCCTTCGTTCGCAAACGGAGGAGACGGTTGGATTGAGCCGACGAGTCTCGTTCATCCGTTTTCTTGTCGTTGTTCCTCATCCATCCATCGACAAAAACATCCATCCAATTTCTCATCCAGTTTCAGCCTCTCTCATACTTCAATCTCAAAACACAGAGAATGTTAGAGCTTCTTTGTATTATTATGGTTGCTCGCATATTGGAATCCAACACTTCTGTTTCTTTTTTTTCTTTTTTTTTGTACATAACACCTTGACCGAACAAGGCTTTAGTGTTGGGGCCAGCATCATTCTAGCTCATAGCCATAGCCATGGCAAAGACGCTTCCGATTGTGAGGGCCATATGCCATTCGTTCACAAATGGTGGAGATGATTGGATTTAGCTTACTCATTTATCCATTGACAAAAAGATTCATCCAATTTCTCGTGTAGTTTCAAAGTCTTGAAACACAAAGAAAGTTAGAGATTCTTTGTAATAGTATGGTTGCTCACATGTTGGAATCCAACACTTTTGTTTCCTTTCTTTTTGGTTGTACGCAACACCTTGACCAAACAAGGCTTTAGTGTTGGGGTTGGCATCATTCTAGCTAGTAGGCAAAGAGGCTTCCAACTGTGAGGGCCATATGCCATTTCATTCACAAATGGTGGAGATGGTTGGATTGGCTTATTCATCCATTCATTGACAAAAAGGTTCATCCAAAAAATCATCTAGTTTTAGCATCTCATGGTTGAACTTAGAACTTCTTTGTATTTTATGGTTGCTTAGATCTTGGAATCCAACACTCCTTGTTTCTTTTTTTTTTGGTACACAACACCTTGACCAAACAAGGCTTTAGTGGTGGGGCTGCCATCATTCTAGCTAGTAGCCATGGCCATGGCAAAGAGGCTTTTGGCCGTGAGGGTCAATTGCCATACGTTCACAAACAACGCACATGATTGGATCGAGTTTTTTGTTCATCCATTCAATTGTCATTTGTATTCATTTATCTATTGACAACAAATCATCCAATTTTGATCACTAGCATTCTTTGTGTGGTCACTATGAGAATCACGGTTTACTTTTGGTTCTCTTCCACAGGATGGTTTCATGAATATCCACTACAAGAAGATTTCCAGTCCATGTTCATAGGTTTCAAACATGTATAGTGGAAGAAAAACAAGTGGTAAGAAACCACAATTCCCATAATGGATCTAAAAACACAACAAATCTTAGGCCCTCTTTGTATTTTCTGGTTGCAAGTTGCACTTAGAATTCAACATTTTTCTTTTCTTTCCTTTCTTTTTGGGTACACAGATCACCTTGACCAGGACAATACTTTGTTGTTGGCAAGATGACCCCAAGCCAAGCTACAACCATGATGAATGTAAAATTGAGGAAAAAACATGTAAAGTAATCACCCGATTCCAGTCGTTGCCCCTTGTACAATAATCTCAAAGCACAATGAATTGTTTAGGTTGTAACTCACTTATAAGATGTCAAAAACCAACAAAACTACTATCGTTGGAATTGTCTTTTCAATACCTTTCTAATGGCATGCAATTTGACTTACAAATCTAGAGCCAAGAACAACATGCTCAAGGATTCGAGCCCTGGTATACTATGGTTCCAGCAACTCGGGCAAACTTAGTTGACGAGACTTGAGAGGGACTTGCAATCAATAACGCATTAGAAGATAGGAAATACACATTGGAACAGAGGCAAATCACTACACCGCATGCACGAACCCTACTCTACCTCCCACAATACGATCCAGGGAGTATGAAGATAGTTAAGCGATCCTGAGGGCAGGATCTCAATCTGGGAGGGGGATAAAATGTTGAGTACAACATAACATCAAAGACAAGCAAGTGGAAGTAGAAGAGGAACACCGAAATTCAAAGGAGCAGTCGAAGAATGCACTTCGGAGGCGAAGCAACCTCGGCCACGGTTATAGGGTCCACTGTCACGGAATTACAAGGACGACGCGCGGTTATAGGGTCCCTTTGCCACGGCTATAGGACCATCAGCGTTTAGTGAAGGAGAACTTAGGATTTTGTTAAAGGATTATTATGTAAGTATGAAAGGTCTTATATGAGGAATATATAGGAGTATATAGGGATATTAGAAAGTATATAGGACTAGGATTACATTCCATTAGTATGAGTATACGAGATTTTGTTCAAAGACAATTATGAAAGAAGAATATTTAAGCAATTACGAGGAGTATATAAGTATTAAGGAGTATATAGGAATATGGTACATTCTACTAGTATGATCATTGGAATTTAAATCAATCAATATGAAGATTTGATGGATTCTCAAAAAGGATTTGGAATGTAGCCACGACAAAGATATAGTGGAATCTTAGAAAGACGAACATTAGAGTGGTAAAATGGTTATAACCGTTTATGATAGATGTCATCTACCTATGTCGGAGATAGGTAGTTATCTAGGAAAGTGGAGTTAACAACCACTTTAAATATAGATTTTGGGTTAGGAAGAAAAGACTATATAAAGGAAGCAATTTTAGGAGACTATACCTCATTTTCAATACAACGAAGCTATCTTAAATTTGAGTGTCAAAAACACTTGAGTTCTTTTGTACCTCTCCTCTCGGTGTACTTTTGCAATATACTATTTTTTCCACAAATATGTGTGATCTATCTCTCTCTCTCTCAATTGGACTTACAAGTTGTTAAGCGGTACTTGGAACTTAAGTGATTGAGCAACCGAGAGAAGAGTACACTCTTTTGAGCAAGAACTCAAAAGATTAGTGTGTAAGGGTGAGAACAAAACGCTCAAGGATATTCGGAGAATCAATGGAACTTTGAGAGATGTTGTTATGATGAAGCAAACATCAATTTATACAACGTGTATGAAGGAAACAAGATTGTCTCTTAAAAGTGGAAGTTATCATTGAACTCCTCAAAAGGGAATTAACCAAATATAAAGTGATAGAGTGATTAAGATTAAGTTGATAAGAATTGCATGCATATTTCAATTAAATTGAGAGTAAGACTTCTTAAATATTACTAAGAAAGAGATACGATCAATTGAGAGAAACTTCTCAATATAAACTACCTATATATATTATGTGACTTATGCATGATAGTTGAACTTACTCATATTCAATTCTTTAAGTAAATTGTAAGGATATTGACAAAGATATTATTGATACTAACATAACAAAGATTGATTGATTAACTACTCACAACAATTGTTATTGAAACTTATTACCTTTAAGATTCTTGTGAGTTGTTGGATGTCATTACAAGTGAAGGATTAACTATCAAAGAGAAGAGTTCTCTCTCTTGAGCAAAACTCAAGAGAGTTATAATTACTCTCGTCATCAAGAAACACTTTGAAGTAAAAACATGACATTGCAAAACAATCAATGTTGTTTTGAATATAAGGTTATAACTACTATATGTTACACATATCAAAGTTACAATATTATAAGTAGTAACACTTGAACTTAAAAAGGAAGATTCAAGAACACAATATTTTTCTTATTATTATAAGTTATGGAGTAATATTATAAAGTATGTGATTGATGTTTATGAACTATGAACTTAACTCCTTGAAGACTTATATAACCTATTGAAAATTATATTGTTATCAACGATATTGTTATACCTCTTGAAACCTTCTCTAATCTAATTGTTCTTATTATCAATGATGCCTTACATTGAGAGTGAGAATATATGATAATGAGATTGTGTTCACTCCAATAATTATATTCATATCACAAGGAGAAGAGAGAGATTACTAATTCGAAACCGAGCATATTAATGAGACACGGTAGTTCTCAAGCGAATATAAATTTACATGATGTCTCATCGTGAGTCTTCTTAGCTAATTACAAAATAACGACCCACGGCGTCCATCAAGAGAATGTGAGGAATTTATAGTAGCATTACGGAGTGATAGGATATTTTTTAAAGAAGGGCAGATACATTTGAAAGAAAGTGGAACATCATTAGAAACAAACTTTGGTATGGATGGCATGAAAATATTTATGGACGGTTTGTCAAGAATTCATGCAATAGAGGCAAAAACTTATAGAGTTGTAGTGGAGGGCCTTATGCATGATTGTTTGGTGTAAGCATTGTGGTACCGGGCCAAGTTAGTTCATTGTGGCCAAGTGCTCTGAGAATTGCCGAGAGTGAAAAATATCGTGAGGATGTATTACTTCATGCTGGCAAGGCTATTCGTCAAACAACGGAATGGAGCAACCCGGTTGATGCACTTTCGGTTCAGGCATATATTACAAGAATCCAATATGAAGAGGTAGTGGAGGATAAACGCAAGAAAGATGACGCGAATGAGGGTTCATCAAAGATGATGACAAGGTCGGAAAATGAACGACTACAATATATTCCGCTTCGTGAAGAAATAATGAAGGATGCATCATCTACATTGAAGGCCAAAAGTAAGGCACCAACTTACAAATTACTTTCGGATATAGAAGCGCCCACCGATTTAAAGAAGTGATAGAAGAACGCATCCTAAATGGAAAGATGGAATTTACTTTTGGTAAAGTTTTTGGAATTGCAAAGCGTGAATTTCACGAAGTTATCATTGATATCATTAAGGAAAAAAAACAAGCGATAGGTGAGAATATTACTTCAAATGTGCATGGGATAACAATAATGAAAGATAAGGATGGCGATGTAGTGGCCTATTATGATGATTCGCGTGTAGATTTCATTACATATGGGGTTGAGGAATAAGTACCTAACCACTATTCTCGTAATCATTGGGTTATATCTAGAACAGAGTCTTTGGTGAAACTAGACAATCTTGAAGGGACCTTTGTAGCCTTGGATGATCATGGTTCAGAGATTAATTCGATGTCAAAGGAGTTGTATGAGATGAGAAGGTGGTTTATTGATACTGATCATGGATGGTTGATTCGAGTGACAAACAATTCACGGGGTGATTTATATGGAGCATGTCCAAATGTCAGAGTGGCAATAGGACATGTTAGTGATAAACAATTTTTTTTGTTCAAGATAAGTCTATATACCCTATCATTCTTAGTAAACCATTCATCACGGCCACTCGGATGGAGACAAAGGTCATGGATAATGGATCGACATATGTTCGGATTAGAATTTGGGTTGGAAAGATAACCGTCCAATTTTTGACGATGTGTGCAAATCATAAGAGAAATCGAGATAGATTGAGAGAACATCCAGCACCAAAGGTCATCAAAGAATTTAAGAATTGTCAAAAACCAAGGGACTTTCAACTGGTGTCATTGTAAGGCGGTATTGCAATGGTCAAAGGGGTATTAGGTTACCGCATTGTAGAATCAAAGGTAAGGCAAATTATATGGGAATGATTGGCTTTTCACGGGATAGATTTATTTCATTCAAAAATATAAATAAATTGGGGAGGGTAGAAAGGTGTCATGTTAGGAATATTGAGTGTGAGTTGAAGAAAAATGGCGAGTTAGAAGAAGATGAATTTGTATCCGGAGTGTTTGCATAATCATATTTGAGTGATACAATTAGCGATTTGTATTATTTAGTAGGTTTGGATTCTGAGGATGGAAACAAAATTATAAAGTTATATTGTAGAGGGATTTATAATGAGATCAAGGATTACGTTGATAGGCATGAAGTGTGGGTAAATACGAAGTACAAGACCATTGGGAAGATGGTTAAACCAGTGGCATTACCACTACCATTAGATTGTGAAGAAAATATTGAGAGGGCTTTAATGCAATATGCTTTGAAAGATGCTAGGAAGATTGGGCATAAATATATGGATAGATTAACATTGGACGGATTAAAGCTTCAATGTGAAGAATTTTTTACGGAGATTGAAACTGAGTGTTTCAAAGATATGCTTTTATGTCATGGGAAAATATTTGCATTTAAGCCTTTGAAATAAGATGCGTTGATCCAACTGTAGTGACACCAATGGTTATCTTTACGGTCCCACATACACCATGGAACTTGCGACCAATTCCGGTACCAAAAGCTCAATTGCCTAAGTTAGTAGAGTTGGTCAATGAGAAGATTAAGATGGGATTTTAGAGCCTTCTATTGCACCATATTCTAATAGATGGTTTACGGTATCTAAGAGAAAAAAAATATTTACAATTATTCAAGACATGCAACCAATGAATAAGGTGACTATTAGGAACATGGGTGCGAGTCCGATTGTGGATGAATTTGCTGAGGCGTTTGCGGGGAAGGCAATTTACCCAATAGGTGATTTTTATTCAAGGTGTGACCAATTGCAATTGGCAATGCAAAGTAGGGATTTGACTACTATGCGAACACCATTAGATTTAGTAAGGATGTGAACATTACCGATAGAGCAGCAAATTCCGTGGCTCACATAATGAATGTAATGAAAAAGGTGTTGAGGGATTTCATTCCAGAGGAGACTGTCATTTTAGGATGACGTACCAATCAAAGGATGTGAGGAAGGCAAGAAGGATGAGACTTTGGATGAAAATGAGTGTTGCAAATTTGTTGATTGCGACAAGATTTTGACAAGATTGGAGAAGGTTCATTTGATTTTGTCAGGAGCGAAGTCAATGTTTGGGGTGAATGAGGTTTTAGTTGTGGGACACATGTGTGGATTATATGGGCGCAAACCTTCTATGGAAAAGTATACGCCAAAGGGGAGACTACGGGAATAACGGGAACGAGAAGAGCATGTGGGAATGTGCCACTAGAGTTGCCACCTAAAGGCAAATTTTTGAAGACCTTGGTCTTGGAGGCCGCGGGAGACCCCAAGTCTTAAGGAGCAGTTAAAGAGTTGGTCTTGAAGATTTTCAAAGACCTTAGACTTAAGACATTAGACTTTAAAAGAAGTTAGGAAAACTACATAACCCGCCTAATGTCGACTGAAAATAGATGTTAGAAAAAAATTGGTCTCTAAGCTTAAATTGGTAGATTGCATATGCTAAATGTAGACAATCGAGACATATCATAACTACTTTTAGAATTCCAAAAATCATGTTCAATTAGGCTATTCTAAGATTTTGAACATAATGTAGAGGGGGGGGGGGGGACTAGGAGACCCTATAGAACTTCATTTGGCCCCATAAATCTTACAAGAAGTGTCTCATTGCTACCTTGGATTGTTGCCTTTGGATCGTTACCTTTGTTACTTGGATACTTAAGACTTTACATGTGACCCAGATTCCTAAGACTTTTACTTGTGACTTTGGATACTTGAGACTTTTACTTATAATTTGAGAATATGAGACATTCACTTGTAACTTGAGAACTTGTAATTGTTACATGTGACCTTGTGAATTTGGATACTTGAGACAATTATCCGAGAATTAGAAGAAAACTTGAGATTTTAACTAGGCAACTTGGAGAGGAAAAATTGAGATCGAGACCTACGAGAATTTCAAGGAAGACAGAATTGTGAAAATTGATCAACCGGAACAATTAACTAAGAAAATTATAATTGACCAAGACATGCGAAAATTGATCAACCAGGTCAATTAACATAGAAATTAAAGTTGACCAAGACATGTGAAAATTGATCAACCAAATCAATTAACTTAGACATTAAAGTTGACCAAGACATATGAAGATTGATCAACCCAACCAATTTACTTAGAAATCAAAGTTTTCTAAGACATGTGAAAATTGATCAACCGGAAAATTTTGAAGAGATTGAAGAACATGGTTACTCAAAACATTGTAGAATTGAAGGAAATGGTTACCGGGGACTTACGACGAAATTCAAGGAATGTGGATACTTGAAATTTTACTTAGGCGTGAAAGAAATCCAAAAAATTTGGATACTTGAAACTACACCCTTGTGACTTGAGTATATTCTCAAGTAGGTCACTCTATAGGATTTTTGTGCACCACGTGTGGTGGAGGGTATTTGTTTAAGGGCTATTTACCTCCAAAGAAAAAAATTAAAAGCTCCCTATAATTACGTAATTCTCTAAAATGGCCTATTTTTTTGCACCCTACCATTACTCTTACTACCCATGTCATTGCAATTTTTTGTAGCCTACATTCCATTTAGTTAAAAAATTAATTTAAGAATATATGCAATGCAAAAGTGGTGGTAAAAAGCATGGCAACAAAAAGGCATAAAGCATACATACCATTGCAAAGACTAAGTGCAAAAATTTATCATACAGGTGAAAGACTTGTGCTTACCAAAACAAATATGAACTTGTGCAAAATATGTGTATTGTTAACCACATCACAGAAAAACAAATGTGATAACATGATGCATTTCATTCCAAGACCACAACCTGAATGCTATCGTATAATTGCAAGTGATGAAGAACACAAGGATATTTAAGCATAATACAATTTAAAATTTTCTTTAAAATTTGCAATTTTGCAGCCCATAGAACATAACCTTCATGCATCAAATAAAAAGGTTTTAAGGTGGAAACACAACAAGAGTGAGTGTATGTTCACAAACACAACATCCGCTTCATAAAAATGTGGCCCAAACACAAAAACCGCAACCATTGCAGCTATGCCAAAGTCCTATGGTTCCCTACAAGTTCGTGCAGGTGGGTTTAGGGTATGCAAAACAAAACAAACCTTTGTAACCATGTTTCATGCCTTAGTTTCCAATCATGCACCAAAAAAACATACAAACGTCAAGATCTAAGAGTAGGGGTTACCCAAACTCCCACATTGTCAACTGAACCATCACCATGACAAACAATGTATTCTCGCGGCCAACCTGAATTGAGGTGGAGACGGATTGCATAGAGGTCTCTTAAATTGAGGTGTGCAAAAAAGCTCATGCGAAGGCGGTTAGGCATTGGCTTATTCAAAGCCCACAACTTATGCAATAACTCCATGTGGGCATCAATGAATGGCCCACATTTTAAACCTATCTACCTTACTTGTAATGGAATTGTCTACTTTTAATGGACCCTTCATTATTTGGAATTCTTTTATAAATTTTATGTGGACAAAATTTAATCCTCCTTATATTATGCCGCACGTCATTTTTTAAATGCACTAAGTGAACTACCCGGGAGCATATTAGCCAATTTCAAATACTTGAACAAAGCAAAACACATAAGCTGAGGCATATATAGTTACAAAGGTGAAGATTCAAAGCGACTTACCAAGAATTACACTCAAGTGAGATTAGATAGTGAACTTCTCAAGTGTACCCAGTGAACACCATGAGGAATCTAGTCGATGGGAAAGAAGACAACCTTACAAAGAGACATTCTATGGTGAAGGGAATATCATGCCAAACCGTCAAGTAGGCCTCACATCCCCTCATGCTCAAAGATACTTAGAAATTCACTTCAAATGAGTTGCATTGTAGCAACTCAGTAGATTTAGTTTTGACGATTGAAATCACGTTTGACCACTCATGAGAAATTCTTAAATAAAAGAAACTTAGTATTTGACAAGAAGAATTCTCGACCTAGGCTTTGAACTTTTATTGTAAGTAAAATTCGTATCATGAATGATGTTAGATATACAAGGTTCCTAATACTCTAAGGACACTTAACCGTGACATTAGAATTTCAGGGAATGTAAAATCTTGAGATCCTTGAACGTTTAACCCATGCAAATTCCAATGATTCTTTGAACAAATCAAGAGATAGAATTAAGAATTTACTCACTAAGGAACTAAGACATATAACCGTGCATAATAAGGTGAGTGAGGAATCATATAACCTTCACAATCCATGTCGAGATAATTAAAAGTTTGGTAATCCTAGTTCACCCTTGAATGATAGGATGTTATTGCTAAGATTTAGGGAGCTGTAGAACCATTTTTCTGGCTATAGCCTAGCCGAATTAGGCAATTCTCCATTTTTGATGATTTTCATCTGGCCATTAGCAACTGGAAGTCATTCAGAGTAGGATGTGAAGGCAATTGTCATTTCAGGCGGTTAGGAGCTCTAACCAACTGCTCCTCTTCCCGGATTCTATGAGGAGGAGGCAGCCAAGGGGAAGAGCATGCTAATTTCCAAATTAGAAATCAGACATAGTCTCAGAATATAGCAATAGGCTGGTAGAGCCTCAACGCTCAGTGATTGAGGTTGAGTGCAATTAGGCATACTCCGAGTGTGATACTCAAGAGAAACATAGCAATATACTGTTGAGAACCGAGTGATTCGGGATCTCATGACTTTCACTTTTATATGAAGAATATATAAATTTGATGAGCAATAATCTTAATACATGTGCACCACAGTTGTGATGGTTGTCGTGAATGTTTGCTTTGGAATGTAATGTCCGGAGTGTAATTGAGCCGTAGGTAATGACTGGATGAGTTAACTTGAGCAAGATTATGTCAGAAACTGTGAGTAGGATTACTGAGAAGCCAAGTCGAGAGTAAGAACATATATTCTAGCGATAGGCTGAAGAAGGAGAAAAGTTTGAATGAGAGTCAAAGAGTGACAGTTATAGAGATCTGCATTATCAGAAAGCAATGATAGTAAAAGGCTTGAGGGCGATGGCTGAGAAGACGTTGAATAGTCAGAAGGGCATATAGACTCAAGAAGGTTGTGAGAGCCTTAGGCCAGTTTGATGGAGTGATCCTAGGGTATTGCCTGAGAGAGAGAGAGAGAGAGAGAGAGAGAGAGTCGCTTGAGAGGTGCGATCGCGTGTTCGTTGGCAAGATAAAGAAACCATCGAGCCAAGGGGCTGAAGCTGAAGAAATGTCGAGAGGATGTAAATGAGGCAAGTAGTCTGAGAGGACGCAGTAAAGGCTGAGAGGCTTGAGAGAAGCAAGGCCATTACCAAAAGAGAGATTAAGTGGCCATAGCCATATTCAAGGGCATATGCTTGAGTGACAGAGATAGACGTTACCCGGCGAACACCGAGGTAGGGGTATAGCCTGGGTAGGTTCACTGTACCCGAGAGGAAGGAAGGCAAGAAGTCTATAGCGGGTAGGCCATAGGCTGCTAGGACGTTACCCAAAAGAGAAGAAGGCGTTACTACCAAAAAGTAAGATTATAACCAGTGCAAGTTCTTAATAAAAACAACGGACTAAATTAAAGCTTTAACACATGATATCGCCTAGCTTGTTATGTGTTGTTCTATGTATTGATGGTGTGGATGTTTTTGAGATGAATTGCCAAGTTTACCAAAAGGCGAAGATGATGGCTATTAGCTCTACAAGACTTGCATGATGGTTGTAAGTTGATTAAAGAAGAAATTAAATTGTTGAATTACCGCAATCGTGATTTATGATGATCAAAGACTATGCAGTTACAAAAAGACATTACCCCGGACTTTGTCCCGACTATGAGCCATTGACTACTTGCCAAGCTATTGACTGAAATAGGTCAAAGACATAGAGTGATAGAAGATTCCCTGAACAAAGGACGGAATCACTCACGACGGATGATTCACAAATGAAGACCAAGGTAATTTCGCAATGATATTGCAAAGCTTTAGAGTGAAGAACCTAATGTTGAGCTAAGTGTATAGAAGATAAAAGGTTTAGCCATCCGGCAATGAACTTGGTGGAATTTCAAACTAATCATTGATAACACTGACCTAATCGCGAATAACATAGAAGAAACAACCATATGGCAACAAAGTTTGTGGAATTCAGAGTAACGCCAAGAAAACGTTGACCTAATTGCGAAATCCACAAGAGAAAAACATAGGAACTTGGAGAGAAGCCACTAAGTGCATAATACTTTAAAAATAGGTGACCACTTACATGTTGAATGCACTAGTGCAATGGCTACGTAGCTCAAAAAGCTTCTATTTTGGCTGGAGGAATCGGTAGGCAGAATGATCGTGTTTGGTGTTAGGAGCAATGATCTTGAAGGCAACCCTAATGAGAGTCTCTCCAATGCCTCAATATTCCAATGTGTCTGCCCTCTCCTCTTCACCGTGAGTGAAGTACATGCATTTGAAATCTTCTTGTTCACCCTTGTCAGCCCTAAACCCCCACCCTTGTGCGTCGTAGTCCGGGTGAGAATATCGGGCTCACATGTCCATAGTCAACATTCCCATCCCTGGGGTCTAACCCCAAGCACCCACAATGTAAATGTCAAACACCACACTTTATTGAAAGAGAACACAAGGTAGGCAGTATTGATAAATACTCTTTTCCTTTGTATGCATCCCTATACCCTTACTCATTAGGTTCCCACCACACCACACATAAACCCTAAACCCCACTACAATTAACTTCTTGGAGTTAAAGGTTGACACCAACACTAAGTCACCATCCACTACTAGAAAATCATGACCAAATCAACAAAAAATCAACAGATCTTTGTCGATCCGGGCACTGCAATGACCGATTTCACTGATTTTTGAATTTTTGTAAAAATCAACAGTTTACTGCCTACATTTTTGTTGATTAGAATAGTACAATGACCAAATCAACAAAATTTTAGTAAATGTGAAATATTTTTTGAATATTTTTGGGAATATTCTAGAATCTATTGGAATATTGTAAAATCTTTTTAATTTTTTGCAATTTATGGACTTGTAAGTGTATGGGTATGGAAATAATTACGAATTCAAAGGTGTTTAAATATTATAAATATTATATTAGTTGATAGTTAATATTATATATGTATTAATATTATTATATTAATACGTATAATATGTATATAATATATGTAACATATAATATATATATGTGTATGTATGTATGTATATATGTATATATGTATGTATGTATGTATGTATGTATGTATGTATGTATATAATATATGTAACATATATGTATATATATAATATATGTAACATATATGTATATAATATATGTAACATATATGTATATAATATATGTAACATATATGTATATAATATATGTAACATATATGTATATAATATATGTAACATATATGTATATAATATATGTAACATATATGTATATAATATATGTAACATATATGTATATAATATATGTAACATATATGTATATAATATATGTAATATATATGTAACATATATGTATACAATATATGTAACATGTATGTATATAATATATAATATATAAATATGTATACATTTACAGTAAATATATACAGTATATATTTACTGTAATTATATACTGTATATATTTACTGTAAATATATACATCAAGTAGGTAGTAAAGAGAAATTAGTGGCCTTATTCTAGAAAGGTTTAAAACACTCCATTTATATCATGTGTGATGTGATGACCTAGTGGTTAAGGCACATGTGTGGGTATCACTAGGTGCAAGGTTCGATTCCCGTGGCCGACACCTTCGGCCTTGGCCTTGCCACCTATGTGAGTGGTAGGTAGTCTATACTTGTAGGTGAGGTATTGGTTGAGGGTTACTTGGGAGGGGTTAGGAATTGCAGATCTGACATTTATTCATTTTTTATTTTTTAATGTTATATATATATATATAAAATAAGTTTTTTTAAAAAAATATTTTTGTGACCATATCAACAGAAAAAATCAACAAAATTGTGTTACATCATGTCCAGGTCAACGCGTCCTAAGTAACAACCGCGACCAACGCCTTTCTGTTGATCCGGACGCAAAATTTTCTACTAGTGATCCTACCCTTGTTCTACCTAAATCTAAACTAATCAATTCAATGCCCAGCTTTAAGTCCATTTAACATCACTTCACCTCAAGATCACTAATCTATCATTAAAATGCTAATCAATGTGCCTGGTATTCAAAGGCAAGCATTCCCTCCAGTCTCAACCGAATGCCTTCTTCGGTTCTGCCACCTACTCTGCTAGAACCCAGTCACTACCCCTGCCCCTGATTCTGCAGTCTTTCCCCTAGCAGCCGTAGCCTCGAGTGCAAAGAGCTCTCTGCTGCAGTGTTGGCCACATCCAGCTGCCGCTGCCTCAAACTCCCAGTCCCCTTGCCAGCGCTACATTCAAATCCCTGCACTGATGCGGCCACTCGCTCCTACCTGCCACCTCCCTTCATTACCATTTTCCTTGGTGGCGAGCAATTCATATGAGAGCGGCCCTGCTCATCTCCGTCTCCCTCGGACATGCAACAACATGGGGGATGAAGCAGCCATATGAGTGATTTTTCATTCTTAGCGACCTTGGATTCGGATTCAAGTCAATGCAAAAGAAACGAGAGAATGGCTTCCCTCACGGCCAGCAAAATGCCTCCCCCGCATAGTAGCATCCCTCCGAATCCAGCCAAGTCCTCCCAATTTCTTTCTTCCCCAGTGGCTATTGTAATTCGAATTGATGAGTTTAGCTGTGGAACGCCCTTAAGGACCCAACATTCTCCCCTGCCGCATCCAACTCTACTCAGGAGTTTAACCACTCTCTCCTTCAATTCCTCCATATCTCCAGGCCCCATTCAGCGCTCAATGCTTGCCTCCTCTGTCTGTGAGGATTCCCTGCTGCCGAACACAGCCCAGTTGTGCTTCATCCTCGCATTGTGGGCAGTTGACCCAAACTCTCACCCTCTTGCTGATCCTCTTGCGCCCTCCCATTTCCAACACACTATGTTCCCTCTCGCCTCCCTCTAACCTGTCAATCTCCCTCGAGGCTCCTGGACCCCCCTCGCTGCCGAGCTCAGCTCTTTTCGGGCTGCCACCATTCCCGTTACCAGCGGTTCGGCTCATCCACAACCGGGACCACTCCTTAATGGTCACTTCATAAGCCTATAATGAACAATAAAGCTCGGCCTAAGCCGGGGTTCCCCGCAAGACTTAAATCCTAAAAACCCTTACTCTAAACTTTCCCTACTTGTAACTAACCCCTAGTCCATCCATCAAGGTCAAATCCCCGCTAACTTCTACTCAAACTACCAATTCACAAAACAATCCTAAGCACTAAAGTTCCACTCTTTTTATATTTTTGAATCATTGAACCACATCCAAAGTATAGATTCTAATGATCTTTTGAGGTTAGGGACACATGTGGGCACCATATTGGGCTCACAACCCTAAATTCATTGACAGAAGTCCTTCAATAACTACAATTATATTGTGATCCTCATAGACTGTGTGTGATGATTGCTATGAAGAACAATCACCCCCTTTATAGAAGCCACTTGATGGCGTGGCATATGATGTCACATCCATGGGATAATGATGGCACATCATCATGTTCATGCTCATGTCCTAATTAAATATGTTTCATGTTGCAATGTCCCAATTACACGTGTCCTTGGGCCATGTGTTGTTCCATGTACAAAACACCATATATCATGTTCCATCATGTGTGTTGCATGGAACATGGCAGCCTGAGGGCCGGTTTACACTATGGACCATGAAGTTGGACCATGGCTCTGCAAGGCAACCGATGAGCTGCTGAAGTTGTCCCGGGACAACTTCGGTTTACACTAAGAAAAAAATGTCAGAGGGACCATGAAGGTCGAGGTCCCCAAAACATAATTTTTAAGGCCTAATAAATGCACTGAAATGGTCCAACGGGTTTTGCGGTGAGACAGGCAAAAGTGGTGGTCCGGTAGGAAAAGGCAAGGGCCCATGGCAGAGAAATCACATTTTAGTAATTTTTAATGAATCAACCCTCTATGTGCCTTAGTCATAGCCCATGAGACATGCCATTACTACCTTGTCCTACCCCTTAAACCGGCTCCCACGTGTTTCACCAAACAACGTGGGACATCTAAAACTCAAGAATTTGAGTGCAGATTTGTTTTTTGGCTCTACCAACTTAAATGTTTTGAATTTGTGGGCTTGTAATATACCGTTGGAAAGGTCTTGAAAATACCTTTCCAATGGTATATTACACACCCCAAGAAAATGTAAAATTACAGTTGAAAAACAAAAAAGAAACATCTGTAGTCGTTTAGTGACTGTAGATCAGGGTGGTCAAAAGAACTGCAATGGGAAATCTTCTAACACAAATCATCAAAGAATTGAACTTTAGTGTTGAGCAAGCTATGGTGGTAACAACATTAAATATAATCAAACACTAAATATCTTATTTAGTGTAGTGACAACACAAGGTATATGTCACATGTAAATTACAATGAACATGTACAAATTAAATCGCTCATTTTTGGGGAAAAATTGTTGTGAGAAGATTTGCAAGCCACATCTTCGACACATTTAACAAGAAGTGAAGACAAGTGAAGCCCAAGAAAAGACAAGAGAATGGTCAAACTGAATTTTTTTCAAAATTGCCCTTTTTGGGCATGTATTAAAAAAATCAACACCTTTACATTTTGGTGTATGGTCATTCTTCTTGGTCCACATTCGGTTTACACGTAGTGAGGGGCCCAAGTCTCTTAAAACTAATTTTTTATGAAGTCAGACCATGCAAGTCGGACCATGAACTGGGACCATTGACAAAGGCCATCTTCCATGGTCCGACTTCATGGTCCATAGTGTAAAATGGCCCTGAGTCACTATAATGGGGGTTGGGGGATGGGGATTGTTCTTGTCAAACGCTATAGCTGGCTCTATGTACCTTGTGTCATATTTGCGGATAGGTCCCGCCTAAAGAACCAGCTAGTTGCTGCTAGTTTATCTGACTTCTTTTACACACATTGGCTCATATAATGTGAGGGCAACTCGGGCCTACAACCCTGTGTATGACCCAGGATCTGGTAACTTTAACGATCTTCAAAGCACGAACTACCACCTAATCCATATTGCCTGACTTAACAAATCGTTAAAAAAAATCCTTGCATGCAAGTAGTAACAAACTTATATCTTGTAATTTTAAGGCCTGCTCAATTTACAGATTCCTTGTTCTGGTAACAAGAAGCAGGGCATTTGACAACCTAAATAGTCACAAATCACAACCCATAACTTAGTAGATCATTCAGCATTATTCTATCGCCTTTATTCTATAAGAATAGCCAAAAAGACATAAACCAATTGCACCAACTTAATAAACCAATTAACTCATAGTTAAAATGGAAGAAAGGATCATCCCTTGCACTTTGATTTCCAACTCGATCAGAATTATCTCTATTCTTCAGATTGAAGAGTAAAGGGCTAGCATTGAGGTCCAGGACTGTGCCACTAAAACCCTTCTTGTTTACTTCAACGCACATCCCATGAAACACCCTGAAGAAGCACGAAATAGAGAACTCCCTCGCCTTTGCTTGTTTGATAATCCCATGGCGATTTTGGCTTCTTTTGTAACACAACTAGTTTGGAGCAGTGTTGCACTGGTATATAGGTAAATGCATGGTATCAATTCACAATATCAACAATGGCATCAAAGAAGCACAATATCAAATTTGCAATACCAGTCAAATATTGATACTTGGTGGGTATTGCAAGATGAGTGAACCTTCACACCCAAGTAAAATTTACCCTGGTATCAATATGTACTAGGATGGTATTAACCTTAGTGCATGTCATATAGACCTGGATGGCATCATGGCAGTAACTCCAAATAAAAATACAAGTATATGTACCCCTGAATAGAAGTAGCAACCATATTCTAGTGTTCTAACAATGTGTGAAGAGGCCCATGGATTTGTGTCAACTTGAATTTCAGTGACTGCACATCTGCAGCCACACCAAACAGAATTGGTGGAACAGTTTACTATTCAGCAGCCGGATTTGCAATCGTAGTTTATGGAGTTGATCAAAATTTCAAAAGAATAAAATGGCTAATGATTGGTCCGTTTTTGCTTGGTTACACTAGCTAATGCTTGTTGCTTTTCTCGCAAAGCTGAGAACATTTTGTAGACCTGCACAAGCACGGTACATGGTGTAAGTCCCCTAATGCCAATGATCAGACACAAAAATTTACTCTTCACAGAGCCACACAGCAATTTTGAGGTGGGGGAGATCTTTTCTCCACATATTTTCCTTGGAGTTTAGGGCCCAATCTTTCAAAGCTATGCATATTTGGAAGACAAGATATCTACTTTATAATATCTACATTATGTCGCCACTCCCACTAACATATTTTGAGATAACATACCTTCTTGACACCACTAGTCAATCCAAGGCTTTTTATACTAGTCACATCAACCCATTTTGTCATGACACCATTTTGCATCGCCAATCTGCACTTGTGTGTAGAATCATCTGCACATCCATACAAATACCAAAGCTTTAATTGATACAAGTAGGTAGCTCATTTGGGGTGTTCTACTTGACGCAAGTAACGCTAGTCATTACCAACATATGACCCAATCTTACTATCAAGATAATAATAGTGAGGCACTTACCACAACATTGCAGCACAAGCAACTCGATAAACATGTGAAGGCGAATATGTGAGAAAACATGGACATAAGTTCCAATCTCTTCACGTTTTTTAACCAAGTACCCTCCTGTTCCAATTTTGAAGCCAAGTGTGTTTTCTAGATAACTATCCATTGCTGTCAATCTCAACTCCACACTGCTATTTGGAGTATCAAGAGGCGCAGATGGAAATTCCCACAAGCCAGCTAGCAATCCTGTTGGAGGCCTTTGCACTAAAAGCAAGGAGGAGGCTGCTGCTGGAGTGGATTTCATTTGAGATGATTCAAGTTCTACAATGCACACAGCAACATATTCTTCTCGTGGGGCAGCCTTCGGAACTTTAGCTGGAAATTCTGTCACAGATGTGACATTATTCTGGGAAGCTAGTTTCAGGGCTATGCAGTGGCTTGCAATGGGGCAGGAAGAGCACGATGGACTTGTCGGAGTGCAAATTGTGGCACCAAGCTCCATCAAAGCTTGGTTGTAATCTCCCGGTCTCTCTTCATCAACTAATTGTGTTGCTAAGGTCCTGCACGGGCAAATAATACTTGAGCCAACATGATGAACCAACTAAAAAACGAAAAAAGAAGAAGAGGATAATGCCTATGTAACCAACACAAGGATGCCTTCCAGAGTCTCTATGCCCACAGGCCACTGCCTCAATTAAGAGGTGGACTCTTTCTAACGACCATAACCAGGGCAACCCCCACAGTGATTGGCTGGACCATGGCAGGTACCACTAGCATGGCACAGTGGAGAATATAACCCACCCACTTGCAAGGTGGAGATGAATCCCAACCACTCAAGCTATGGGTTTGATGCTCAAGATGATTAAGTTAAGGAATGTGACCCTAATGTGGACACTACCAACTCCAGACATTTCTGACCATTGGATCGGCTCAGCAGTTGTCTCGTCCAGCTAGCGATTGCGATGAATCACAAAAATTGTAATCTCAAGTTTTGGAATGGGAGTAAAGATGCAAAGATCTCCAAAGTCCAAAGTCAAGATTCTCTTTCTCTTAAAATGATTGCTTAGACCCTCATGATTGTGATGTTCACTATTGGACATAGAACGATGTATAATTGGAGCACATAGTTCAATCTCATTGTAAAACATGTGTGATTTTGGTGTTCATTCTTAACTTAAAGCCTTGCCATATATCACTTGGATATAGGTGTCTGATTAAGAAGCGTGACTACATAAGGCCCACATATCATACAGGAAAGGAATACTGAACACTTTCTGTCATAAAAACCTATGAAGATCATCCCCAAGTTACACCCAACTCCTAAAACCCCAAGAACCTTCACTGTTTGCAATAGTAATATAACCCTGTTTCACAAAATGCAATAGAGATCATTTTGTAGCCTTTGAAAAGTTAGCAAGCAGAGTAAATTACCAGAAAAGCTTGACAGTTGAGGAGGCTTTTGGATTCATTGATATGGCTCGTAATCTGCACAAAACTCGGATCACGTTGCCATCAACCACAGGTACTGCCTGCATTTAAATACCATGAGGATTAAGGTCACTTAAGAAATGCTTCCTGGAGAGATTTGCCATCTATGACTCAGGTTAAGAATCAAAGAGCAAAATATATGTCAACATTTGTACCAGAAAGCTACCCTTCCCATCCAGAGATACATAGACTCATATTGTACTGATGACAACCTGATTCTCAAACTGTTGCGTGCCAGTAGAATATTAGAGCCCAAGAAACACTTAGAATGCAATAGGTGCTCTCTAATGTAACTACATTTTTACAATTTTATGTGAAACTTGAATACAATGCAGGTTAATCAACCTGTTTAAAAGCTATAGAGGCTATTGCTCCAGCTGTGTAGCTCCCAATACCAGGCACTTTATGCAGCTCTTCCATGGTCCGAGGAAACTTTCCACCTAGATTTTTTACAATTTGTTTTGCACCCTGCACAGAAATAATTAGAACATTGATGAACAGCATATTTGACAAGATAAAAATTCAGTCATGAACAATCACATCTAGAATCTACAGAAACATATATTTGATCAAAATGAAAAATGAAAAAAGGGTGTCAATACTCAGTCTCCCATTAGAACTAATAGGATATGGGTATTCTTTAAACTGGCAATGGTAGTCATTCGTGGCCATGCCATTTCCGGATGCAAATAAAATAAAGGTCTGTTCTCAATCAGGAGGTATTACAGAGAAGAAGTGGAGAAGCTGAATGAACTACCACATGAATGTAGATAGTTGAGAAAGACGATCCTAAGCAAACAGGACTAGGCTTATTTGAGTGGATTACCTCATGAGTATAGAAAGGTGAGAAAGTAGATTCTAGGCAAACTAGGACTTATTATATATAATTTCATGGACAAGAACTCTGGCTACATGGCTTGTGCAAAAGTACTTTCTACTTAAGCTACATTGCAACTATTTGATCGACCTTTCTCAAAAAGTTCTTAGGAGTGGAAGAGGATTGAGAACCTCAAGTAAAAATCTTGCTCTTCGGTAGTAGCCCAAACCAGCCCAAACTGCATTAACCTCCTGCAAGTAGTAACATATATTATAAGCCGATGCTCTTGTCAGCTGATGGTCCCCATTGCCAATCACAAGTTTTAAAATTGATGATTACGTGCAGTATGGCATGCAAACTTTCTAGAAGTGAATGAGGGAAATACATTGGTAGTTAATCTTAGATCCCAAACTTCATCAAGAAAATCAGAAAATGGACTGCAGCCATCCACTTAAAGATACAGGCTACACCCAAAACAAAAAGGATTCCTTTACAGAATTTCAATACAAGCCAATGCACAGAAGTCTTTTTGAATTGTGGGAAAAGGCAAGACCTCCTGAGTTGCTTGAGCGAGGTCATGAATTGTGGGCCACTTGTCCATCCAGCGTTGGTAGTAGCTTATTACAGTTGCTACCCTTGTCTGTTGTAGCATCATCTCTGACACCCAAACTGCATACGCCCTCTCCCCTTCAGTCTCAGTCTGCACACCAGAACTGTTTATGAAAACAAATACTAACTAGATAAGGTGGTCTTCAAAAACTGTACATTTCGCTTTGTTGAAATATTATGGGAGGAGCGTGGCTCCCTGTTCAGTGAACCAAAAAATGAGATTTGTAAATTTCACCTCCAGACCTGGCCAAACTCATTACACTAGTAACCAAACAAATCTTTTTTTTTTTTGACACTCCAAGTTGCAGCACATTCTCTGCTCAAAACTGAACAAGGACCAAGAGAACCATTGTAGGCAATATATTATCTGCAGAGTACAAGCATGTACAACTTTGAGGACTACAACATCACTTACTTCCTATTGTGTGAAGTGCAGCATTTTATTTTTTTTAGAAAAGCTAAACGTGCCCCAAAACAATCCAGATAATCCACAGTTTAGCATCTACACACTTATTCATCCGAAATTTCTCAGTCTCATGAACATGAAAAGACAGGAAGAGGAAAAAGGGGAATTTTACCTTGAGCTTGGGTGTAGATTTCTCCCCCTTCTTTACTACCACAAAACCCTCTTCTTTGCATCCCTTTTCCGAGCTTTTGAGGCGAGAGTATGTATTAATTCGCCATGGTAACACTCGGTGGTTTTTGTCATACCAAGTAAGCAAACTAGCTGGGATTTCCATGACTTCCATCTCCGAAAAGTCAGCGAGAGAACCTTCTGGGAGAGCAACATCCTCCAAATCCATCACCAAGTCCTCTTCTTTTTCTGGGTTTTCTTCTTTTCTCCCTCTCTTTTTCTTCGACTTTGCCACGACGCTCAACTCCAAATTCACCCCGGTCCATGGCTTTGTGTATGTGTCTCCTGATGCACCAACCTTAATCCCACAAACTTTCAAGGGGGATTCCCGTGTGGTGGGTACTTTCTTTGCCTTGACAACTTTGAGAGGTGTCTCCTCTTTTGAATTACCATTTGATAACAGCCTCGAAGACCGGGTGGTTGGAGCCATTGTCGGGCTGAATTTTGTAATTCTTAAATCAAATAGCACCATTAGCTCTCATGGTTCAGCAGATCCTTAGGGCTTTGTCAAGTATGCTCTGCACTTCAGGGATCACATTGTGAGACTTTCAAAACCATAGCTATCAAAGATGTATGTCCTTACAATATTCAGACATAAGCAGTAGGCTGCGATGTTTGTAAATCTACATAAATTTAATACTTCTTCTTAATATACAATGTATATGCAATACACACACACACACACACACACAGATGTATTTGATATACATTTAGCACATCTTTTGAATTACCATGGCCCAGCAATGGCTCCAATATTGTGATGGCCAAGGCATAGATTCATGTAGAAAAAACGGAATAAGAACAAAAGTTTGTCATTCTTATATTTCTTGGAATGAATGGCACCATGAGCATTCATAGGTCTAGGTGAAATTCAAAACCAGAGTTGACAAACATGTATGTAATTGCAATCTACAGAAGCAGAAGGCCGCAATGTATTTATACATACAATCTGAAGAAAGGTTAAGTGGTTTCCAAGGCAGAAAAATATTAGGAATGTCGCAAAGGACGAGACATGGATTCATCTAAACAAACGGAATAGAATTAACACTGGCAGCAGAATTTTGTCTCCCTTAAGTTGGACACCCCCTTCGTTTGCAGAAATACACCACCCAAAAAGAACTCGCTGTCAGTCACCCAATTTGAAGAAAACCCACCACGATATTTTTCCCAGTTTTGAATGGAAATCATAGTGGTGATTGATTGTTTTCTCGGCACACCCTCGAATTGGAACCTAAAAATGTGGTCAAGTAGGCCAACTTCGCACCCTCAAAAACCCATCAAGCATAAACCTCCCGCTTCCGAGCTCTGAAAAAATACACTCCAATCCACGAGTCTAAAGAACCCAGCCGAGTTTTTGTTGCGTACCAGAGTTTTCAGTTGCATCCGAGGACCCGGACGATGCTGTCATAATCTCCACACGAATTGAATTCCAACAATGGCGGCAAAATGGGAGGACCTGCATCCCCAAACAACAAGTCGTTTGCCGGGTTTTTGAAGGGTTTTTGCAAATCTCTACACTGATTTATGGTTTATAAGGTAGATGGATCTTACATGGTTACTATTTCTGACTAGCCTAATTCTCCTAGGATATGAAACACGCAATAAATAAATATGGGACGGATACCACATCCGAATGGAGGCTATAGCCACTTTCCTCATAATTTTCATTCCCGTACTCATTAAATGGTCACATAAGGTGTCCCAAATATATTGATTATTGAGCTTAGAATGGTTATCATATTTTCAACACACATTTCAATCTTTTTAAATACATGTGTTTTCAGTGTATGTTCTTGGAGCCACACTTAACCACATATCACTCAAAAATAGGTGTCCGATCAAGATAAATAATTGTGTTAGGCACATCTACCTTAGTGTGGGCCACACAATAAAGCTTATTTCCATACTAAAGACATTGGAGAATGTATATGGATGCATGTTATTCACCAAGTCACTCATATAATTTAACATTATAGGTTCATGTTTTTTGTTGGAATTATTTTATTGGATTGTCCCCATCGAGAGTCAAAGTGAGATGGGTATATCACAACAGCATGACAAGAGTAAATAGGGTGGCACACTATTCTCATAAGTGATGATGTATATTGTGGGCCATACTATAAACCTTATCCTCAAGGTAAGTCACATAATACATTTGCATGCACTATTTACCATAATCAGTGTAGTACATTTATGGATTCAACTACTATTTTAACCCTTAATGGCCTACTTGATAATGGGACTCTTAATTTCAAATCATGAGAGCTTGTTAAGAGCCCGTTCACATGGGGTCCCAAAGTCCCAAGTCCCACTCATGTTAGCAAGTCCCAACATGGAGGCAAAGTCCCAACTTTTGAGCCTCAAGAATCCATTAAAATAAGGTTAGTTATCATTAAAGAAGGATCTTGATTATTTTGTGGAAGAATATTCACGGGACTTATGTTGAGAGTTGGGTCTAGCTTTTTGCTCAACCCAACTCTCAACACAACTCCCGAGCCTTACCTCCAAAAAGTGTTGCCACATGTCATACTTGGGACTTGGGACTTGGAATTGGGGAACATGTGTGACGTGGTAAGTCCCAACTTCCATGCTCTCAACATCTAAGATTGCACAAATTGACCTCAAGTGACTTGGGACTTAGGACCCTATGTGAACTGGCCCTAAGATTCAAGTGTTTTTTCAACAATGTGTTTCTCCAAGATGTAGCTACCATTTAAATCTCTATCATCTTCAAAAGTTGGATCATAAAATTTCATCAATATTTATCTTCTATATTGTCAATTTGGAATAAAATAATTTATTTTGTGAGCAAGTGTCACATGTCACTCAACAGCTAGTGTAATGCCCTTCAATGCTACGTCCCTTGTGCCCCGCGCGAAGCTTACAACTCACCTACACAAGTCATTTGTCTAGGTGAGTCCACACTCTTAGCAACTTAGGATCTACTTATCCTAACACTCGTGGGGTCCTCACTAGTCAACCCACGGGCCACCCTGGTCCCCTTCGCGGTCCCAAAGTGCGGGCTTTCCCACACGCCCCGCGTATGCTCCGAGTCCCTTAGGTTCTCTCCCATTAGCCATCGCGGCTAAGCCCTTTGTGCACCCCGCACGGGTCACCCTACCTCTACGCTTAGTCCTCCCACCTAAGCGTAGATTTCCAACCGGGTTCAATCCAACACACTAAGGGTGCGGCTAACCACACACCCAAAACCCCTTCGGTGTTCGCCCGCCCAAGGCTAGCATCCGTTCTAAGGGGGCCTTACATCCTCCCCCACTTAGAACACTTGATGTCCTCATCAAGTCCTTGATATGGCTCTCCTCATCCCGGATGAGGCGAACTCTCAACGCCTTTGGTGTGGACCATTTCCAATTCGCGTTGGCTCCCAAAACGAAGGCTAAAACGCGCGTGTCTTCTCTTGTTCTTGCGTCGGTCCTACATGACTCCCCCTTATTCAATGTGAGGGTCACCGCTCCTTAAGAAAAATCCTAAAGTCCCTCCATCTTCGGACCTAACTTGGCTACGGCGAGTTGTGGATATTTGTTGCCAACTGGTAATATAATGCGTTCGAGGCTAGCTACGTCTTTCCCTCGTTTACCCATCGGGACATGAATGGTTGTTCATGCGTTTTTGCTCCGAGGTGCGCCTTGTGGAAGATCCTCCTCACGCTCAGCACCCGCACCTTGGTCTCGCCACAACCAAGTCCATCTTATTTTGCTTCGATAGGTCCCCTTGGCAGCGTCCATCCTCCAACTTCGGCTAGGTTTCTTCTTCGCGTACTTATGCTTTCAACCTTTACATTCTTGTTTTTTTTACTTGTGTTTGGGTTGGACTTTTCTTCATTATTTTTCTTGCTCATGTGGCGTGCTCATCCTCCCCCACTTATAGGTGTTGGCGACCACGCCAACTTCTAATACTTTCACGTGAATGGGGCTCGTCATCATACGTTTATTCTTTGTCGGTTTAGAATATCTCAGCGTGTCCAATGGGTTGGTTGGTTCGTCATCCCTCCGCGTCACTAGCCCATCGTCCTCCTCTATATCATTGTCATCAATTAGAAATGGTAACTTCATTCTAGTCATAGTATGCCTTAGTGCCGGTTTGTTGGCCTTTGCGTATGCCGCGGCTTATACCTCAGCCACCTTACGAGCCTCAAAAACCTTAATGAGAGTTCGGACATGCGATAAGTTTACTCCATTAATCCATTCGTACTCATATGGCGAATAGCCGTGCATCAAACACTTATATTGCTTAACACGCCCGTGTATTTGTCACGAGTCAATGATTGCCATGACTTTGTCCACCGCCCAGTCTCATAATACATATTCAGGTGGCGGCCTTGGGTCTTCTTACCACAAGTGCAAATCCTTCTCGTCGCGGTCATATTTTTTTAGTAATGATACATGGAATACCGGATGCCAATTCTTCCCAACTCTCTTGCCAGTGTCAAGTACGTACACGTCCGGATTAAGGATTTTCTTTACCGGAAATGGTCCAATCCATCGTGCGGACCATTTTATGGATAACTTCGTAGATATCCCAACGTTTCTCGAATCCAACCATACCTACACCTCCACTTGGAATATTACTTTATGCTGTTTCTTATTAACCGCATTAGCGTAATAGTCTTGAGCCTTCGCAATCATTGCCTTAACATTGCAGAGGATCATTTGCCTCCGCGCGACCCATTGAGCCGCGTCGAGCGAGTAATATCCTGAGAGCCTTTCTTGGTCACGCATAAACTCGCTTTGACGAACGGATAAGTCGCTAGCCAATACAACCTCTTGCCTCGGAGGGGCACTCCCTTGTATATTTTGCATACACTTGCGATAACGACCTATTAAAATGGGGGCTATTTACCTATGAGAAAGGATTATAAGGGATGCTAATTTTTGAAATAATGGTAAATTGTTGTGATTATTTGCACCCTATTGGTAATTATAAATTATTGGATGGTTAATTTTATGGTACCCTATATTACTTATATGTAATTTTCTTCCCCTGATTGCCCCCATTCCTTAAAGTGTATGATACAATAGAATTCTCGTTAGAAGCACGTGTACAAAGTAATGACTATATTCGTTAATTTGGGACTTTTTCGGCATTTTGAGACAGTTACAAATATAAGAACATGGATAAAATCACACAGATATTGGAGAATGTTGTAAGATGCAAATACTTTGAAACGGGTGTTCAGATCAAGAATCCAATTAAGAACTCATATCAAGATGGTTTAGGTAGGACAACCCAAACATTAGACCATGTTGTTGTGGTCCATATATTAATTAGAGACAAGAGAAAGTCTCAAATTAACGAATATAGTGATAGTAAGAGAAACAAACATTCACTAGGGTTTAGGGTTCAGGGTCACACTAAAGTCCGGGCAAAGCAAAACACTAAACAATAACAACAAAAGATTGCAATTACATGTCATTAAGCAACACGAGCCAACAAATAAAAGTTGTGTTGGATAACACAATTAGAAACCTTGAGGTCTTAGGGAACAGGTCAGCCACATATGTCTCAAAGTCACATTTATAAGGTTTGCAGAAGCCCTACAATTGATGCCTTGATCTTCCAATCCTACACATTGGAGGAAAATCCCACACCATGCAATCAAAATCCACCTAAACTAGCTAGGCTACCATTTACACATGTGGGAGATATGAGGGTACTCGAACTGAAATGACTACTACAGATTTCAAGGTATACTAATGATCATTCAGCCCTTTTTCCAAATTTTATCTCCACATGTGTGAGATAGTACAAATTTAGCAGGTTTCATTTTTTATTTGAAATGAACTCCCTCAATGAGTTTGCATCTACCTCATCTAAGGTGTAGATTTTGCTAGTTGATTCATACACTAGAGACACAGTTGAGATAATAGCATCCATATCAACCCACACACAGTCACTCTCAATATACTTATATTTGTTGAGACCCGGCTGTTTTTTGAACCAATGGAGGTAAACCATAGCAATTGGGAAGAACGTTTCTCTATTTCCGTTCTGGACTGTACGTTTCATCAAGTCAATGGGTTGCCAATAATTTCTCCACTTAGTACCAACCTTCACCCTTATTTTTTGAACCCTTCCTATATAGAACATGCCATATTTTGGTGGCAAAGTATTTAATTTTTGAAACTATCATTTTTTCTCCATGCTATTTTATATGTACCACTTAGGTAATTTAATCATGTTTTGTCAAATGCTATATTACATATAATCATGTTTCACAATCCCAGAGCACCATATACTACATCTAATAATTTTACAAATTTTACGCCAAATTTTTATACAAGACCCTATATTTTATCGCACGTAGTTCCTACGTTTTTCGCCAGTGCCCCCCCCCCCCCGAGCCTCTTGTCCATAATACAAATAGAATGGTGTTCTTCCGGTCGTCCGAGGCACCGTCGTCTTATAATACAACTCAGCAAGTGGTATCAACGTGGGCCATTCTTGTTGATCCCTTTCGCAAAATGCCCTCATATACATATTAAGGATCGAGTGGATCATTTTGGTTTGGCTATGTCCTTGTGGATGTCACGCCATTGTCATTACAAGACGCACCCCCGTTCGTCGCATGATGTGTTGTCAAAATTGAATTTGAAACAACAACCTCCGATTGGTAATTATATCTTACGGGAACCCTTTGTGTCGCACCCAATTCTCTAAGAATAAATTTTCCACATCTTCCGCCGTGGCTTGTTTTGAACAAGGCACGAAAGCCGATCATTTATTCAACCGCTATACTATAACTATTATGGAGTCTAACCCCGATACCTTTAGGACAACCGTCATGAAGTCTATTCAAATTGGGTAAATTTTTTTGCTTCGGAATGGATAAGGATCTTAACTTCCTTATCTTGGGTTGGATACTATGCTTTGTCATTTGGCACTTAATACATGTTTTGATGTATTCTTCTACATCCACACCCATGTAAGGCCAAAAGTGTCACTTTCGAAGTTCGGCCATTATGGCATTAACTCCCTCATGTCCCGCCAAAGCCGTGTCGTAGAATTCGTGAAGCAACATTTTTCTTAGTTCCCCCGTCAGCACGTATAACCGCGTTTGCTTGAAGTAATAAAACTCATTCTTTCGCTTCAAATTATTCATACGCCGGCCTCCCATTGAGTTCTTTTTCGAGCCCCGCTCATCTAAGAATTGGTTGTTCGTAACCACATCCTCATCGTGCTTCATTGCTTCTCGTACGTCATCCAAGAAATATTTTTCCATTTCATCAAGGTTTTCTTCGTCTAGCATAAGCAAGCGATGAATAATCAATTCTTCTCAATGACTTAGCGCATCCGGCACTAAATTGTCACCCCCCAGTTTATGAATCAATTCGACATCCATTGAGATGATCATATCATATCACTTCAACTCTTTTGGAGTTGTTTGGACCTTAGTATAAAGATACTTGAGTGAGATATTATCCGTGAAAACCTTAGTTTTCCTCCCACCCATGTAATGTCTCCAACTCTTGAGACAATGCACTACGGCGTATAGTTATTTCTCGTAGATTTGCCATCTTAGTTGGCTCCCCGTCAACTTGCGGCTCTTCTAGGCCACTAGGTGGTCATCTTGCATCAAGACGTTCCCAATGGCGAAACCACTCGCGTCCGTGTGCATCTCGAACTCCTTGTCGAACTCGGGATACTTAATTACTTCCACCGACGACAACAATCTTTTAAGCCCATTGAATGCTACACCACAAGTTTCATCCCACTTAAGCACTTGTCCCTCTTTATCCGAAAGATTTGAGAGAGAATACGCTATCTTAAAAACTTTTAATGAACTTTCGGTAGTATTTGGCCAAATCTAGGAAGAACATTTTTTTTGCATCCGTGACACCTCCTACTCGCGGATGACTTGAATTTTCATAGAGTCCAGGCGAATGTCATTGCCACTCTACACGTGACCGAAGAATTCAAACTCTTTTAGCGAGAATTCACTCTTCTCCGCATTCACATAAAATTTATTTTGTCTTAGCTTTTCTAGAACCCGTCTTAGATCCCATGCGTGGTGTATTTCATTTTTCGAGTAATGAGTATATCGCCAATATACACTACTACACACTCATCCATTTCTTCATAAAAATGTCCATTCATAATGGACATAAAGGTTGTCGGCACATTACACAACCCGAACGGCGTTACCAAGAACTCGTACGAGCCGTATCAAGTTTGCATTGTTATCTTGTGCACGTCTTGCTCCGCCACTCGGATTTGATAGTAACCCGACTTTAAGTCTATACAACTAAAGTGTATAGTAGTCATCATTTCGGTTCTAGTGACCAAATGTAGTCATTCCATTTGATTGTAACTAGTACCATGTTTAAAACTGGTGACTTTTATATTCATGACGATTGCACTTATACAACAAACAAGATGACTAGGCTTTGTTATCATTACCAAACATTCAACGCCATCATATTGGCACACATAGTCATTTTATCGATACGACTAGGACCTACATATGACTAAGCATAGTCAAGATATTCAAATAATGCACTGCAAGAGAGGAATACGTATGATTAATTTCAACCACTACAGGTAGTCACACATGACTATGAATAGAGTCATTTCCAAATGTCATCGTATTCTCCATTCATGGAAGTTGCATTGTTCTTCTTCACAAATGTACTAGGTATAGTTATAAATCTCGAACATTTTACTACGAACTGTCAGTAAACAATGAGCTATATGATATGATCTCATGTGACTATTTTATTTGAACTGCTTGCATAAAAACACATATATATATATATATATATATATATATATATATATATATATATATATATATATATATGTATTTCTTGCACTCAGCTACGCCTGCATAGTTGGATGGCGTAGAAACTCGGTGGGCCACATTATTAAACTTCCCACAGCTTCTCCGATCTTCCGCAACGGAGGATCATCTATTTTCACACTCTTGAAAAAGACATATTCGTCGTCCTCGCTCTTCTGCACTTCTAAGGACACACAACCTTCGTATATTATGGCACCGTGTAATATCTCCCCTCCACATTTTTCACCTTCCCATACGCAACCAGTTTTCCCTCCTTTCCTACCCCATAACCCATCAGTTCCACAAGATCATCTGCCGAGAAAATGAGAGGTTTTGACTGTTCTTCAGCTGTTGCAACCACCTGCACTTGTGAAAATGCCATACATCAGACACTCTAGGATACACCACATAAGCAAACATTTAAATTTCAAATAGCATTGCAATATATCATTCCGAGGTTAAGAGGTCTACTGCCTTCATGTCGTCGTTTTCTTGTCTCCGACGCCCGCCACTTGCCTCGGTTTCTTTGCCCCTTGCAACATTTCCCTCCAGCACTTTGTGTAATGCAGCCTTCGTCCTCGGCCTCCTCTGCTCCATTACGGCTACCTTGCCTCTTGTTGCAACTCTTCCGGAAGTTCGTTATTCAAAACATTTTTAAATTCATCAAGAATTTGAACGACACTTGTTGGCAACAACATAGCAGGAACAATCTCTTTGTATTAGTATCGAGGAAATTCTCTTTCAATATCAATACATATTGCTCCTCAAAGAGATCTTGCTTGTAACTAAATTGATTCCTAGCCCACCTAGTCTCGTTAGCCTAGTGAATGGTAGCGGTTTTAGTTTCGCATCCAAAGCCACCATTACAATGTGAACGTTAGGCCTTTGCCTAACTTCCACCCCATAATAGTGTAAAAACGTATTCCCTAGCATTACATCCACGCCGCCTGACTCAGAAATGGTAGAGTCCTCTTCGAACTTCGCTGTACCCGTCTTAAAACGCACGCCTTTAGCAAATTATGCCGCTTGACACGATCATTGCGCGAAGTTCACCTTCACCGACAAGGCCGTGTCTATCACCTCCAACTTCAACATCTCGGCGCACGTCGGCGTCATGAAGGAATTCGTGGCTCCTATATCAACCAACATCGAAACGTTAGTCTCGTTTACTTCGTCGTTCAAGTAAACTAACCATTTCCTAATTGAACTAATCAACGAGGGCGTTGCTTCACAACTACCTTCGACTACTAGCATCTTTAGACTTAATCTCTCGAACACCCGGTGCTCCTGCTTTAAAGTCGACACACTCTATTTGATTGAGGTCATGTGCGACCTTTCATCTTATCTTTCGGGTGGCGCAATCATGGTAGGGTTTATTTCTATTTTTCTGCCTCCGCCATCGCCCTCACGATACTCCCTCGCCATATGGCCCGCCTTTCCGCACTTGAAACAAAGCCCCTTCTTCATTGCGTCTTTCGAGTCGACCCACTTCGGCCGCTTGACATAACTTTTAGGGGTAATTGCCTTGCCGTCCAATCCCCCTTCGGGTTCTTCTCTCGCTTTATTATTTCCATTTCGGAAACTAGTGTTTACCACATCCGAAGGTCTTTTTGAATGGTCTCTTCTCGCTCGGCGTGTCGGGGCGGCCAATTTTTTTTCATTGAGAGTATTATTTACAGATCTCTCTCTCGCGTCACCTGGACGAATCACCACATCAAACAACTTTATCATTGTGGTGGGGAGGTTTTCCCTCTCCCACACCTTGCGCCAAATAAATTAATCTAGGTTCGCAAGAAAACCACCCTATTATGTCCAATTGCGGATTCTTCTCACAATCAAATTACAAGTACTTTGTCTTATACTCTTCGGTACACCTCGAAAGATTTTGGTCATTTCGTCACTTCATGGCGTCTAAGGCCGTGATTGTCGAGTGGATGTTGGCGTGGCTTTCGCCACGTCTCGATCACCAACTCCTTTAGCACTTTCCATGACAAGTCTTCGCTACGCCGCGAAGGCAATGGAAGCGCCATCATTTAGAAACGACCCAAAGTTTCTTACCCTCACCTCATCGTCATTATAGCCCGAGGCGTCGCAAGATATCTCGTATTCTGTGTGGAAAGTTTCAAAGTATATTTCATCCTTAGTGTCTCACGTCATTGGCTTCGGAACACTCTTCATGTACGTGGGTATGGTCGCATCCGACGACGAATTCCTCCCACTCTTAATTATCTCAACCAACAATTGGTTTTGGTCCATTAAGGTTGATATTGCCAACCTCATGTCGCGGACTTCATCTTTGAGCTTCGTAATAAGTGTTTCACGTCACCGGGGTCCTTTGCGATCCGAATCACTTTTGGATCTTTCGGAGATAACTTTATCGGTTGCACCAAGCGGTTCGTTGGGTTGTTCTTGCTCCAACACGCCTTGATTCACCACCCTTGTTCCGGATTGGTCTCGGTGCGAATTGGCTCTAAGTTCAACTCTTCATGAAGTTGACTTGCGGTTTTCTCGCCTTCGAGAATCTCCTTCTTACGCGGCACCCGAGTCTTCTTGCTCGGACCGCCTTCGTCGCCTTGAGTCGCCATCAATTCGGCTCCCGGCGCTAAGTCTTCTCAAGTCTCGTCTTCTCCCCGTCGCAATTCGCGCTCGCCCTTCTTCGAGCGCTTCCTGACCGCTATACTCGCAACCTTCAAGGTCACCCTACCTCTACGCTTAGTCCTCCCGCCTACGTGTAGATTCCCAATTGGGTTCAACCCAACACACTAAGGGGTGTGGCTAACCACACACCCAAACCCCTTAGGTGTCCGCCCGCCCAAGGCTAGCGTTCGTTCTAAAGGAGCCTTACGGCTAGTTGGAACATCTGAAAATTTTGATGTGACATTTTTTTGTTTTTTGATTCGGCAACCAAAAGCACTTGAATTGATAAGGTGACATGACAAGTATATCATGAAGTGCTCACATCTCAAGGAACTTGTTCACACATTTTTCTTGCAACTTTCCATCAAGCTATAGTATTTGTAATTCTGGCCAATCCTATCAAGCCTCTCATCAAAACAATAAATTTTATGATTTACGATAAATTTTCAAAGTTTTCACTTCTAGACTTTTTATACAACTTAATTAGGACCAGAAATATCTTTTGTACTTTTACTCACATGGATGCAATCCTTGCATGATGCCTCACAACTTTTCTGTTGTGATATTTCTCAAGAATTGTTATTTTATTTAACACAGCTTTGAAAATGCCAGCTTTGCACAATACCTTTAAGCTGAGTTGATCCCAATTGATGCTTTCATTTAGATTTGACTATGGCAAACATCGCAATTAATGTAGGTAGATAATTAGGGTGGACAAGCAATCTATGGAGTTTGGAAGTGCCCACAGTAGGGCCACATAGCTTAGAAGTTGTGAAATCAAATGTGATGAAAATTACTTAGCTACAGGTAGCAGAAAGAGGTCACCAATATCATGAAGTCAATTTACATGATGATCAGCGAACAAAGGAGGCACTTCCTGATCCAGCACAGAAGCCAGAGACAGTTAAATGTGACCCTATTGTGGGTACTTCCAACTCCAAGAACACTTTTGGGCTTTGAATCGAATTGAGAATTGTCTCACCTGGCTACCAATTGCAACAATTCACAAAGATTGTCATTTCAAGTTTCAGGGCCAAACTTATTGTTAGTCAAAGTGAAGATTCACTTCATCTTTAAGTGAGCACAGAGGCCCTCCCAATTGTGATGTTCATTATTGAACTTAGAATGGTGTCTATAATATTTTGAGCGCATAGTCCAACCTCATCACATAGGTGTCCGATTAAGAAGAATTACTACATAAGGCCCACATTCCTTAATGCTGGTAAGCCAACAAGAAAGCTTCTTCATTCTGGATGTCGTCCACTCCAAATGGCCTGCATGTGAAGGCACTTTTCCAGTATCTCCAGAATATACCACCACAATCCTAATAGCCTAAGAAAGAAAATATAGGATTAAAACTCCAATCCACATAGGACAGAACGGCAATACTAGGTGTAACATTCTTAATTACAATACTCTTCCATTTTGAGTTTCAAAAGAGAAGGAAAGCCAACAGGCACTGATCTAGAAAACCATTTGAAGTGGTTTAAGGGAAACCTGTGCTGAAACTACTGAATCTGAGCCTATTTATATGATCCATGTATCTCAGTGTTCTATATATAGAATGGACTGTCAAAGAATGCCTATGTCTATTTATACTACACTTCTACCTCTTGAACATAGTACAGCAGGTCAATTTTGTCATGCGAAAAGATTGAAGCATTGAAAGCATGTAAACAAGGCACAAGCTACAGCTCTTAGGATAGCCGATTGTAACCATCACCCGTAGGCCGCCTACTATTATTCAGTAGAGAAGCCGCAGATGACTGTCTCCAAAGCCGAGCCCAAAAATCAACCTCTCGAAATTGAAGGAGGAGTGCAAGGGCAATGCCACTACCAAATCCGAGAGCGGAACTGGAATTCGTCAAGGACACACAAGTGACAGTGAGCATCACAAACGCATCCGTTCTTGAGCTCTGGTCCCTGCAAGCCATGGCCAACTCCAGGCCTGAAAATAGGAGGAGAACACCGAGTAGTCCAATGGGGTACAGGGCTAAGAGTTTCACAAGGCTCGTTCCGAGAAGAAGGCTGAGAACAATTTTTGCAGTCCCAAGAAAGACCACGGCCACCCCGTTCCGGGCTCCGAATCTGTATTGACCAGCCAAACCCCCAGCACCATGGCAGACAGGCATTGCACCCCACCAACAGCCTACCAGGTTCATCAGCCCCACGCTTACCTTCACAATACAACACACAACATGGAATGTTAGCAGATTTCCCTTTCAAAATAAAATGCTTCATGTGTGTCACAAATTACAGAATTCCAGGGTGCCTTAAAACCAAGGCCTTATCCCTTACACGCTTCTGGCAATTTCATACTTATTGTGTATTCTCTCATAATACTGGATGACATCAAACCACCAAGTTCTTTCCCACTTATTTTGTTTAGGTATCATGAAGTGTAACCTTCCAAGACAACAAGTTGTCGCTATCTACCACAAAATCACATCACAATGTATATTCAAGTTGTACAATTTCAACGAATTGTATGTATGCGAGGAACAAATCGGACTCCAACAGCGTTTAGGGGTTTACTTAAATCCCATGTGAATTTCAAGGTTAAGCCTCCTAAGGCCAGGATAGTGCTCAGATGGGTGACCTTCCTAGCACTTCATTTCCAGTGCACTCTACCACCTATGCTCCACCCAATCATTGTGGGTATCCGACCTGGAATATTTTCCACCAACCATGTGGGAACCTAGGGGCTTACCCTTGGGGAAGATACATAGGTGCCAGCCGGTTTGTCTGCACCTGTACAAAGTGTTCACCTCTCAAAGCAGTCTGTGGGGGGGGGGGGCTCTAATTCTTGTGAGGCCTGCTTTGGATTTGCATATAGACTGAGACCAACTTGAGGATGAAGCAACACCATAATTCACATTGGTGGCAACATCGGAGTCATCTCTTTTTTGCAGGATTCCAGATAGTTGTATTCAGTGTATCCTACCCCTTCTGGTCCCAGATGAGGAATAGTGTTTCTACTTGCAATATGCGAGACAGATGCAAAATAGTCCTGCACGGATAGTACCTCTGGAGTTGCAACAAAAATATATAAAAAAGCATGCAGTTTAGTATATAACACGTACCGAGACTTTGAAAGGTGAGACGTCCTTGTTGGGAAACAAATCGTTTGAGAGCTTACAGACCGCAATCACCGAGTTGAGGATGGAGAGGGGGATTTGAGGGACGGCAGCCCTTAAGAAACCTTTCTTCCAATCCTCCCTTGTGATGGTCACGAAATGTGGAATGGAAGGTCCAAATCGAAGCTTCGAAAGAACGCTCGGATCTCGAATGACTGCAAGCAAAATACCGATAAAGAACACAATCAAAGCTGTGGGTAGCATGTTTGATCTTCCCTCTTGCGCCCTCCTCTCTCGTCGCGCGTCCGACTCACCCGCGCCATCCAAGAGCCCCTCGCTTTCAGCCCCACATTGGTGAACATTATTACCTCCTCCAGAACCTGTGGCTAAAACAATGAAACATAATGCAGACAGCGCGAGGAGAAGGCCGTCAAACCCTAACCACGGCCGGCTCCCGGTCGCCTTGCCCTTTGTCAGGTCCTGATTCTGCATTATGTATTTCACAGCTGTGATTCCGAATGCTATGCCTTGGGATAACTGAACACCGCGGACGACAGGGAGAGGTATCAACCGGTTTGCCATGGACATCAGACCTGTTACTCCCAAGAACACCAAAACCATGGCAGTCGATAGCCCAGCAGCCATGATTTGAGGGACTGTCAGTGGATCCCCCTCAGAGATCGCTACGGCTGCAATGGACTTCATCGGTTGCACTGGCATGGGCACACCGAACAGAAGGCCTGCACAAGATTATATATTCAATGGTGTGAGATAATGCCGAGGATGTTCCCGAAGATGATGATGCACAGCCGATGAACAGATTATTATCATAGCTACATTGTGACAAAGATAATCCTCCAGCTGAAGATGCATACATTGCTGTTCCCATCAACAAACCTCAACAAGTCGACATGAACAAACACCAACCTGGTGCAACAGGTTCCCAATCACCCTTATCTGGCCTACTCATCCAACTCTACCAAAATGATGAACAAACGTCCAGATATTGATGTTCCTGAATATGATGCAACAGCCTGAACAGATTATTATACCTACATCGTGAAATACATAATCCTCCACCTTCACTAGGATCCTCAGCTAACAAGCAGAACATCCGCACACATTGCATTTTCAATCAGCAATCCTGAACAAATTTATAGGAACAAACACCAACATGGTGGAACAGGTTCCCATTCCTTAATATCTCACCTAGTCATCTACTACTCTACCGAAATGACGAACGACTGTGCAGGGCGAGTTCGAGGTTTGAAGTTTACGGTTTAGGGAGTTTCGTGACCAGATTATGTGATATGCATGATCCTTCCTCCCACAAATTTTGGAGAATAAATTACTGAGTGATGCTGCTTTGAGCAGACACGGAGAGGAGCACACAAAAAGTTTGTTACCTGTGGCCACATTGTAGGCGCCCGTGAAGAGCAGGGTGGTGCCGAGGTCAAGCCCATTCACAAGCGTCAGTGCCAACACAATGGGCAGGAACGTGCCCAAATCGCCCACAGACCCGCTTAATTCCTCCCACACACTCTTGCATCGAAATTTCAGCTTCACTTGCTCCAGAATTCCTAATTCTTGTGCCCTAGATGTCCTCAAACCCTCTCCTTCATCTGCCATCGCTCAGAAAACCCTGAAGGTCCGATCAGATGGCTCACCTTTTGGTCCAAAGCATGTGAAATTGCCCGATCAGAAGGGCTTGCATGCGGATGAATCCAAGCTAAATTTGCACAACAAGAACACGCATTGCGAGAATGGCCTTAGCGCATTCCCTCGGCCTCCCCTGCAAGCAAGCACATGAAACTTTGTTAAATTCAACAAGCAAGGCATGTAAGCGCTCCCATATCTGGAAACCAATTCCATGACCTATTTATGTGCAGGGGTAAAGTAAAAGAGGCAGTTCACTATCAAAGCAAGCTCCTTTATAACAATTTCGAGATTTTGGAACCCCAGCCACACAGGATATATGCTGACAAGAAGAAGGAAAATGCACAGAAAGGGCAACTAATCTTCGTTGAGGTAATTTCAATTGCCAAACCCGAGAGAATGAAATCAATGCACCACTCTAGCTTCAATTGCCAAGCGCGTGCGAACTCGATAGAAGTTGATTCAGTACGACTAGATTCAGTGATTCAGAACTCGATTTGTTCCTTGAATGAAAAGAACTAACACATTCTTACGACAAAAACTCACAGAAGCGCATACAGCACTCGGAGCAAGCAATCCTCAAAACTTGACAGAAAAGCAATTTGACAAACCCTTCAGAATGGGAAACAAGACTATCATCGTCCGAGTGGTCAGCAAGGTTTTCCTTACAAGAAATAGGCAATTCGCCGCAAAAAAAATATCCCTTTCCGGCACAATTGGCGTCCACGTAAAGCTCCGAAGTTGCTCGCTTCACGAAAGCTCCTGCTTGCAACGAGTTGAAACCGCGAAAGGGAGGCTAGAATATACGAACATTTCATGCGAAGAAAGTGAAGACAAAGAAGCCAAGGAAAAAAAGGTGAACTCAAATGTTCGTTTCATGTCGATATTAGCATGCAAGGGCAATCAAGCTGTACTTTTGACAAAGTTTTTGCAAATTTTTCACTTGTGACACACAAAAACTCACAAAAAAAACAAAAAAATGCACGTCAATTGACATGCACAATTTAGAAGTTGACATGTATTGTGACTTATGAAGAAAAAACACACGTCAATTGACACACTAGAAATTGAAATGACACGTATTACTAGGCAACTTAAGTATTATAAATTGCAGCATAAGTATCCGTAAAACATAACCCATAACAATTGGAGAACTTCCTACACTTACATACTTAAGTTCAGCCTTGTTTTTGTGATTTTCTTTGTAGCCGGGAAGACTACACCAATTTCTTGGCTTGCAAATATTACAGGTATCCCACTTTTCAAGGTTCTCTTTTGGCACAAATTGTTGTATTTCATCACATTGCTAGAAGCCTAGCTTATAATGATGCAAATGAGATTTTATGATTTAGTTTCAGGTTTATATCAACTCAAAATAAACATACTCTTAAAGTGGTGAAAGACTGAAAGTTGGGTACACTATATTTTTTTGTCTATGTTTTGTTTTTAAGAAGCATATATATGTTTGTGTATGTATGTATTAAAATAGGATATTTATATCTGAAGTGAATGGCATCATGAATTTCTAAGTGATGTGCTCATTCTTTTTTCTCATGTTGTCATTGTTGGTAGTAGAACATTACTTTGCATTTGTGTATTTGCATGTGTCATTTTGAACCTCCTTCCCATACAAATGGAAAAAACATATGGAATTCTTCTTGTATGTTGATGATATACTTCTTCATTTTATGGAGGTGAACTGACTTTTATTGTTCATTAGGTGTGAAATTTATTTTAAATAATGGTTGGGCATACCAATTCTATGTATATTATTATAATTTTTTTATTTATTAAATGAATTTTTTTATAAATTGAATTATTATACAAAATTAACATATGGCTTCCAAAAGTAACAACGATCATGAATAGTTCATCAATTCAACTAGAATGAAATGTATAATGGAAGAGTTTCATTACAACTTTTAATTCAATCGTCTCAACAAACTTTGGGGCTTTAACAACCTGAAATTTTTCCTCACAACATTGGATAGTGAAATTAAAACTTAATCAGGTGAAGATATTGGGAATGATGTAATTAGGGAACTTGCTCATGTCATTCCAATTGACAAAGCTATAGAAGAGTTTTTAAGGTTGCATGGAAAATTGATAGGTCGTGGTTGTTACATTACAAACCAAATAATGGGCAAGCAACAAGATTTATGAAATGCGATGCTTATCAAGAAATATGTGTAGATTCCAAATGGGGGACATGTATAGGTCATAAGAGTTTACCAAAATTATTGTCAAGGTTCATGAAAAGAGTGTTGACCACAAAAATTCGGTAGTTCATTGGGAGGCTATACATTTTCCTCAAGGTGCAAATGCACTTCAAGTGATTCAAGGACTAAATGTTATAATAGATATAAAGCAATCAAGAATCATCATTGTGATAAAAACTTTATATTATACAGTATAGAATGATATACCACATGCTTTCATTACTACAAACTCCAAATATACCTATTAATGATGAATATGGCTCATATACTTCAGGATATGCAATATTGGAATTTTTATGGGCAAATTCAAAGCATATCAGTGATGGACTTTTAATAGAAGCACAATCCTCCTCATTTTATTCTTTGATGATAGATGAGGCCACTAATTGAACTTTTGAACAACATTTAATTGTTTATGTTGTTTATTTATCTAATAATGAGAAAATACCTCTTGTTACAAGAGAATAGGCTGATAGGAACAACCCACAAATTGAATGCATGGAATGACAATGTCATCCTCACCCCCATTTCATGATATCATTGGCAAACCTCCCACAATGTAAATTGAGCGGAAATCTTGCCAAGGCATGGTGATGGGTACAAGATGTGTGAACATAGAAGAATTGCAATGGTGAGTGGGCCTGAGTAGGTTGGTCAACAATAAATCTATGCAACTATACATGATTGATATATTAGTTTGGTATGCATTGACAATAGGCAACAAATAGACATGCGTGCAAAAGAGAGTGCAATAAGTCTTGTGATTTGGTTGTATGTCATTGTGGTATGAAATGTTGTGGAATGGGTTTTGGGGTTGCAATCGATTCAGAACATGTGAGAAGCAAAAAAAATCCAAAAATTGAACATAGAGTCAACAAGAAGGGATTGTGCATAATTGCTTGAGTCTAGGTTGATGCACATGTAAGGTGACTACATGTACAAACACTCAAGAATGCACTCAAGGATGGGTTTGACGCCCTAAACAAAGCACCCATGTTGAGCACTTCACCGGCAATAGCAAGTCAAGTGCCCATAACAAGTGCCATGGTGACACCTCCAATGACCATGAGCACCATAGCCATTTCAGGAAACATTCATCACACTCACATTATGGGTGTTATTGTCGTCCAATAACCATGAGCATCATGGCCCTTGTGGTGACATTCATTGCATTGAGAGGATGGGTGTTGTCACAGCCCATGGGAATTATCATTGTCCCAGCCTAACTATGCCATGTCCGTGCATACAATGGCCATTACCGCATGAGCACTAGCCATGGCCGTCCTTGTGTTTGTCAAGGCGCAATATGAGAGTATATGTACTAGAGATAGTATATACTTGTATATGTATTCCCTCAAATGTGCCCACAACTTCGGGGGGCAATAGTGGATTATATATATTTTGGATGATTTTTTTTGATGATGTCTACCCGGACCATTTGATGTTCACATTATTCTTGTGAGCACCAAGTCATGTATTTCAATGAACTACTAGGCCACGGAGACCATGGCCATGAATGCTACAACCATGGATTTAGCATGACCAAAGGTGCATTTTCATTGCATGGTTGTGGATGTGCGGCATGTGGCCATGACCCATAACAATGTGGCCATGGCAATGGAGGGTATTACTGTGGGCGTGATAGTGTGGCCATGGCCATGGTGGTTGTTACCACAAACATGGTGGGTGTCGCCCTCACTATAGCCATGTTAAGTGTTGTGAAGTTGACCATTTGTTTTGTATTCCACACAAGTTCTTTTCTTTCACTTGCTCGAACATCTTGCCTTGAAATTTGGGTCAAGATGGGCAGATTCCTTCCTTACTCATGTCATTTGTCAACATGTCACTAAGAATGGCCATTGCACAATCCATGTTCGCCTACATGTGGCTAGAGCTAACAACTTATTTCTCTTCTTGATTCACTTCCTCAATTGTTTTGCCTTGCAATGTGCTCTCCACCGCTTTCCCATTCGTCCCTTCTTCGTTCACACCTATCATGCTTTGAGACGGCGGATTAATTGGGGTTTCAACAAGACCTTAAACAAACATACTTTACGGAGCTCAAGGAACAATTAGTCTGAACTCGACTTGAAAAACGTTGTCTGCACTGCCCAATTCCAAAAAAAAATGTTGCCCTTGAATTCTTGAAGATCACCTTGTCCCAAAAAACTCATGGAATGCACCTCAACTTCGAAGCCCAAAATTCAATCTATATGTTCACTTCCACTTAGTAGATAAACAATGGACTAGGATTTCTTTCCCAAAGTGAGCCCCTCTATAAAGCATGTAATTAAGTTGGAAGTTAGAGATGTGAAAACGTCCTCATTAACAAGGAGGTGATGATTTTGTGACTTACCATTTGAAAGGGCCTTTGCCATAAAACTTAGCTTTAAATAATCTCCTGATTTAGCTCATTCATATAGAATTCTAATTTTAAGTGATGCCTTCTCCTTTCAGAAGCAAATTCTACAAGTATTCATACACAACCAAACTAATTAAGCCTGATGAATATTTCAAATATTTGTCCACTTCCTCCATCCAAACAACTCCATCATTGTGCCACAGTCATTGCTTGGGGCGATCACACCCCCTTACATTTTGTAAGCACGTGCGATAATGACATATTTGATGGGGGGGGGGGGATATTTATGCACCTTTCAAAAAAAATTCCCTCCCTATTTGTAGATAAAATTTTATTTTGACGTATTTTTTAGCACCCTTTATTTATTTGTAATTTTTTAGAGAGGCTAATTTTTGGCACAATATTTTTTTATAAATCGTACAAGTACCAAATAGTGGACATAATACTATAGCATTGTGAACCAACTATGTGAGCAACAAACATTCCATACCATTCAATTATCATTCATTTGGTTTCAATTGGTAATGCCAATCCTACACCATTCAAAGTGCCATTCAAAACACAACCAATGTTATTTGGATACTAGTTAAAGGGTTACCAATAAACATGGAGATAATAAAATATACAAGCTAAAATAAACAAGTTGTAAACACAGATAACAAAACAATAAATACAATCAGTTGTGACAAGACCTGAAATTTCTCACAACTACCTACTCCAGAATAACAAGGTTCCATTCAAATACAAGAAAGCCAAATACAAAACATTGAAAACATTTACTTTAATTGTGTTTACAAACACATTCAACTATAGTCCCATTCAAACCTTGTAACAAACATTTATAATGTGAAGGGTTATGATACAACTATGCACCCTCCAATTATGTCAAGATACATGTTCAATACAATGACACCGACTACAATATACTTGGAATCAGATAGCTTATAAAAAATAGGAGTCACCTACCGTAGCACCATAGTTGGGTCATGCACCTCAAAACGAATATTTATTTATTTATTGAAAAATAAGGTTCGTCAACTAAAAACATAATTTATGAAATGGCATCAATCCTATGATTTAAAAATATTTAGTTCGTTTTTTTGGTAAGGTATAGTAATACTAGAAGTAGGTTATTGTTTTTTCATTCATTTGTGGCGGCTTCTTGGCCTTAAACCTAAATATCCACGTTAACCTTACTTAGGGGCATGCCACACGACCGGCAATTTGCCTCAGCCGTGGGCTGCCATTGGTCGAGAGCAGTGCCTGCTTACCACACGGCCGGCCCCCCAGGCAGCGGCACTGTGACATGGCTACTGCCGCTGCTGCCAAAGTACTACCAGGGGAAGGCCCCTGGAAGTCCTACACTCCCGGGCTCAGAGCAACCCGGGCCCACCCCTGGAGGTTCCCACGCGATGACGTGGCTCTGTCTCGGTATACAGGGTAAGCTGGAAAAGGAGTGCTCTGCTCGGCGTTGACGATGTGGCAGGCCAGCTAGGACGGAGATCCCCACCTCCCGTGTGGTGGCCCGGGCTGGTTGGCACCTTGTTGTACATGCCTATGCTCCTCCCAAACCTAGCCAGACCGGCAGATAGCCCTGCCGGTCGTGTGGCTACCACCTTAGTGTGGCTCTTGTTTGTCTTTACACAGTGCATGTGTTAGGTCTTTTGTATGTACTTGCACTTTGACATGTGTGAGAAGAGTGTTAGAAATGGCACCAAAACAACGACGAGTTGATTTTGCTTTTATGCCTATTAAGAAGAAGGAGAGGGAGATGGATATAGAAAGAGAGTTTGCCGCTTTGAGTGAGTAGGGCGCCGAGCCATTAACGCGTTAGCATGCAACCTCTTATGGCGCATTGACGTGGTTGGAGCTTAGAAGAAGTCCAAAATTTCCATTAATTAGTTTTTTCCCCTAATATAAATTTTCACTTATTCATTTGACTGGGTTCATAATTTCCGATTTTTTCGGTTTTTTATTTGGGAATTATTTTTGCACGAACCAGCTATGGTGCTACAGTACCAAGCATCTAAAACCTTAACTTACATATTAATTACTAAGGCAATTTTCTCTCAAATTTGCCACCAATTCTCTATCAAGCATGAGTTGGGACCTCCCATGTCGCCTACAATTTTTGTCCAACATGATCAAATTATTTCCAACATGTGATCAACTTGTGCCCCAAGCTCACTTATAAACGGAATCACCGCCCCTTCATGTGGTTGTCGAGTTGTCCTTCTGGACAATGAAGTCTTTCTAGATCGAGCATATGCAGAGCAAGATTGCATTCTCTATTGGATTATAGGAGTCCGAGGTCCATGATTCAATAAAAATAATATAAACAACAATCTATGGATCGATGGATTGACAAGGAAATGCTTCAAGCAATGCATGTACCGTTCTTTATCACTTGACAATCATTTGCTCTAGATAAGATCAACGGCCATGTACGATGGAACGATATCCAGTTGACACCCTATCATAGTCTTGAAGCATGTACTTCACTACGTACAAAATTCTCTCTTCCAAAAAGATCAATGTTCATATGTGTGGGGCAAAGTATATCTTTAGTTGTTTTCAACAAATCATCATATTTGTTGCGAATAAGAAATGCAAAGCTCAACATGGAACTATAGTCACTTGTAGAAACATTGAGGTCAAATACGACATCTATGAAAACCCCGAGGTCAAATATGAAAACGTGGTGACAACTAATGTGACTACACCAAAAATTGAAGCATTCCCAAATGTTGACAAGCAACAAACGCTTACACCAAAATACTACAAAATAGTACCAAACACCAAAACCTAACCTCTAGAAACAAACATAGGTTGCCCTTACTGATGAGAAATTTCAGAGTTCACAATTCTCGCTGGGATTTTGTCCCATCCGAAAAACTTTTAAAATCTATGAAATTGCCAAGGTCAAATATGAAAATGTGGTGACAACTAACGTGACTACACCAAAACTTGATGCATTGCAAATGCTAAAATCCATTGCCCTAAAACATTCCAAAATAGAACAAAAAACCGAAAACCTCGCCTCCGTAGACAAGCAGAGAGTGCAACTTGTGAAAGGGACGCCCCGCACAGGTCCATCGTGCTGATCGAATAGGTCGATGAGTGTGCCACAATTGAATAATGCCATTATGCAAGTTGGTTAGGATCACTAATTTGCCCGATTACTCTCCATACTAACACATTTGATTCAAATTTGGATAGAAACTACACACTTCTTCATCCAAGTAATCAAACCCATAATTCTTCTATTGGTCCTACTACACACTTTTGGGGGGCCCTATGTCTATGACCCTTTTTTTTCTACTAATTAGTGAAATGAAAGAATTTATCCACCACCTTATTTTATATATAATCATGTAGGGGACATATTTCCAATGCTATGGTATATCTAAAAAAATTATAAAATTTACCTTAAACGAATTAAATTGACCCTATTTTTTTATCTCACATGGTTTTCTAAAATTCTGAGAGTCAACATCTAACGGTGAGTATGGTTCATACCCTCAGGGATAGTGTATGCTCTAATGAAAGATCCTAAATAATATATCCTTCAAATATTAATTGGGCTTTAATTACTTTTAATTGTATTCAATTATGCTTAATTGATTGAAGTGTGTATGAATACCTATAGAAATTTACGTGTGAAAGGAGAAGGCATTAATTGTTTCTAGGAACTGAATTGTCTAAAATTAGCACATTAGTAGAAGTTCGGTTTTAAATTGATGAAAGGACCTTTCAAATAGTAGGTCACAAAACTATCGCCTCGTTGCTACAATAATGAGGACAATTTCATATCTTTAACTTCCAAATTAATTACATAGTTTCTTGACAATTTCATGTTAAAAAATAAAATAAAATCCCACTGAATTTCTTATGCATTAAGTGGAATTGAGCATATTGAATTTTGAACTTTCAAGTTGAGGTGCACTCAACCTAGATTTTGTGGAGACAACACCCTTCAAGAATGCAAAGACAACTTCTTTTTAAGTCGGGCGGGGCGGATAGTAATTTCCCGGTGTGGTTCAAAAAACCCTGATTTTAGCCGCATCTTGCTCCACTGACTCTTAGAGGTTCAATATGGGTTTAAGTTTACTAACTTATTCATGAAATGGTTTTCACAAGCATTGGCCAGCAGTCTGTATATTTGACATATTTCAGTTGACGTTCAACTTCAAATCCAAAGTGTCAAGTGACGTTTTCAAGAACAAAAATGAATGTCAATTGACATCTACATTATCTTCTAAAATGTCACCTCAATTTTGGGTTACACAATATTTTAGGAAAAAACTAATATTTTGAATAATCAAAATACAATGTTGATTTGCAACAACAAAAAAACTATCAATCGAGTGTAAGTATCTTTCCGTCTCACATGTTTTCCAAATGTTGAAGATGGGCATGTATTCATGAATTCAGTGTCACTCAGTAAAATGTTCACCCCTAACTAATTTTTAGATTTGGCAAAATAATGCATGTTTTGGGAATTAGTACCACACACACTACATGGGATATTTAATGTAGTTGGGCATTGACCAAACAAAGTATCTACCACAAGTGTAGAGGGTAAAATTGATGAGAGTGGAATATGTCCCAACATCTTAGATATTGGGACAAATCAAGTGACGAACTTCGGGGCCTTGTGAACACTAATAAAGCCCAATATCACACCCAAGTGCACATCTACTGCTCTTCCCCCTCTGATATAATCATACGGCTCCTCTTTCTTCAAATCCTATGGGATCCCTTGAACTTCAATTCTAGCATTGTATTGAAGCATTATGATTTCCACATCGTACATTGAACTCAATTGAAAGGAATCATGCAATATGCAAGCCTACCACCTCAAATCATCATGTCAAGTTGAGATGTCTAATCAACCTAACTGACTAAAGATTGAACTGGGTGGGAACTAACCAAACCATAATATCTAGCACAAATGTAGATGTCATCACTGGTGAGAGTGGAATATCTACCATTATCCTAGATATTGGGGATAGACTTAGGGGATGAACTTCGAGGCAGCATGAACATTGATAGCATTCCACTCACAAACTCAACAATGCTATTGATTCCAATCTAATGTCAACTCAAGCATTGCATTGAATCAATGAGAATTTCACATTGTATATTACATTGATCTCTGCCCTATGCAAGACCTCAAAATTCAAATTAGTCTTAGCTGAGATGGCTACTTTCCCAAATTTTTAATCAAACAAAACACTCTAGATCTCCTCCCATTTTAAAACTTAAATTCAAGTGACTTAGGAATTGACCATACAAAAGTATTTATCAGATATGTAGGCAATGTCACAATATGAGAGTGGATTATCTACCACTGGCTTAGAGTACGAACTTTTGGGACTTGTGAACGTTGATGGCGTTCAAATCACAAACCCAACAACAATATTGCTTCCAATGTAGCTTTTAATTCAAGTATTGTGTATTGTACATTGTACATCAAACTCAATTTGAAAGGGATCTTTGCACTATGAAAAATCTACCTCAAATCATCACAGTGTCAAGCTGAGACGCCTCATATTAAACCCAATATTTAACCAGCCAAAGCACCACCCTTTGAGATCTCCTGGGGCAAATTGTTCATTCACATGCCTGCACAAAACAACCGTGGAAATACATCCACAAGAGACCAAGAACAATGCTCTTGTCGGCCTTGTACTTAGCCTCCACCACCTCTCTAATCACCGTCTCAATTGTAGAGCCTTCCTGGTTACAAAGGAAAGTACAAGAACAAGGTTGCACTTAAGTATGTGAGTGAGTGTAGGAAGTTCTCCTACTGTTATGGGTTATGTTTTCGGATACTTGAGTTGCAGTTTATTATAATAAAGTTGCCTAGTATTACGTGTCATTTCAATTTCTAGCATGTCAATTAACGGTTTTTTTTTCTCCTTCACAAGTCACAGTACGTACGTGTCAACTTCTAACTTGTGCGTGTCAATTGACGTGCATTTTTTTATAAAAAAAAATTGTGCATGTTTTTGCGTGTCAAAATTGAAAAACTTGCAAAAACTTTGTCAAACATACTATATATATATATATATAGTCGCCATAAATGTCAAAGAAACTGCATGAGTCAGGAAGCACATACACAACTTATGGGGCATTCCCACCTGACATTAGTTAGAAGTAGTTTTAGTTTAAAAGCGGTTTTAGTTATCTAGGGTTCACACATACGGCTCTTTTTAGTGCCGAGCCTAGGTGGCAAATGATGTGGCATGGCTTAAAAGTGGAGGTTTTAAGCCTCAACCACTGACCCTCCCATCGGTACCTAAACATGAGGCAAGAATATAGGAACTTTAAAAGTGTCGCCTCCCACCCTTGTGATTGGTTGCTTTTTAGTCTCAGCTATGAGGGCACGAGGAGCTTCATTAACAAAAACCGATGGTAAGATAGGTGAGTAGTAAGGCATTTGGGGATGGGACAAAAACTACCCAACATGTCATTGCGTGGTAGATAAAACCATGACATGTGTGAAAGCTACTTAACTAAAACCTACTTGAAAATCTCCGGAGCAAGTTCTTGTAGGTGCATTGGGATAGTCGGATGCCTCCGCTATAACCAAGGGAGCTTTACCCGGTTTTTAGGAAATACTTTGGGTCTTAACTAAAGTCAGGTGGGAATGCCCCATTACTATAGTACTTGTGAGAGAAATCGGTATGAAATGTCTTGAAACGCCAACTCCTTGAAGCCTGGGACCTAGCCTGTCCACTCATGTCGATATTAAGTTACTCAAATGAATAATTAGTTCCATTTTATTTATAACCTGACTCAGAGGCCACAGCCGGACAGGAAGAATATGGGCTAATAAAGTAATCTTATTGTAGTCAACACCATGTCCTGACTCCTCAGCAGAGTGTCACAGGTACGTCACTTTTCATAGTTTAATATCAAATGAAATTGATCTTAAAGCATGTTGACATCTTGCACTTACACCAACCACAACAAAAGGGGTGCTAATTTAGGTAACATTCTTTTAGAGGGGAGTAATCTTATTGTATGTCTCATGCATTCATTCTAGAGTAGAGACGTCCATGACCGATCAATTTAGAGATTTTGCGCCATGTTTGGAGAAGTATAAGGCGGTGCAAATTTTCTCTATGTAGGAAGATAGAAATCAAGAGGATTGCAAATTTTTCAATAATTTTATTCTTTAGATTGAAATTACTATGAAATTTTGAAGCCAAAAATTGGCTCAAAGATATTGCCAATTTCTACAGTCTATCATAACTGCTCATGTAAACCGCTCATTCCTCCTCACTTTAGGACTCAAAACCAAGACATGTGTCATGGCACTATTGGTTCCGACTTGGTCGAAATTGAGTCCTAGCCTAATCGAAATTGACCCCCAGCTTGATTGAAATTATGCTACCCTATAGATTGTCGATGGGATCCTGATCGGGGTTAGTCGCCTTTATTATATATGAGCTTCATAAATTATGGGTCATGTGATCAAAACTACTATCTTATTATACGCAAGGTTGTACATAGAAATAGTTGAAGCTAATCTACTATTTGGTCAAAGATTGTGAGGTATTAATAGTTGATTCTCTTATAAGGTCGGGCCATTTATAATCGACCATGTCCATTTAACTGCTCACTAGGGTCATGTAATGCCGACATAGATGAGATCCATATGTTTTAGGCGAACAAAGATAAACTTTATGTGGTGGCAACTTGTGCTTGACTACCCTCATAAGAGTTTTAACACTTATTATAGCCAAGAAGTGGTATTGAGAAGAGTGGTTATGGGTTAATGTATAGATCAACTACATGTAGCCCTAAAATTTATGCTTCAAAATTTGTACTAATTTCCATATTCATTATTTATTTATTTTAATTCATTCTCTTGAGAACATGTTTCTTGTCACAAGAAAAATAATTCCCCACTAGCACTCCTCCTAAACATATGCAAACTCTTTTATTTTAACAATTATAGATGCCTCAACCTTAGAGGAGTTGAAAGCAAGGGCACGAGCTATTCTAGCTTGGGAGAGCTTTTTGGGCTCCACCAACTGTACAATAATGGTTGGGCCTCACGTGTGGATCCAACGCCCAGGCTAAACCTGATATTGTCCCATTGCGGGGGCTTGTATTGATAATAGGTGAACATGCTCTTATGGGAACCACACTAACACTAGTATAATAGTGGGGTTTTTTTTTACATCCCCATTGAGCCAAATTTGAGCAGCCATGGACGTGCCCATTAGACTAAAAGGTGGCAAACACTATGTACCATCTAGCATTCACATGTGTGGTTGGTGTGGAGTCCTATAGACCACAACAAAGGTGTCATTTGACATGTTTAAAATCTATTGGATTCTATTCTTGGGCAATTGTTAGATCCAACATTGTGGTTAACTTAAGTAAATTGTGTGCAAACTTGTTGGAGCGTTATGTTGAGAGATTTTTATTTTTATTCACTTTCATTCTTAAAGAGTTTGAAGTTTTATAATCCCAAGGACAATTACATTCCTCATTCCACATTTCACTTCACCTTTCATATTTCTAGAGTGTCTACTTAGTAGGAGCCTAGGTGCTAGCCTAGCATAATTAGTAGCCAAGGGGATTGGAGCCCAACACCTCATGAATCCCAAAGCAAGTCCTTGGCCATCAACTCTACTCACATCGCATGTGCACACAACTAGACGGTAATGACCTTACTGAATTATTGCATGTAGTTATTGTACATACTTATAAAACATAGTTACGGGTAGTAAACATGAAGTGGATAGTAAAAAATCAATTCTTGAAACAATTTTGCAAATTTGTGTAGGTTGCATATGAATTTATTATTTTTTACAAAAAATAAAATATCTATATGTATTTAGATCTCTAAAATATTTTTGAAATTTCTCCAAGCTATTTCACTTGCCTAGAAGGTCCATTTCTTGGAACGACTTTGTGAATTTGTGTAGGTTTCAAACGAGTTTATTATTTTGGGGAAATATATAAATATATTTATATTTGTAGGTATTCATATACATATACATATATATATATATATATATGGATTTTTATGGAAAATTTCCAAGTGATTTAACTTGCCTATCAGTCAATCTTAGGCTTTGCAAATTTGCCAAGGTTGCACGGCCAAACAATAAGGCTTGCCAAATGACCATATCCTCAAAGTGACACAAATTTGTCAACAAAGACCATGGTCTTGAGTCATGTCATTAGGGTGTAAAAGTGACCACCCAAATGGTCCTTTCACATGTCACAAAATTGGTTTGTATCAAAGCCAAGTGTGTTGGAGTATATCCTAGTAGTGTGAGTAGGGTCACACGTGAGATTAACACTAATTTCTTTAAGTTTTCATAAATGTCTATCCTACTTCCTTTTGCTATGATAGTAATTGAAATATTGGACCAAAATTATTAAAGAAAATAAATTATTGTATTAAATAAGTAATAAGACACACTCACACAGCTCCACATGTCAAAATTTGAAATTGACTTTATCTTAATAACTTGGAACCACAAGTCAATTTAGTAAATCAATCTTTTCAAAATATAACACAAATGGCCTTATTTAATGCAAAATTATCTCAAGATGGTGTCAGGCTTGCTAATTCTCTAAGAGACTTGAGACTATCCAATACTACATTGTGAAATAGGAACGAAATCAATCTCTAACAGAATTGTAAAAGGGCCACTCCAACACAATGTGTCTCATTTTTAGCTACATTTTCACAAGAAATATAATTTGGGAACGGGACCAAATATAACCCCCAATTTGGAAGGTAGCTTCCTACATGTCCAATTGTCTATGCCCACTTGTGCAGGCAAAGAGGAAATTTTGAGGGATTGGGGTCCTCCAACCAGAGTGGGAAGCCAAAGCCTAAATTTCTAGAAAGCTATATGTAAGATAGTATAGGTTGCCATCATAAATTGGTATTTGTGCAACAATCATGTTGACATCAAGTGCAAATTTTTAGATGGGCCAAAACATAAAAGGGCCAATGCAATCAAGAAGGACATGTAAGTTTGTATTTGACGGGAAGTGGATGGACCCAAATTTACTGAGGCTAGAAATCTTGAAGGATGTGACTCTTGGGTGAAGGGTAAGGCCCAAAAATGGGGGGGGGGGGTTTTATTATTATTACTCAAACAATTGTTTGCTAAAATTTTCCCGACTCCTAGAATAGGTGAGGTGGTGACCCCTTGAGCAACCAAAATCCAATAGATTTTTGAGTGGTGGGATCCCATGGCCAAAGGGTTGTCCAATACCCTTACCACCAAAACAATTCCTTGAAAGGAATCAAAGTTGAAGAAGTGGTCAAGGATGTCGGGCCCATTCCAATTATTGTGGATTCTCAATACATGTAAGGTGGTCATCTTGAAAAGCAAGAAAAGGGGGTGGGGGAGATGGGGTGAAGATTGAGGATAATAAATGTTTGTCTCCGGATATTACATGGGCCCAAAAAACTCCAAATATTGGTGATCTACAAAGCTAAGATCCAAGCTAATGCCGAGGCATGTGTTTTAAAGAACACGCATCTTGGCTTCATCAAGTTTTGGTTGATCGATAATGTGTCCAACATGGGCTACACACTATGGTGGAATGGGGGAACTCTACGAGAAATGAATATTCAAGACAGAGCACATCGCCTGAATGCCAATCTCGCGTAATTACTGCAATCAAATAGCAACTAGTTCCAGGCCAAGATCATACAACAAGTTTGGGTTTTGTTATGGATCATGGTAGAATTGCACAATGCAAATATGCAACACAACAATATTTCCATATGCAACATTATGCTCCATTGGGAGTTGGACGTAAACCTAAAGATCCGACTGTGCGATTGAGGGTGTGCATCGCATACAAGTGAGAGTATTCAATCAATGTAGCATCCAAAAACCAAAGAAGTGAAGGACAAATTGAAGAAGAAGAAGATTTGGGTGCCACCCTGATTTTTTAGGATCCACAATAGTAAACATCAAGATTCGGAACAATATTACACCAAGGAGGTTGAGTGTTATGTAGCTTAATATGGCAAGAAATTATTTGCAACTTGAAGTGTAAGTACAAAAACCCACCTCTACCCCTAATGCTCTACCTCTACCACATTCATGTCAATGTGCAATTCTATGCATTTGGAGTGACAAACAACGAATTGCAACTTGAAGTGAAAGTAGAAAATCTGCCACATTCATTGATCATGTGCATTTACATGCATTTGACAAGAGGAGCGAGTGAAGATGGAGAGGGAGAGTTGGGGATGCCAAGAAGCCCAAGATGCAGTGACCTTAACCTATGCATATGGTGGTGGCCATCGTGGCTTCTACATCTGAGTTTCTCCTCACCTACAACTAGCATGTCTAAGGAGAAACCCGACACCGTAGCCCACGACATGGCTATGACTCACAACCAACCTTGGTAGCAGCCCATGCGCTTTGTTGGCGTTCAAATCAATGTTTCGTAGGGTCTCTTTAGAACTCGTAAGGTGCCCACAAAGATTGACTAGCCATGACATGGTTGCCTACTGTCCATTTCCACTACTGCCCCCGTGATGTGGATATCATGCCCAAACTTGGTAGCAACCCGTGTGCTTTGTTGGCATCCAAATCATCGCTACGTAGTGTCGCAACCCTTGCTAGCCCCCCCTTGACCATCTTGCCAATTTTCAATTCTAGCAAATGTTACGAGTGGCTAACCCTTCGCATACCGCCATGCAAATGGTTAGCTCCTCTAACCCCGGACCAATAGTTCATAGGAGGGAACCAACCCTCCTACTTTGCTTTCGGGACTCACCCCTTAATCGGTAACCCATTTCCCCAATGTGGACTTCCATCCATGGAAGTCCAATCCTATGTTGATCATCGCGTTGCCGGAGCAACACTACAACAACCCGAAGCATACTAGGCAACTATGGCCTCACAATAGGCCAAAGCCCATGGAGGCCTTGCCATTCGGCCTTGCCGTTCGGCCTCGGGTGGGTGAGGCCACACCACCTCACCCATATAAGCCTCTAGGACTTCACGCGGGGCCCCTACCCCACCGTCAACCAACCTCTTGTCTCTCTACCAAGAGTTGGGGCCAAGTGGACATTTTCCTTTAGCTGCTGGGCCTAGAACCCCCCAGCAGCTTCAGACCATCATAACTTCCTTGTATGATGTCTGATCATAACAACCAACCACTCCATCTTCATCTACGCTTCACGTAGATGCCTATGGACTCCTCACTTGCCCCATTCGGGCAAGTATTGAGGAAGTTATGCCTGTTTGAACCTTGGCAGTCCCGGGAATCACTCCCAGGCACTGCTGTACCAGGGCGCCCCACTCAAATGGCCATAACTCCTAGCTCACACCTCCGATTGAGGTGTTCTTGAGCTTTCTAGAATCACCACGCCATGAGCTACGCATAACTCATGGGCTTACCCTTGTGCCTCCTAGTCTTCGTGGGTGGGAGGCGTTCCCAACGCCCGGGGCCCTCACCCACACTAGGATCACTTGGGCCCTCTCACCAACGGCGCCACAAGTCCCGGGTGTCACTCCGGGGTCCCCCTTGTGCCCATGGTGTTTCGGGCACTCCTCATGGAGAGGTGCGCGACACGTGAGGTCCTTAAAACTTGTGTGGCGCCCACAAAATTTGACCAAACCAAGACCCGACTGAACAAACTATTTTTATGAGCTAGAAGAATTCATGTAAACTTTGAAAGCTTCACTAAGATCATGGCTAACTCTTCAATTATAGCATGCATATATATAGACTAAAATATGAAGGTATGAAATGATGGAATCATTGTTATAATAATAATAATAAATATATTGTCAATTATTTATCATTGCAATATTTATTGAGGAAAATCTCATAAACCATGGAAACTATCGAGATCATTAGATGATTAAAAATGAAAATCTATCTAATCGTCACAAGAGGGAGATGACTCAAATGTTGCCACTATAGTGAAATTTGGTGTTGTCATCTATAGATCCTCCACCCCAACCCCTACGCGCATGTGCAAACACACACACACCCCACCCCTACCATAGCATATGGGACATGTGAGCTCAAGGAATGTCATTCAATAAGCCTAGTAGATGCAATCAACTATGGAACATTCTACAATTTAAAGCATATCATTGAATCTCACGGAAGTTTACATACACATAACATATCAAATATCTATTATATCAAATTCTAATATGACATAGCCCTAAAAATTGTCATTACTAGTGGAGGATATTATAATGCACCAATGAACCTCAAAGGTAGACTACTAGTTATCATATGTCTACCAACACTACAATATGGCTACAGTCTACTCCCTATAAACTCCAATGGTGATGGATAATTTATTGATAGAGATAGTTCTACAAAGGTGGAGCAACAACTAAAATTTGAGAAGGCCATCAATCCACTTGGATTTAATCACCAACCACACATGCTTGGAATGCCGGGTAGTGTAAAGAAAGTAGATGAAAAAAGGGCTTGGAGCTAACTAAACAAGTGACTATCATAATCAAGGTTTTGATATGTATAACAATCAAATTTATTCAAGAGCTTGAAGGGTTCTTTGGGGAAGCCTTTGGAGGGTTCACTTGGGAAGCCTTGGGAGTCTGCATTCAAATAATTCTCACTGCAATTAGAGACAATCCAAACCGTAGTCAAAGACAAGTTATACCCTTTTGTGGGTGAAATTTTGGGTGGATAGTTTTTTATACCCTTTTGTTACATTCCATAAATATCTTACCACATGCAATAAATATAGTCTTGCTTAATGAGGGTCAACTTGTATTTGTAAATAAGTAAAGTTAGGGTGTTTTTTTTTTTTTTTTTCCCTCTCGAAATGATTGGTGAGCTCGACTTCTAGCACGATCTTAATACCAACAAGATGAATCCCCCATGAATCCTCACCCAAAATAACCAAAACATTTCCCCGAGAATCCCATTGGACCTTGAAAAATGGGCATGACTATGTGAAGAAATAGACAAATCCATTTTAAGTTGAACGGACAGTTGCTAAGGGCCACTTCACACATGAGCCAAGAGCCGTGACCTTGTAATGGTGAGGACCCTTGACTCTCATCCAAAGGCCGTACCATGGGTGTTGGGAAAGCCATTTTATGTAGTCTTTGGCCCTCAAGCATAGTGTGAAGTGAGAATGAACCATGTTGCGGGACCATTGCATATTTTGTTGGCGGAAAAAGAGGGGAGGATTTGGTTTAATATAATATGTCTCCAAGTTTATCAATTTAAGATAACTACTTGGTGGTGTTTGTCTGTTCTGGAATCTGTCCTGAAATATGCCATGCAGTCTGTCCTGAAATCTGTCCTGCTGGAAAAAATATTAAAAAAATCATGGTCTCCCGGAATTTTCGTCAAGCCCACCTCTTGGAGGTGGGCCTGACGCAAATTCCGGTAGACCATGCACCCTTATCCACAACTAGCCATGTAGGACTCCATGTAGACTTTTCATCCACGAACTTTTCTTTGGGCCTTTAGGCCTTCACCTCCTAGTGTGAAGTGAACTTGGACGGTCTCCGCCTTTTCGACCAATGAGAGCTCTTACATTGCCATGGTCAAGGGCCTTCAGCCTTGTGTGTGAAGTGGCCCTAAGTGTTGTGTATAGATGCCTTGCAACATATTATGTACATAATCGAAACTTGTAGACTTAGTTCAAATAGCCTCTACATGAACTTACGCCAACTAGGAGCCTTTCAAAGCTGGATATTTGTACAGTCAGAATAGTAAAAACATAGGACCTACAATCATAATACATTGACTTTCTTTTGGCTCGCCTACTTAAACGTCGATAGAACTGAATTTACATGTACAGAAAACAGAGCGTGCAAAAATTGAACAGGTAATTGTCTCCATGAACATGGTCATCTTGGTAATGGTGGATACATATGTATATTTAGTGATCTAATTACTTCAAACCTTCGATACCCATTCATGAAGTGCGTGTTTGGAAAGTATGTACATAAGGTTCAGGGTAGTCAAGAATGCACCTTACTGAAGAAACCCAGAAACCACCTGTAGAGTTTAACAAAATTCTCGTCATTGGTTCGGCCCTCACTTTTCCTCGGTTTATTGGACTTCCATGCAAGCTGGCCTTCCTTCATGTAGATCTCAACTTCCTCATGTTCCGTACAATCATCTGAGGTGAGAATGACATTATCCCCCCTTGGTTGCACGGCACACCAGTATTCCCGATACGTTGTATGTTCATTGACATCCAAAAGAAGGGACTCACCATCTTTCACATCCCCAACCTTGCTGTACACCCCTGCATTTCCCTCTTTAATCTCAACAAGAACTCCAGAGCTGTTTTTCACTGTGGTTTTGCCCATTTCGCCTTAGAATTGCCGACACAATTTAAAACTTTCGAATACTTGCAGTTAGTTCCACCCTGGGAGGACCCACTTATCGCACAAAATCACGAAATATGACAGAATCAAGAGGACTGTAAATACAATCAGTGCCCCGATAACAGCGAGGCACTTGAGACCCCAGTATGTTGGTGTCGACTTTTTGTCCCTGTCACGAATGTCGCGCAATTTGAAGTCTGGCCCTTTCCTTCGTAGCGTTTCTGCTTTATTTGCTGCCGCCTACATAACATGCATCCCCACCACAATGATCAGATAATGGAAACATCGACACACTCTGAAAATCTCTCACTCAGGACCATTAAAATTTCAAGACCCTATATGAGGTAGAGGATGCTAAAACCAACACCAGATCCAAAACCAAAATTGGCCGACACTCTAAAATGTTGCATAGTAAATGCGTATTTTGAGAATATCCACCACCTTAATATCATGCTAATGTGTTGGTTTTGAACCTTTATAACTTTTGCATATGGAGTTCAAATAGGGCATATTGTTTGGTGCATTGAAATCTTCTTTCAGTTGCTAATAAGTACCATCTACAGCTTTATCAATTGAGTAATAGTAGATACACGAGCACCGCTTAAGGTGACGATTTTAGCGTCATCTACCGGGCATCTACCTTAGCACACAAGGTGGTGGCCTATGTCGTTATAATTGAAAGACAGCAATTTTATTCGCGTCTCTGAGTGGCGTACTACCTTCTCAATTCAACCACTTTGCTTGCCAAAATTTTCCCTTTATTTTCATGTTACGGCAACGTTCTCAAATGCTTCAATCAACAACTGTATGATAGGTGGCACCCTTACTCGAGAAGACAAATCATCTTCCGCTAAAATTGATTAGGCACTACGGTGTTGGGCCGATCACGATGATTTTGGATGTACAAGCAAGAATGCGATGCGTAGCCGACTCGGCTGTAATTGAACTGGAGACATAGTGCGTAGAAAACGAGACTTCCACTTGTTAGATCGAGACAGGGTAGAGACTTTCGACTGTAGATGAGCTTGGAATTATCAACTCGAGACAGCTACAACAAAGCTCTGTATATATGTAGCATGTGAGAAACCACGTACACTCTGGTAGTGCTTCTCGTCGGATATAGACTCGTCCAATGTGTAGAGATGCTTGAACTTCAGTATCACCGCCACAACCGAAGCGACGGCCGCGAGCGCCGACAGGACCACCGGAACCCACACTTTCCCGCACAACGGCCTCGCCTGTGTCGCGCCAAGTTGCGTCGTCACGGACGTCGACAGCTGCGTCACGGCCGTCAAGATCACGCCCTGGAACACGCTGAAGAAGCCGACGAGGTTGAACACTTGGTTCGTCAACTCCTCGACGCGCTTCTCCCGCCGGTCCACTCGCTGGGTGATCAGGTTATAGCTCCCCTCCGCGTCCTGCAGCAACTCGTCGTACACCGTGTTCTCCTTGATCCACAGCCTGTTCTTCAACCGCTTAAACGCCGCGATTGACTCCAAGTTCTCTTCGACTCCCTCCTCTGCTATCACACTCTCCAACAACTTGCCGTGAACTGTGAACTTCTTCGCGGGCCTAGGCGCCTCCTGGATCGCCTTCACCTGCTCCTCCAGTGACTTCAGGTCTGCAAGAATGCCAAGTATGTCGATTCTGAGGTCAGGATCGCTGGGGCTCTCCTCGGTGCGGCTGCAAGCTTCTTCCCCGTGCTGCGTCCCGTTCAAAGCCATAACATAACTTATGGCCGGTCTCACAGCCTTACGGCCATAACTTTATGCTTCATGAACAACACCAGTTTGTGACTCAAGCACCTATACTGGTACTGCACCATCTGGTGAGTCGCCTTATTAAAAGATGTACCTTTTAATTGTTAGGGTTTCTCAAAGAACGGGCAGAACTGGCCACTCCTCCACCCTTTATGGATTTACGCAAACTAATCCATACACTCGTCCCTTGTTGGATGCCTCAACCTTTGCCTCCAAGGAACCAGTGTACGGGGTGGTTCGCACTAGCCCCCTTTATGGCACTTATTGTGACACACTATTCGGAGTTTCATAGTGCTATAAGTATTTATTGAGAATGTGAGAAATCTAACAAGCACTTTGTACCAAGCATAAGTCATTTATGTTCTATAATGTCCAAACAACCTACTCAACTTTCGTGAATAAAGATTAAAGTCAAGAGTGAGGCGTTATTGCACTTCGTAATTCCCAAATAGGAAGTGACACCAAATACCACAAACGGTGTAGTGATAGATGAACCAACCGGTTGAGTTCGAGAAATAACCGGGTTGAAGTTCAAGACCTCATGAAAATTACCCATCATTTTAGAGGAATTTAGAGAATATACCTCAAATGAATAAAGGAAAATGGAAAGATGTCAACATGTGACCGGTTAGACTTGGAAACACTAGAATCTCAATTGGTTATGCCCATAAATCTCCCCCCAAGTCCAATGAACGGGGAGAACTGACCACTACTTACAGACGAACCACTTGAGTTTGCGAATTAATTGGTTAAAGTTCGAGACCTCGAAAAAATTACTGATCATCATATAGGAATCTATAGGATATATCCCAATTTAATAAACGAAAACCAAAAGATGTCAACAAGGTATCAACAAGTAAAAGGGGGGGAGGGTAACATTCCCCACTCGGGATGCTCAAAACAGGTAAACAACTGGAGGAAAAATTCCAGAATCGGTCAATGCAACTATTGTCGGTAAATGTGTCAAAGATAACTTTATGGGGGAATATGACACATAGTAAGATGTACCTTCATAAAATAAATGGTAGCATTGATTATACAAACAGCTCGACAGTGGACTCGAGGGCAGGGTATCTGAGGGCCCGGGCTAGATGGCATCTTCATTCGGCTGGGTCCCGCCCCTCCCATGCCTTCTTCACTACCCAGTCTTCTTGTCTGCATTTGTGTAAGAACTCCTCCCCGTTGGGAACCAATGTGACAATACCCGGTCAAAATTGCAAATATTGAAATTGACATCACTTCCATTATTCTCAAGTTAATTGATGGAGTTCCTTCACATGTCAAAGGAGCTTAAATGACTTAAGCGACCAGATATTATCACATGGAAGAGTTCCCATGTAAGTACTGGCAGGAAGACCGGGCAATGAAAGAGGCGTGGGAGGGGCCAGGCCCAACCAAATGAAGATGTGATCTAGCCCGGGGCGGATCCAAGTGGGTAAACTTTATTATAGTGGAACGGGTCCATGAGGAACATGTCACAAAAGAAGAGAGGACTTGGGACAACATGATAAATTGCGTAATTGTAGGCAACAGTGTGTAGATGAAAGGGAATTTCCACATACGACGGGACCTAAAATAATATGTGCTCACTGCACTAATAATTGTGAATTTGGTAAAATTTGTAATTATTTTTTTATAAATAATTATACAAGTAATGTTATGGATGATTGAAAATGAGATGAAAACTTACCTAGTATACGACGGTAATTACAACATCATAAATCTATAATGCCCAAAAAAAATCTACCGGGAATGACAAATAATGTTAGGTAAAGTACACTTATTGTCAGTGACACTACGAGGGTGGTTCACAATTGATATTGAGGAAGAGAAATAGAATCGGTGACACTAATCACGATATTCAGTGTAGTGCAGATTTTACATTTTTGTAGTTGCTTTGACAATATCAGCTTCAAAGACCTTGAAGAAGTCTAGTCAAGCACACTGCCATGAATAAGCCACAAACCTATAAGTAGTGCCAAGTTTTGCATGGATAGATGAATGGTGCATTTGTATGCAACAATTCTCTCGTGGCCATGGATAGATGAAAGGTACACTCGTATGCAACAATCCTCTCGTGGCCATTATGTACAATGTAGGTATCGATAAAGCTTGTCTCATCATATTCACTGGTTGGTAAATGCTATATTCTGATCTTGTATCAATACGGTAACTACCAAGGGTGGACCCTACATTGAAGACCTAAATGACGTGTGTGGGTCCATATGAAATTGAACCCCCTATATATGAGAAGTTTATAAAGAAAAACAAATGTATATGTACTAACAGCAAGCTAGAAAATGGACTCATGTATTTATTCTACGCTTTTCAATGTAATGTAATAAACGCCTCCACTACATATACAAAATATGCATCTCAAATTAAATAATCATATATTACATATAAAATCTACATTCACTTCCAATGAGAAAGACATTGAACATTTTTTCATTCATAGCATGTAACTCAATGATTGCACGATTCAAGGAAAAAGCACAAAAACTTAGCCACAATCTAAAGAGCAAAACTCAAGGGAGCCCATGAGTGCTTCAAAAGCCTCTAGTTTGTAAAAACCTAAAACCCAATTACAACATTACTCCAACAAGAATGGACAAGGTGGTCATTAAGGACTCATATTATATGACAACAATGGATGAATTGAATTAAATCAACACATCTATTGTCAATTTTTTTCTTTAAAACCTTGGGGGCCCCTTTTGTACATCTACCTTTACTTCAACATTCTTGGTAGCATTCTTCAAAGTATACACTAGAAGAAGAAGAAAAATACCTCTCCCTTATGCACACTATGCACGCTAATGCCTCAAATAATGTCCTCCTCGCACTCACGTTAGTTCATACATGGTATAAAGAGTCCACCCCATGGGTAACTACACCTTTCATCTTCATTTTAAGTAGCTATATATCGAGCTATTATCATTTCAGTATCTAATTTTCTATTGCCCTTCAAGTTGTTGGTTATATAACTAGGTTTTTAAAATATGTAAGCATGTGGTTTTTGGACACCATATGAAAAAACCCTTAAATCATCAATTAGTGTTGATCACAGATGTGTCCAAATCCAACCTTAGGTTTGTATGTTCGAACCATGATCATTTTGGACAAGAGATATTGTGAAAAGTTTCAATAGTGGTCGGTTTAATGTATTTCATACAACCTTCAATTTTTTGCAAAAGGGTTATGTTTTATATGACTTACGCATCAATTACAAATAATTCAACCTCACAAAATATATGTTAGGTAACTCATTATAACTTGTGGGCTTACCTCTCAAAGTAGCTAATGGTTATATACACATTTGTTTTTGCAAAGATAATTTGTGGTTATTCTATATATTAGACCTCATATGAGAGCTTAGCTAAATGGTCACTTGGAAGGTTAACTCCCAAATGGGTATTATTTCTAAATTTCCCCTCAATTTGCGCTGATTCTTCTGAGGTGGTTATACTTCAGTTCCTTTCTTACAATTGAGTTTTCAATTTGTGCCAAAAATTTAAAACACACACACACACACACACACATATATATGAGAGGTTAGTAATAATCAACCATTACTACAAAGATGCCTCTAGTTCAACTTTGATTATATACGAAGTGATAATGAACGAAACAATGTTGAAAACAACAACAAAAATGCGATTGCTCTCATAAATGAGAAAGATTTCTACAAATCTTTAACCCTTATTTGACTTCAACTACCAAAATCTTTGTCAGATGGCATATTGAACAACTTAATCTAAGTGAACAACGTAACCTTGGGTGAATATATACACATGTAGATATATTTCAGAATCGCATGTAAAGGATATATTCGATCCCACCACTCATAGTTGGTTTGATTTAAGTTTGTTATAGTTGGCCTACCTCGAGGTTATTAATAGTCATTGCTGCCCAATTTTACCATGTTACAATTATGATTTTGGTGATAACATGGTCATATGGTGCATATCAAGGTCATTCATAACTGACAATTAGTTTTAAGGGAAAGAAAATAAGACATAACCATCACATTATAGATACATACAAGCGTTGGCTCCAGGGTGGAGAAAGCATAACTAAAGAGCCTCTTTGCCCTCAAGTTACTTCTCCTTTTAGGGGGTGGGTTCTATATGTCGTATCCAAACAATGATTGTCACTAGGTCAAGGAGTATATTTTAAAGGCCATGGTCATGTGGATTTGGTCAACTTACATTAGTACGAAGCATGGTTCTTTTCCGTACCAAAAGGAAAGTGAACTGATACTTTTGAGTGACCACCACACATGTCATAGAGGTTGCAGCCATTGTGGAGATGGTGTCATCTTGGACTAGTCTTATTTCTTAGTAAATGGGATGTCAAAATCATGTCATGGTATACTTAGGTGCAATTTTTTATGAGGATGGTATTTTTTATTATGAGTAAATTTCAAGGGTAATTTTATGACTTTAGTGTTTTCATATATCTTATTAAAAATCACACATAGTTGGTAGGTCCCCCCCCCCACTGTACCTTTGATACATGACCAACTGCAAGGCCAGGCTAAGGGCCGAGGCCAAAGGATTCGAACATTGAACATCATGGTTCCCACTTAGAAGCCTTAGCCACAAACTCATTGCACTGCACATGTTAAATGTGTAGTGCTCCAAATGTTTTTATGCGAGAAAGCTACTATTCATTGTACATTATTTACTATTTATTGTCTATTTGTTTACTATTTATTGTCTACTTCTTAATATTAGTATTTATTTTTCTATTTATTGCTCAATGTTTATTTTTTAAAGATTTACTATTTATTGTCTATTATTTATTATTCGATATAACTTGTTTGATGTCTACTATTTACTATTTATTGTTTATCATCTACTATCTACTATTAAATACTAACTCTCTACTATTTATTATTTATTATTAACTATTTATTATTTCAATGCTTCTATATTGGATGAATGAAAGACACACTTGTATGCGATAATTGCCTCTCTCCCACCTTAGTAGTTATTTAAGAAGGTGACTCACATGCAGATCTAGATCTAGAAGACATATAAAACTAAACAAAGATAGAACATTCCTTCACGGACATTTTGTATAACAAAGAAGTGATACAACTCCCACATATGTCATATAAAGTGCTAATTACTATTCATCCTTGTTGGCTCGAACTCGAAGCTCAAAACTCCGACACAAAAGTTTTATATGTCATGGGCCCATGTCAAAGTGACCCTACTTCCTACTAGTGTTAGGGTTGAGTAGATTGGTTGGCGGGTGTCGGTGTGTAATGTTTGTGAAGGTCCATATTTAAAATCCTAAGAGATTTCTTAGGAAGCTAGTGTTGCAATAAAATGTTATCCTTTAATTGAGTCTAATTGGCAACATATCCACCAACTACTTGCATAATTTCCGAATACAGTGACTCCAAAAACTGAGTTTATGCAAGGAACTTGAAACTTCAAATGACGATGCCGGAAACAATTGTGATCGAAATCAAAAGTTATAGAAACAAAATTTGTAGAGTATAAAGTTCTACACACCACAATAATGATACAATCATTATTTTAATTACAACAAAGTAGATAAAGATGTTGAAAAAAGTATGTACATAGACTCGGTTTTGCACTACAATGTAGAAGACACTTAAAAATATGTCCATCGCATGTTTGCAGCTAAAACAACTGCAATTCGATCAGGCATGCTAGCATACAATCGTCTACACTCCTCTAGACCAATAAAGTCACAAACTTCTTGCACTTGAACCCATAATTGAGGAATACAACTTAGAGGACTACAACATGAGTTCAATTGTCGTTTCAGTAAAGCCCATACGTGCTCAATAGGATTTAAGTCAGGGCATTGTGCATGCCACTATAAAACACAAAATGGTTGCTTCCCAAACCATTCTCAAACAATCTTGGTTATATGCACGACATCATTGTCTTGTTGAAAAATGATTTTCTCCAAGATTGAACCCAAATGTGAGCAATGTACTACACATATCTTGCTCTAAAATTACAATGTAGCCTTTAGCATTCAAGTGCCCTTGTATATTATGCAATGACCCCAATCCTCTACAGTCAAACAATCCCAAAGCATTATAGAGCCTCCACATGCTTCACATTTTGGTTCACAACACGCACATGGATGTTTTCTTTGTCCTCTATCCAACACCAAGTCCTCCCATCTAAATTGAAATGACATATTTTAGTTTCATCATTGAACACCACCCGCTCTCAATTACTCACAGTCCAATCTTTGTGCATTTGAGCAAAGCAAAAACTATCTTTGATGTTTTTCCAACTCAAAGCATGCTTCTAAACCTTCGTAAAAGAAGACATTCCTTGTTCTCTCACTGCATTCCTCAAGGTATTGTCGCACATTTTTATACCCATCTCTCTTCAAAGCATTTTTTATGCCTATGTTGCAATTTCTAAACCGCCAACAGTAGCTAGCCGTGAAGCATAACGCTTCTCCCACTTTATTAGGACCTTAAGACGACCTCCTTTAGACAATGCTACACTCGTAGAAAGCCTTTTTCTCACTTTATTAATTATAGATTGTGCTAAACCCACACTCTTTGCAATCTCTATATTGCTCCTCCCCTTCTCTATAAAGGCTACAATATTTTGCTTTTTTTCTCGTGAAATAGGTCTCATCTTTCCATACAACCTCCACAAAGCCACAAGAAGTATTCAACATGATACACACGAAACCCTTAATTTTTTTTGACTCAAAATAATGAAGAAACAAGAAAATGAGAGCTCTTAAAGAAGGTAGCAAGCGGTGCCTCAAAAACTGAGTCTATGCAATGTCGACATCTCTCTTCCTCTCACCAAAATCCTAGTGAAGTTGATGACATCACCATGACATCATCTAAAAGTCAACGTCTAGTTCTTTAACAATTACATTTTATATTTCCTAAATATATCATTATCTTTTTGTGAAATGCCCATGAGAATCCTTGTTTGATGCATAGACTTGGTTTTTGTATGGGATGTGTGAATATGTGCCATGAATTGGGGAAAATAGAGGGGGCCATGGTTCGGGGAAATGTCATGGTCATGGTGGGCTTTCTTCAATATGGATATGAGGTGTGGGATGTTCATCTTGGGGAGGATCACGGGGAGGTCAATTTTTGAAGTTTATTAAACCACATGAGTAGAAATATTTATATAAAACTTTGAATTACTATAGCTTGGATGAAATCACCCATACAATATTATTTATGAGATAAGGTAGGTGACAAATATAAGTAGTATATACTATTTATTAATAAATTGCAGTATTTTTTATTTGGAGGAACGAATAATTTATGTGAGGTTCAATGCATGTCTTTGGATTGGATGAGAAGTTGCCTCAATTAACTAGAAATAATCAAATTTAGATGTTGGCAAGCTTGGGATGGCCACTTAAGGTTTTAAGTTAAATTTCAAGATAGTGCTAGATTGTTTAAAGATAGCATTGCAACCAAGTACCATTCAATTTTATTTGCACGTATCATTAAGAGCAAGCACGGTCATCAAGTAGCATTCAATTTTATGTGCATGTACCGTTAGGAGCAAGCATGGTCAAATGTACCCCAAAAATGCTTTCGTTTACTAAAACCGTTACCTTTTTTGTCAAACACCTAAAAGTAGTAGCAAAATGTTGTTTAAATTGGATTTTTTTCTCCATGGCAACCCCTATTGTTGTGTTAGATACTCAAATATATAACATTAAGATGAGATCTTCAATACTTATCATTAAAAATGATGCTCAAAAGGTAATGGCTAGATACAGTTTGGATGTGGATTTCATGACCTTAAATATTTTGAAGTTGGATTTTTTTCCATGGTCCTTAAATTCATTATAACCTTGAGGGCATCATTAAACAAATTCGTAAAAGCATAATAAATTTAATGTAGGTCTATCATGTTTGAAACAAATTTTAGACAATTATTTGTTCAATGTTGTCTACTTGCACACTACTTGCATTGTTTTCTAAACTAAGTGTATATTTTTGCAATTTATTTTTCCAGCATAAAGTGATTGGCTTTGTAGATCAATGTGATTTAAAAAGGTCTATGGTAGTGATGGTGGTGTTTCCACTTTAGTGTGGTAATGAGGAGGATGCCGAGGTAGGTATAAGGTTTGTCTGGTTTTGGGAATGGGAAGGGCGTGCCTTTGTATTTGACTTGTGCGGAGAGGGTTTTGCGTAGGGAGTCCACAAAAAGTTTTGAGTGATGTGTGGCTCCTATGATTAGCACACTTGGGAGGACTAAGGGTAAGGCCCACTCATTTGTTGAACCTTTCTACTTTGTAGGTTTGTTTAACGAGTTGTATGAGGGATTCGAAGAGGGTTAGAACATCATCTATGTATGCCCCACCTAGGAGTTCTATTTGGGATGTATGAAAGCAACAATCTGTATTTCCACAGTCGAGCCAACGCATGAGGGGTTCTAGGAAGACAATGAATAGGAAGGGGCTAAGAGTGTCACCTTAGACAATGATTGGCATAATAGGGATTGGTTTTGTGGTGCCAATGTGTTGGCCTTTGAAGGAGGTAGGGAGTTTGTGTAGATATCTACAATTTGGAGGATGGCCTCCATGGGGTAGCCAAAAGCCACCATGATGCAAAGAATTTACCATGATTGATGGATCCAAAGGTGTTTGAAGTCTAGGTAGAGTAGGCATATGCCTTTATAGGAGCTCTAGCATCTTCTAGAGCGGCGATGATAGTTTGTGGTTGTTGTGTGGTGTTACGTTCTACTATAATTCCTTCCTAGATTGCGTTAAGGATTTGAAAAGTCTCATTATATGTGGTCATAGCTTTTGTGAGGGTGTTGGTGAAAAGTTTATAAACTATATTTGCAAGGGAGTTTGGGTGTAGGGATGGAAAGAGAGTGGAGGCTTCTTTTTGGTGTAATAAAATCGATTCGCTATGTTATTATTGGGTAGGGATTCTTTGATGTTTGTAAGAGAATGTGAAGAGTGTGATAGTAATGTTTTTATGATCCATATGAAGGTCTTTTATGGCTTCAATTGGAATGTTGTCAAGATAGGGGGGCTTTGGAGGAAGGTATGTTGTGTAGGCATTGGTCAAAAATTCTTTGTTGAACGTGGAGATGAGAGGGGTAAGAGAGTCTCCATTATTTTTGAGGCATAATCCATCAAAATCATGCCATGGAATTTTTTGAATATTGCACAAACAAGATTTTAAGTGGAGGGAATGAGAGCATGCGATGGTGGTTGGGGAGAAGCATTTTGACTCGTAGCGGCAGATCTCTTCATTGGTTTGGGAGGGTGTTGTTAAAGAAGTGTCCGTTGCTAACTTGTATAATGTGTAGAGGTTCTGAGGGGATGGTGGAAAATATGGTTTTATGTATTCTTTTTTGGGTGTTGTATTTGTGTGTAGTTGTATTTTTCAATAAAGATTTTGTATTTTTCAAGGTGTTGGTTGCTTATGATTGAGGGGGCATTTTGGGAGCATTTTTCATATATAGCATTATGTTGCATTGTCCAAAGTTTTTTAAGGTGTGCAAAGGTTGTCCCACATGTAAAGCTTATTGTGGGCAATAAGTTTTGGATGTTGTTGTATATGACTTTGAATGTGTACATGGTTCATTCTCATAATCAATCTTGCTCTTTTGAAGGAGGTTGTTTGGGATAGGAGAGAAAAATCTTGGTTTTGTGGATATTGGGGAGGGGGTGCTATGGGTATTGTGTGTGTTGGGAATGCGACATGTATGGGGAGATGATCATAGTTGAAGAAATGAGATGTGTTCATGTGTCCAATGGATAGGTTTGGAGGAAACGATGGTGTCCAAAGGTAGAAGCCATCAATGAGAGTTTGTGAGGAATAGTTAAGGTTGGTAAATACTAGAGTGAGAGAGAATGAGAGTGTGTGAAGTCGTTTCCATTCATGTATGTCTTGGGGAAGAGGGAGATCCATGAGATATTGGGAGAGTGTGAGTGATGGTTGAGGAGTGGAGAGTGTGGTGAATGGCAATAGCTATTCCTCCTTGAACCTAGGTGTAGGGAATGTGGCATTTTCATGGACTTTGGTTATGCATGATTGGGTTGTCAAAGATAAAGTGATAGTGGGGGAAAGTTTGGTGCGGTTAGGTTATAATGTTCGAATTGTGGGGGCTCTAGTGGCAGGGTGGGGTGGGGTGGGGTGCATTGTTGGGGGAGAGAACATGATGAGGGGATGTGCTAGCAATGTGGTGGAGATAAATGAGAATTTTGTTTGTAGGCTAGTGAATGTGGGAAGTTGTTGTTGGGGGTGGAATAAAATGTAGTCATAGAGTATTTTGTGTCTATCTTTTGGATTGGTGAGTGTTTGTGTTCCACATTGTGCAAGGGGTGGGGGATGGCTTGGTAGTTGAGAGGAGGATCCAATGCAAGGTTACCTAGGTTGATGAAGAGGTTGATACCATTCCTTGTTCTTCTTTGAGGAAGTAGTTACACAATTTGGGGATAGGTCCTTGTGAGCAAGAATCCTCCCCACCCTTGAGTGCGTCCTAGTCCGGGTAGGGAATTTTTTTTTCACAACTACTAGTGAACCACTCACACATGTGATTTTATTCCCTTCAATTGAGAGGGGAGTGGTGTACATGACACCATTTTATAAAGGCATACAAACATTTACATATACTTGAGTTACACACATTGTCATTAAAACACCAAGCCTAACAACCTCACCCTTCGATGAATGCTCTAGGTTCTAGATTGCACCATCACTCAAGCACCTATCACATGCACCACGTTGCCCTCTGCATACACTACCCTTGGCAACCCATTGATACCAAGCTCAACCTTCACTTGCTAGTTGTTGTATCCTTCTTATCACATCCTTCACACTACTTAGCTCCCGTGCACAACCACTAGCTAGACCCTTTGTAACTGCCCCCATTTCTCAAAAACTTGCGGCACAAATGCAATACAAGACACCCTCCACCCACCTTTGAGACCTAATCCAAATGTGGTTGTTAAGCAAGATCACATCTCATGAACAAAATGTAAAATCTCACCCCTCACCAAGATGCAGGAACGCAAACATGTAGTTGCCCAACAACATCCATGCTAACTCAATTAATACGAAGTGGCCTTCTAGCCTTCTTCTAGGGTTGGCCTTTCAAAGTTTCAAGAATTGAGACACATGGAAAGGCAAATGACCAACAACCCACCCATAATCATCTCAAAATCTAAGTGATAACAATTGCACCTGATGTGAGTACTTGCGGAAATCACCATCAACACAATGTATAACCCCCAAGAAGAAAGGACTTGGAGACTTGATCTTCAGCTAGCACCGCTCACAACTTCCAAAACATAAAAACAACAATAAAATAAAGCTCATACCTCACAATGACTCACCAGGCCACACACATCACTCACTCTCCAACCTTTACCAATTCCTCACAACAGTCTGAACACGATTGGGCACTAAGGGCCAAGTTCCATGTGCCGGTCCCGGTCTGTTTTTTTCAAAATAAATGGGTGGGCCGGTGAAAAGAGGGTGGTGCCATGTGCCCATCCTTCTCACCCAAGGACCGGTACCCCCCATGGATGGGTGTCCCACATTTTGTGTTGTGCAAGAACGGGTGCCAAAAGACCGGCGGTCCTAACGGTAACATGAAGGACATGTGCCGGTTAGAAAGCTCCAGTGACCAGATTGGCCGGTCACCTAGGGTACACCCTTGGATACTAAAGGCCACTTTGTTCTTCTAATCCCTTCTTTTGAGGAGTACTCCTAGGGAACCGTGTATTTTATGATGTTTTTAGAATCTAGATGACCTTCATTGCCGGTGACCTTCATAAAGTGTCATGTCTTGTCACTCACCAAATTTAGTTAGAAAGTAGGAAATCGGAAAAAATCGGCACCCCACATAGAAGTACCCCTCCATAAAATGGGTGACATCACCCATTTTTTGGATAATGTCACCCGTTTCTCACCCATTTAAAAAACGGACCGGGACCGGGACCGGCACATGGAACTTGGCCCTAAGTCCCTTCCATCCTCTTGCCTACCTCTTTTTACTAGAATTTGTTTCCTTTTGTGACACCACACTCCCTTTGACAAAACACCGACACAAAAGTTTCATGTCACACCCAAGAAAAATTCCCTCCACCTCACAATCACTACTCTCTAGCCAAGTTTCGGCAACAATCCTTTACTACGTTTTTTTTTTAAAAAAAAATCTTAATTCTCAAATGCTCAATGATGACGAACAAATCGTTGCTTAAATGACCTTCTTGGGTACAAACATTAATTTTTGACACATGAATGAAGAAGCTTGTGATCCACTGATACTTTAGCGAAGTGCACACTTCCCCTCACATATGACCTCCTTCATCATCCTCACAATATGGCAATGGGTGGATAATGTCTCTTTCAATTTGCAACTCGCATCTGAATGATGATCACCACCAACCCATTCCAACTTCCTTACCAAAAATTTAATATACCTCAATTATCATTCTTTGAAATATGTGACGATAACACCATAAGTGAGATGGCGCATATAACTTAAGTCACATATAGAAAGAGTCCTTAACAACAGTTCCCACTCCGAATGGTAAGGTAGTAGCTCGTGACCCCATCCGGCAGTTATTGATGTCTAAGAGCCTGAGAGCTCTACAACTCTGGAAACGAATTGAGATTTGCACCCACTTACAATGAATTGATGTATTGCCTACATCATATTAGATTCAGAGCTTGACATTGTTTGTATTCATCTTTGCAACTCACTACTTTCCAAAGCTCAATCATGGAGTGCTTAGCAGCAACAACAATCTCATTGCAGAACCACAATCCCTGGTGGTGATCTTGACGATTTTGATGGGCCTTGATTCCAGTCACTGAAGTCTAACGTAATATCTCCAAAACTACAAAAGATGACTTGCCAAAGCTTATTGTACGTGTAGTACTATTTCCACATCACCTAGTACTACAACCAAAGTTCACATGTAGAGCGAAGAAGAAAATATTATACCATTGAATCCATATTCTATTCACATGCCACTACTCCATAAGATCTATTGTGCACGGACCACAACAACCGTCACCCTCACGCAATTATTTCATGCCAAGCTCTCCGCTCAAGAAAAGAACGTCCCTAACCTTTCTACCGATCACTTACATCGGTGATCATAATTTTGAGGTAACGCTCCAACTACGGAACAACAACGACAACAACAAATGTTGCAACTAGATTTGAAAAGGAGCCAACAAACATTGCGGTGAGATAATGCAAACAAAATTCAATTCTTCATCAAATGGAAAGGTACAATTTCTCCCTGTTGTAGAGCTTCCACCTCCTCACTCCTCCTCAACCACGTTCGAAACCCAATTCAACCCTTGTCCACGATCTCCGACCAACATGCTCCAATCATAGCGCTTCCATGCCCCCATTCTTGCCACCTCCACAATGTAGAGGCGAACCCACCTACCGCGTTGCTCTCTCTCGCATCTACATACAACTTTCTCAATCGTTCTACACAGGAGGTTACAGCCTCTCATTGAGGAAGGGTTTATGGCATGTGCCGTGCCCACTCCTCCTCCAGTATCTTCTCTGGTTTGGTTTTAATCCCTTGACATAATTCTAGCATTCACACTCCACCTTGTTACCACACGATGGCATTTGGAAGCAATTAAGTTGTGGACTGCAAAATGTAACACTCCTCCTCCTCCTCCTTCCTAGCACATTGAAATCCTAAAAGATCTGACTCTCCTCACCCAACTCATCACTAGTGTCCACTTCTTCAATCGATTTCCTTGAAGAAAACACCTCCATTCCCACTGCATTTCCTCACTCAATGTCGCAACCCTTGTTACCTTCCTTAACAATTTTGATCCATTTTCAACTCTAGCAAGGGTCACGAACGCTAGCCCTTTGCATTCCGCCATGCTAATTTCGCAGACCTCTTATTTTATAGGAGGGAGACCAACCCTCCTACACTTGCATTCGAGACTCACTGCTTAATCGGTAATCAATGATAAGATGTGAACTTCCATCCATGGAAGTCCAATCTTTAATTAATCATTGCGTTGCCAGAGCAACACTACAACAACCCAAGCCATACTAAACAACTATGCCCCCATGTTGGGCCAATGCCCATGAAGGCTGTGTCGTTTGGCCTCGGGTGGGTTTGGCGGCCACACCGCCTCACCCATATAAGCCTCTAGGACTTTTGGCAGGGCCCCTACCCCATCGTCAAGAATCTTTTTGTCTCTCTACCAAGAGTTGGGGCCACGTAGACATTTTCCCTTAACCGTTGGGGCTAAAAACCCCTAGCAGCTTCAGAACACCATAACTTCCTTGTATGATGTCTAATGCAAATAAACAACCACTCCATTGTCATCTACGCTTCATGTAAATGCCGATAGACTCCTCAATTACTCCATTCAAGAAAATATTGAGGAAGTTATACATGTTCAAACCTTGGCAGTCCCGGAAGCCACTACCAGGCCACTATTGTATCAGGGCGTTGTCCTGGGAGAGCGCCCCACTCAAATTGCCATCACTTAAATTGCCATATCTCCTAGCTCACACCTCTGATTGAGGTGTTCTTGAGCATTCTAGATCCACACGCCATAAGCTATGCACATCTTATGGCTTTACCCTTGTGACTTCTAATCTTCGTGGGTGGGAGGTGTTCCCAATGCCCGAGGCCCTCACCCACACTAGGATCACTTGGGTCCCCTCACCAACAACGGCACAAGTCTCAGGTGTCACTTCGGGATCCCCCTTGTGCCCATGGTGTTTCGGGCACTCTTCATGAAGAGGTGTGCAACACTCAACTACTGCACACAAATCTTCCAAATCCATCCTACCTATAACTACAAACAACACTGCTACCACTTCCTCTCCACACCGAGGCAAGGCTTCCGCAGCATCTTCCATCTTCCTCTCTCTCCTTCCTAGGTGTTTCTAATGAGCCCCTCTTCCCCGAGCTCCCAAGACACCTCCCTTCTTGCTCTTTTTTTTCCCGGCGATGCTTGACATCTTTTGGGGCAACCCGCAAAAAAACCAAGCTACCCCTTGATTTTTTTCTTTTTTTCTTCTGATTTCTTGCCTCACAACTTGACTTAACTTAAGTTACCTAAACCTTAACTTAACTTGCGTTCCTCTCGCCATCTGAGTGTTTCTTAGGTTCTTGATTTGTTTTCAACGTCAAAATTACATTACTCTTGGATTCCTCATGCATGTGGGCACAATCTTGGGCTCATAGTCCTATAGCGCAAATTAGTGCAATTAATATATGCTAAGAGGAAAGTGGTAGCATGTGAAGTATAAGTTGGATAAGTGGAGAAATTGGGTGGGAAAGAGGATGGGAATTGTATTTGTGAATGGCAAAAGAATTATTTGTTATGTGGGTGTATGCCAAATGGAGGTGACAATTCCAGTTTGGAAGTATCGAGTGCATCAACGACGAATATCTTTTGGGAACTTCCATTGAGAGAGGGCATTGGGGGTCTTGGTTTAGTTTCTACGTTGCCTCCGATATATAGTAAGGTGCTAAAAACAACACCTATAAATGCCTCTCAATCACCAACACCCTTCTACCTTGAAAATTTCCCATGGAAGAGGAGCGTCGGGGCCCAAAGAGTGAGGGGTTTAGGTGCTATTAGTGGTGTCACCGCAAAACCGGCCTCCTCTACCTCCATATAGGGTAGGTAACGGACTCCACTCTATCTTGGTTGATTCAAGGTGGGGTCAAGGTGGCTTGTCAATGTCTATTCTAGCCATTGTATTCTCGGCGCGCCGGGGGGGGGGGGGGGGGGGGGGCCGATCGGTTAGGGGTACAAAGGGGGTTGGTTATGGGCACAAAGAGGTTGGGATGCAAGGGGACGGTTTTACAACCGAACCAGGTGGGATCATGAAGGCCATTTTGGGCTTTGATCTGGGTTGGGTTTAGTACCCAACTATGTTGTGTTGGTTCTAAACAATCATGTGTTGGTTCTAGGTAATGGAGGTGGGGGCCCTCATCATATGCAAGGTCATCATATAAAAAGCCTAGGGGTCAGTGTAAGGAAGCTAGTGGTTTTGACTTTAATTTTTTTATCCAATATTCATTTGAGGCCAATTTATTTTCATCATACTTTTGTTTATCTAAGGCAAATAATGCTTAAACCAATTATGGAAGTTGTTGTACATACATATGGCTATGTGGTTAATGCTATATTCAGTGTATGGTGTGAGGATGGGGATTATGTTAGGATGTTTTGGGTTAATTATGTAGGTGTGTGGCTTGTTGTTTTGTTTGAGTAGGAAGAGTAGTGGTTCTTAGGTGTAGGGGTTGTTGGGTGTTGGGGGTGTCGTAGTGTGGCGGTGTTGTGGTGGTTACCAACAATGTTTTGAAGGTATAAGTTGTTATAAGGGTTGGGTTCTCTATTATTTTTATAATTCTTGGTAGATTTATAGGTGGTGCTTGTGGTGGTGAGGGGTGCGTGGATTGAATGGTATGTATGCTCATTTCTAGATAACAAAGGTGTGAGAATGAATGCATTTTTTGTGTTGTGTTGGTGTTAGTAGAGTTGATTGCTTTAGAAAGGGAATTGTGTTCAATGTTTGCCAATGGTTGTTGAATGTTAAGCTCTTTGTGTTTTTTGGGTGGCCATTTGTGTTGAAATGTTTGTTCGATTTTGTCATTTATGACAAAAGGGTTGCTTTGTATATTTGTATTTTTCCTTGTGATTGGTTGTGCAATATGATAGTGTTTGCTCTATGGAGGGGTAAGTTTGTGGAGTCATTGTATGTGTTATTCAATGGGTTATGTGTAGGTGGGAGTTGTGGGCTTTGAGGAAACTCATTGTTGGTTTCTCGTTAGCATGTTGTTTTAGACTAGATTTGTGATTGGGATTTTAGACATTAAGATCATGTGCATGGACTTTATAGGAGGAAATTGGTTTATGAGTACACAAGTGTTAAAAAACACTCGTCACTCTCATCGCTTAGCGTTACATCCTCTTCTGCAATTCTTCGCCATTCACTCCCAAGTTCGTTCATTCTTCGCCATGGCACCCTTGAGTGCTTGATTACAATCCCAACAACTTAACTACAAGTTCCCCCCCTTGATATCACCTTATGATGCCTTGTAGTCAACTCCCTAGCTAAATGCTCATTACCTAATTAACATTAGGTAATATTCTTATTAACTAACTATGACCCAATCTAATGTCCCAGCTGTCTAACTTCTGAACCCAATACTGTATTTCCAGCAACTAAATACTATATTTCCAACAACTAACCCTCCGACTAAATACTGTATTTCCAGCAACTAACCCTCTGACTAAATACTGTATTTCCAGCAACTAAATATTGTAGTTCCAACAACTAAATACTGTATTTCCCAAAGCTCTAAGAGTTCAACTCCTTAGAGGAGAGAGAGCTTTAAACTCAACATGAATGTGAATGCTACAATTCTAAATGCTATGATTCCAAACACTATAAATCTTAATATCATGAATCTAAATTCTATAAGTCATATACAACAAGCTAAGCTCTAAATGTCTCAACCAAAGACTATTCCTAACAAATGTCAAATTAATTTCAAGGTGAATTAGTCTTGGTTCTTCACCTTGAGACCTTGCACGCACATGTGCTCCGTTCTTGCTTTCCACACCCATACTTATAACACGTGGGATGCCAAGGAGCACGAAGGAAAGAGGATGAGAGAGGGATAAGTGAGGATTTTGTATAGTGAGTTGACTTTGATACTTTGTAGACTCTCATCCTATCCTCTAAGTCTTCAACTCTTAAACCAACAACTTAGGTCCTAATTCAAACATTTAAATCAAGGAGCTACCCTTGGTTCACTATACACTACGCTCACTTAACTAAGGAATTTTCTTCACACCCCTAAACTTTTAATCAACTACTCCACACGAGCCTAAGATCTAAACATAACTTCATTCAAGCTTCACTTTTTTTATATTTTTGTGAATAATCATAAAACATCAAAACATAACTTCTAATGATTTCGAAGAGTTAAGAACACATGTGAGCACCATTTTGGGCTCACATGTGGCCTCTTCACAAAGTGGTTTTTAAAAATGACTAAATATATTTAATTTTAAAATAATAATGATGTCGTTTCATTGATAGTGGGAGATGTGAGTTGAGAGGTCTTGTACAAATTACGCATAGAATTGCTCTATATGAGCAAAAACATGTTTGGTGATAGTCGCGGTGATCCTTTGTTCCATCTTATCTTCATGTGAATTAATCTTGTTTTTTGAAATTTTGATTCTTCTTGTCATTTGGAAGGAACGAAGTCTAATAAGGAAAAAAACAATGTGCCCTCCCCCTTGATGTTAGTGATATTGTACATCTCAATTGTGTTTGCCAATGCCTTATTATAATTCCCGATCCGTAGTTTCTTTAAGATCTTTAGTGTTGGTTTCTATGTGCCGGTGATGTTGTGCTTGTAACCATTGAAATTGATGAAACCCTTACCGTATCAAATAATTTTCGTGTGCATGCACAAACAAATGAGTTGTCCTTGAATGTGATATTGTTTCTTATTTCTTCATCTCCACAAAGTGGATTTCTTTGATACTCGCATTGGATATTATGTTTGTTGAAGGTGGTGAAAAAACTTGCATGTGTGTCTTGTTTCGAAATCTAAGAAATTGTCGGTGTAAGGGCGAGATCCATGGTTGTTTGTTCTTGCTCCTACACTCTCATCCATTTCTCCTTCTTGGGTGTAGTTTGGAAGAAGACGTTTTCTCAAAAAGTACATCATCTATAATAACACCACAAATCCATAAATCAAGAAAAAAGACTTGGCTCAACCCTCAATGTACACAACATGCACCCAAACCCAACCCCTCAAATCCTTAGCAAGCACTTGCCATGAAACCCACAACAATGCAAGACTAGGGCATTCCAAAATAAGACCGACAAAAATAATCAAAGAGGAGCGCCATGGTTGAATAACCAACCCTCGGAGCACTATCCACTTCCAAATGCACTCCTAAATAGATAGCATTCAAATTCTATTTGTTTAGCGTGCACTTGGTGATCCGCCACCTGACACCAGACCCAAAAAATACCTTATAAAAAGTGGCTAAGGGCCGGTTCACACTATGCCCAAGTCGAGAGGAGAAGCGTCACTTTTCTAGACCAAACTATATCGAGAGGAGAAGCCTTTGGGTTGGAAAAGTATATTAAAATAATCCACGGCTAAAAATGTTCGGCCTCTCGACAGAAGTTTGGGTCGAGTATTTTGCTCGACCCAAACTTGGCTCGAGAGGCCGAACTCTTCCCGCCATATTTTCCTAAAAGTGTTGCCACCTAGGCTCTTTTGGAGGCGACGTCCTTTGGACTTTGGCCTCTAGTGTGAAGGCCGAGAGGACGGACTTTGGACATTTTTGCATTTTCAGTGGTCAAAACGCTTCTCCTCTCGAAGTTTGGCCATAGTGTGAACCGGCCCTAAGTTCTTCAACCCCACATTTTCAGGATAACCACCATTTCCAAATGCATTCCCAAATGGGCAGCATTCAAATGCTATGTTTTAAAGCTTGTATATGGTGATCATTCACCTAGAATCGAATCCCAAACAATCATTCAAAAAATGGCCAAGTTCTTGAGCTCCACTTTTTTAGGATGACCACCACCTTTGAATGCACTCCCGAATAAAAAGCATTTAAAAGCTATGTTATTTACCACGCATTTGGCAATCCTCTATACAAGACCAAACCTTAGAACTTTGTTAAAAATAATGGTCAACTTCTTGAACTAATCCATATATAATTAACTACCACCACTAAATGCACTGCCAAATAGATAATATTTAAATAATATTTTAAAAGATTGTATTTATCATATATTAGCAAAATTTGACGAACATCCTGCAAAGTAATCCATAGACTCACATCTACTATGTGAAAATTATTCATGTAGCCGAAAATTGAGGGGATGTGCTAAATATAAACTAGACTACATAGTTATAGGCCCCTTACTCATGTTGTTCTAGTTTCATTCTTTTGTGATAGGAGTTGTTTAATTATGTATTTTTGGGGTAAAACCATAATTTTTGCAAGGCTCAAAAAAATAATTTCATTCTTTTTTAATTAGAAACTAGACATCATGAATTGAAATCATGAAACTACAAAGTGACTGCAAGCTACAAATACAATATTTATTTCACAAGTGGCATTTTTGGTCAACATGTCTTGCGAGATAAAAATATTTCATGAGGTACAAATTGTAACCTTAGATTAAAGTTTTTGATCAAAGCTTCAAAGTTGGTAGACAAAATAAATTACATAGATAGTCCATGTTCTCCTTCTATCTAGAAGCATTGTCTTATGTTTGACAAAAAAATAGATGAGCACCTAACATACTATTGTCCTACCTAATTACACAAATCTTTCTATCTTTAGGTTGCTTTGACACTCCCAAGTCTTAGATTCAAATTGAAAATGTATCAAATTTTTTTACATGCCTTTGATGCTAGAATCAAATATTCATTGATTCATGGTCCCATGATGCAAAGGTTTATTTAAACTAGTGTCAACACTAATTTCTCACATGATTAACCGAGTTGTTTGTGTCAACATTGCTTTAAAATAATTAAAATTGATTGGTTGTTGCATAAATGGAAGTAGGAATGGCAAAGTCACCAGGTGGCTCACTATTGGCAGCTGCAAGTATGAAGGTGATGGTGACCTTCTATTGACAAGCCCTTGGAAGATTCTTTATCACTGCGGTGTGCAGTTTATGCTTGGGCCTTGTCCTTAGTTGATGGTGGTATGAATTCAAGGTTTGCCCTTCTCTCATGAGGAAATTTTTGGTTGGACCTTGTTGGGTTTTGAGGATATGGATTTTAGTCTTGCATCCTAATTTGTCATATTGTGTTTTGGTCATCCAAATGAAAATGGGCTTTAAATAGGTCCAAGACTGTGAGTTGTAGGGTTTGTTATCCCAAGTTCTTGTTGCTTTGCGATGTGAGTGTACTATGTTGTGATTGTTTGTGCAAGGTCTTTAAATTGTGTGCACATTGCATGTTTTGAATTTTTGATAGCCCATCTTGCTCAACATGAAAGATGTTTTCCCATGATATGCCTTCAAGAAAAGAGATTCTCTGTGCATGTGAGTCAATTGTAAGATAGAACAAAAATGTGTTGCAATTGTTGTGTGTAGATCTTGTTTGGGATTGCATTATGAGGTTCATTGTTGTTTCTTTGGTCTTTGCTATGACTTGCCACAACATTGGAGTGCGTGGGTCCCTTGGAGAAAGGAGATGGTGAACAAATAGTATGTTTTTGCCTTAATTCACAGTGGGAGAAAGAAGAGGTGTAGAGGTTGTTGAGTTTTTGTATTATACTTGCCCTTTTTAGTGAAGTATGTTTTGTGTTTATTTGTCCAACCTTGTTATTTTCTTTTCTATTTTTTTCTTGAGAGGTTCAACTATACTATTACAAGAGTCATTGAGTACAACGTCATTTGCAATAGTCATATGGGACACCCTGTATATCTTAACAAAATGAATTGTGTGATTGGCCGAGACTTGAAGTTGCAAAGGGTTGGCATGCTTTGTAGGGAACCAACAAGTGGACCCCGTGAGGAAGAAGGCAACATCATGCGCTTGGGTGATGATTTGACAATCTCGTATTGTATGTTTGCTTGCTTTGATCAAGGGGAATATTGGTGATTTGAGGTCGCTTTCATTTGAGGATAATATCGATGTGTTGTGTTTTTGGTTGGTTGGTGTGTGTGTGTGTGTGTGTGTTTTATTTTATTTTATTTTAGTTTACTTTACTTTACTTTTTGGGGAGGGGGAGGGGGAGGGGGAGGGGGAGGGGGAGGGGTGATATTTTTAGCATAATTTGAATTTTTGGTTTTCTGTATGTAGCTTCCAAAATCATGGCTCCAAGAAACATGAGGGAAACTGCTTATGCATAGGGACAACGGTGAGCTTGAACAACTTTGAAATGTCTTGAGGCTTCCGTTATAATTTCTATTCATGGAATTGACATCGATGTTTGTTTTGGTAGAAATGAGGAGGTTTCTACAGGAGCATTATATCTTGCATGTTTATGTATTATGCAAAGCATAGGTTCTCTCACTCACAAGCACTTTCAAATGGTTGTCAAGGGTTATTTTAGTCATGTCATGAAGAACATCATGGTGTCTCCTAGGTGGGAGTAGAATCCTCATGTTGGTCATATTGTGTCTTTAAAAATGAAAAGATGAAGGCTTGGACACATTCTTGAGTATGGTTGGTTATTGTTTGAAGGACAATGGGGAGGACTATTTTGAGTTTGTTGTTCATCATAACGCTTTTTTTAAAGATACAAATGAAGGCAAATTGGAGTATGCAAGGTTTGAAGAATAGGGTGAGCTTGTCACGCAACAACATCTTATAGGGGATCCACCAATGGGCAAGACTTCAAATGAAAAAGCATTTGGGTGTAAGCTTATCCGGTGCATTGTATCACATGTGCAAGAGTGGCACATGTGAGGAGGGTTGCCTTCATCTAGAGGATAATCGTGGATCCTTGTAACACAAAATGAAAGATATTTCCCCCCCCCCAAAAAAAAAATTATACTATTAGTGGTGTTTCAATGAGATACTTGAGTGTTCAACATTTTGCATTTAACCACATGGTTGAAGAAAGAGATATAGATCATACATTGCATGACGATGATTTAGTTGCAATGGATGCATCTGGTAGAGATGCTACACTCATAGGTTTGCGAGATATGGAGGGAAAAAAGTTGAGAGGTTGGTGTGGTAGAAATCGACACTCCTTGATAGAGGCACCTTGCAACTAATGGCAATAGATCAACAACAAAGTTGCAATGTTAGCAAGGCGGTGCTAGTGTGGCCGCCAATCCCAACACATGTATTTTTATTTTTTTATTTTTTTATTTTTGTTTGTTTCAAACACATTTATAATCTAGCTCTTTGCAAAGCTTTACCATTATTGGGTTTGATAGCGCTTCTTGACATATGTCCCTTGTATATTTATCTGCTAGGGGGTTACCTCAAGATAACAAAGAAGAGGTTTTAAGAAGGCCTTATGTAAACATTTTTGTTTTACTTCTGTAATATGTGTGTGTATATGTAATTTAATGTAATAGATAGTGTTTTTTTGCAATGTAAACATACGAGTTTCATTTACTTTTGCACATGAATACCTTTCCAATATGCTCCTTGCATGGGTGAGTTATTCTAACAAACTACTATGGACCCCATATGTTAGCACCATGGGACTTGAGCAAAATCTCACATCAACTAAAAAATTTGCAATAATTATCTTGTCACTTTTATTAATTGGACACTTCTGAATTATAGAGTGTTGTATGGTAAGGTTTAAAATAAACACCAAAGATATTACATTATTTATAATGTTTAGTGCCACCGGCTTAGTAGTGTCACTTGCCCTATTATGAGGTTAATGTGTAGGTTACACTAATAATCAACAACTTGTCATTAAGTGTAACCACATGACACTTGGTAGAGTGCGCTTACTGATATCTTGATATTAAAATGTTTAAAAGTGTTATGAGGTTTGTGCCTAGGTTACATAATCGCCAACAAGCTATTCATATGTATAAATACATGACATTTGGCATTAAGTTGTTCAATATTATCTCCCTCTTGCCAACTAAAATGTAAACAAATGATGCTTGTCATTAGTATCCTCAATGTTATCTTCCACTTGCTTACTAAATTATAAATGCATGACACTTGGCATTAGTGTGCTTAATAATGGCTTGCGTACTAATTGATGGAAGACTACCATCTCAAGTACTCCAATGTGCTACGCTCAATGTCATACCGTATAATATCATTCACCCTTCAAATTTCCTTATATTGACAAATAATGTTGTGTTGACGATTAGCATTCGCGACATTTCTCCCCATTTCTAAGCCTCTAAGCAACCTAATTTAGACCCTTTGCAAATAGTGTACATGCCACTAATTACCTTAAACAATGTATTACTACAAGGGATTTTACTATGTGGCCAAAATGTAGACACCATTCTAGCTAGGTCATATAGGCCTTGACCCCTCCCAAGGCCCCCCAATGTTGATTGATGAGACTAGAAGGGAAATCCTATTTTTAGCACATAGCCCAGTCTCTTTTAAATACATGACTTTTTTGTATCCAATTTTAGAGCCACACCTATCCACATACCACTCAAATATAGGTGTCTGATTAAGTGAAGATAAGGCACGTGTAGCATAGGAGGAACTATATGACTACTTAAAGGGAAAGAGAATGTTCACTTTGACCTCATGCGGCTATTGCATCCCAACTCTAGTCATCAAACTTGAAATGACAATCCATTTACACTAATCGGATGTGACAATTGTCAATAAGTTCCAATATCAAATCTGTATGCAAAGTTGGAAGTGCCCACAATAAGGAAACACACCTTATTATCAATAATATACAACTCCATCAAATTTGATGTGCGCAATGGAAACTCCAATTATTTGCCTTAATTAGACACATGCATTTAATTGGTGCGTAATTAAGAACAAACACCCAATACACATGTTGTCGTATAAATACCAATCGTGTGTCACTGCAGCTCGAGTACCAACCATCACTAACAAACAACACTAAAACATAGCAAGATCACATATGAACAACACATCTCGACATAGAATGAAGAGAGTAGAAAACTCATAATAACTCTAAATCTCTCTTCAAATGTACACAATTAGTCAAGCTATCTCTCACTCCACCAAGGGAGAATCCAAGAGTGTAAGTAGAAGGAGAAAAACTCAAGATTTATTGCAAAATCATGCAATCTACACCTCACACAAGCTCTCTCCACACACTAACTCACAAGACTTGACTTGGTAAGAATGCCAAGCTAAGGAGGAGGCTCCTCACTTAGGAGCCTTACATTCCAAAACTAAGGTTCATCCATCCAACTCTAAATGGATGAAACCCAACGGATAAGGTGTGGCTGCCGACGCCGCATACCGTGACAGCTGTCGTATAAATACCGATCGTGTATCACTGCAGCTCGAGTACCAACCACCACTAACAAACAACACTAAAACATAGCAAGATCACATATGAACAACACATCTCGACATGCCCCCTTTAACTGACTATGGAGTCCTGCCAAGCAGCTAGGACCAACGCCAATCGAAGGGTATGGATAATGAAGGATTGCTCTGCAACCAACTAGTGTGGTAAAAGTCATACTAAGGAACTGTAGGCTGGGTGCAATGTGAACCCCATCTTTAATCGCCTCTGATGGTTGGCCATCAGATTCCACAGAATTAATTTCACCGCCTCATATCGATTGCGTCTCTAAGCCATAACTCCTCATCTTCCATTTGGACAGGCATAAGATGATGAAAACCACACATGATCATTAAGTACGATTGGTAGAAACACCAAGTACTGAAGATCCTCGACAACGAGGACAACTCCACTGTCCAGATGGTAGAGACGTCAATGGTAGCCTCAAGCATGCCATGTGTCAACCACGTTGACACTGATCATACAAGAGCATAGTAGCCGCTCCTTTCTTCTCTCCATACACAAAACATGGAAAATCCTCTGGCACGACGGCTAGTTCAGGATGAACTGTACCCTCAATGGGTAGATGACATGGGGCACAATTTTTGGAATGCTCACGACATTCCATGCCATCCTTGCCTTCCAACAACAACAAACCACTCGGCAACACCTCCTTCACCCGAAGGATAGTGCGCCCCACCCTGACATCCAATGTCGTAGGTGCCTCACGTTGGAGATAAACATAATCCCCTTGCCGGAATCTCCGCAACTGAGGTCGGTAAGCATCACTACGAATGCGTGCATAACGCAATGTGTCACGGTGCAGAGCAATGGACAAATTCTCCATGGCCATAGGCATGGCCCTCTGGAAGAATTGAGCCCGCTCCTGCAAACATTTTGCCCAAATGTTTGGGTCATCCAAGTCCACAACATGAGCTAAATTTTCCTGAATAGAAATCGGGAGAGTAGGCTCACGTCCATACAATAACTGATACGGGCTGTAGGATGCTAAAGAGGCCTGCCTACTAAATCGATAGCCCATAGCAATCCAAGGCAACATAAGGTCCCAATCCCGGTGGCTTCCCCGAAGTAATCCATACTTCCTCAAGCCACGTTTGATTGTCTGAACAACCCGTTCAGCCAAGCCATCTGCCTCCGGATGATCCTGAGAGGTGGTGTGGTTCTCCAAAACGTGCTAACACACAATCCAAAAAGGCGGCCGCGGCCAACTCTGCAGAGTTTTGGGGTAAAGCAACAAGCTCAATCCACTTGCTAAAATGCTCCACCATCACCAAAACGTACTTTGCTCCACGTGGTGTAACTACCAACGGCCCTGCAAAGTCCAGCGACCAACGGTAGCTTAGTCCCATGATAGGTAAGGGCTGTAACTGAGGTGATAAGGTGTTAAAGCTAGACCTGACCCGGTCACAAACTTCACACCTCCTGACATAGGCAGCCACCTGCTGATACATGCCAGTCCACCAATATTGGCCACGCAACATCGAATGTGTCCTGCGTATGCCAAAATGGCCAAATTCCTCGTGCACTTGTCGCACCAAGGAGGCCTTCTGATCCGGCCTTGGAACAATACGCCTTGTTCCATCCGGCCACAATCGAAATAACAAACCGCTCTCCCAACGGAACCTTGTTATTCGATGTCCAATCCTATCATTTTCCATTGCCGAAATAAACAAAGGAAAGGTATCTTATTGAAGCTTATGCAATACGGGAAGATCCTCCCATATATCCGCAATAGCTTGAGGCCGATCAGTCTCATCATCCGAGCCCTGTATCGGAATCTCAATAGATGCACCAGAAAACAAAGTGAGGTAGGCAGCCGCGTGCCAACCTGGAACCGCCTCTCGATCACAATCTCCATGCCACTTGGCCCCGGTCAAGTCCTCGTCTGAAGGACTTGGATTGCGTGAGAGTCCATCTGCATCCATGTTGGTAATCCCAGTACGGTGGACCACCTCAAAGTCATACTCTTGGAGCAACAAAGCCCACCTAGCAAGCTTGCCAGTAAGCTTATCCGACTTCATGAGCCACCGTAACGGCTGATGGCCAGTCACTAAAGTAAAGTGCTGACCATAAAGATACGGCCGAAAATGAGCAATAGCCCATACCGCCGCCAATGCTTCTCCCTCGTAGGATGAATAATTAGCCTTCGCCGTGTTATTGCTTTGCGAAGCGTAAGCAACAACGAACTCCCGGCCAAAATCATCCTTCTGAGTGAGAACTGCTCCTAAACCCAATGAACTCCAATCCGTATGCAACTGGAAAGATTTGGAGACATCTGGACGTCGAAGCACTGGAGCTGTACCCAGTTTCTGCTTCAATGTCTCAAACTCCTGTTGTTGCTCACGACCCCAAGTCCACAGTTGGTCCTTGCTCGTGAGAATGGTGAGAGGCTTGGCGATCAAGCTAAAGTTCTTGATGAATCGCCGATAGTAATTCGCCAAGCCCAAGAAAGCACGAAGTCTTCTGCAAGGCGTCCACCTTAGCTTGTTGTACCCCAAAACTTCATGGAACAATCATATGCCCTAGATATGCCAACCGGTCATGGAAAAATTTGCACTTGCCGTGGTACAAACGCAATTCCCACCGCCGAAATCGCTAAAAAACGGCTTGAAGATGCTTTACATGCTTCTGTGGTGTTTTGCTAAAAATGATTACGTCATTAATATAACACCGAGCAAAAAGCAAGCCAGAGAGAACTTGGTCCATCATTCTCTGAAACTCAGCAGACGCATTCTTGAGGCCAAGTGGTAGAAACTTCCAATGATAAAGTTGATTTTTCCGATCTTGATCAACTCCCCAGAATCCGGTTTTCACGTGATCTCCCACAAACAATGGGAGCTGGTGATATCCGGATCTCAAGTCCAAGGTGCTAAAGACCCGAGAAAATCCGATGGCATCGAACAACTCCTCGGGGATTGGCATGGGATACCGATCCGACTTGGTCTTCCGATTAACTGGACGGTAATCCCCACACATCCGTTTCTCCGTCCAATTGCCAAAGATATCCTTCTTTGATGGCATAACCGTAGAACAATCATACTTCATGTTGGAAAGTCCGATTAGCCCTGCTGCCAAGAGCTCTTCGCAACGAGCCTGAACGCCAATTTGCTCGAAAACACTGAGCCTGTAAGATCTCCGAAAAATGGGATGGTTGTCTTCCAACTGAATGTGGATGGATTTTCCTTTATAATCTTTAAGATCCTGAAGGCTAAAAGCAAAACATCTACAATACGAGCGAATAAATGCTCGTACCTTCCGTGCCTCAGCACCAGTGAGACGAGGGCCTAATTCAAGTGGCCAATCATCAAACTTTGTAGTCTCCCTCTCCACCAAAGGACAACCACTTGATGCTAGCACAAATTCTAATTGCTAATGAGAGGAGGGGGCATTAACCATACCCCCAGTTTCGGTGCTAGTACTAGAGTCTGACATTTCTTCATCACCACCAATATGTGATGATGAAGCCACCACTGGAGGCGAAGAAACTGAAGCAGTGTAAAAATGTTGAACTCGAAGCTCCTCCATCACATGTTGCTCGAATTGAAAAATTCGTTCGGCTTCTCCAACCATGGCGTGAATTCCCTCCTCCATAGGTGTGGACCGCTGTGCCCCCTGACCAGAGTCCTCTGCCCCCAGAGACAACCACTGGTCACCACGATGCCTTTGCAATGAAAGGCATAAAGCAACAGTCCACAACATGGTATGAAGATCCATAGCTTGGCCCAACACGAAGCGTCGTTGGCCCTCAGAAAGGCCGGGAGCTGCGGTGGTGCCAGTGCGGAATCCCATGGCACGCTCCCGTTCGTCTGCCAATGGTTCAGTGTGGGTTTTGGTGTGAACATCCCACACCATACCCGGCCCCCTATCGCGGAAAGCGAATGACTGTGGAAACGTCATAAATGTGGGAAAGGCCCGCCGTGGCGTCCCCATTTTGTTGACCAATGCCAATGGGGGTAAATCATCTCGAACAACCGGCAAAGAAGTCCGGTTTGGATCGAAGATGTCATCCACCTTTTGATCAAAAGGTGGAGGCACTGCAGAAAATGCTGCAGCTAAAGTAGATGACGGTACGAGGTTGGTCCAAATCCACCGAGGTTGGTGGGCATAAGAACCAATGCTCACGGCATCCACAAAAATGGGATCTCCAAGGTGTTGACGAACATAATAATCGCCTTCCAACACCTTGTCCCGAGAGTCTCCCAACAAAGGTACATTCTCGAAAATATACCTTGAAGGGAAACGTTGGTGGGAATACCACCACTATATGAGGCGGATGAGGTCCCAAAATAGAGTAGACCTGGGATCCTCTAGTCCTCGGCCTGCTCCAGCACGTGAATGGCCTTGGCATAGCCATCCTGCAATCACCATATCAACCGGACCTAAGTGTCGTAAGTCGGCCTCACTGATGAGTGTGACATCACGAAGGAGATGTGAAAAACACTTACGAATGGCAGTCGGGTGTAACTGCTGTGGGTACAACACCATCAACCGGTGAAGATGATGACGAGCCGCACGGGTGGACACTAGAGAGTTGTCCACATAGACATATCGGTTGACCGTAAGGCCAACCTCCAATACGGCTGCCAAACCTGTGCCAATGCCCCCAAATAGCTCCACCAAAGTAATTCCATTGTCTGGAGGATGCCACAAAATGGGGCGTGCCAACGTGGATAGACTATCCGATATGACAGGTTTGGTAGAACTGAGAGAGATGACAATGTCATCACACCTTTGGAACAAGCCAACGGAATCACGCCACGGAGGTAGAGGGTCTTTGGGATGTCGCACCAAGGAATGCCTAGGTGCCATGTCATGTGGGTCTTCAACACTCCCCATGAACGTTAATGACTCCTCCAATAATACGGATCCATGAGGCAATGTATCCACCATAGCACTGCATCCAGAAACCATGGATAATGGTGCAATGGTGGCGGCCGCTGCGAATGCCACATGAATGAGTTCCTTACGGCCGTTCCCAGCCGACCAACCGGGGCGGATCCAAGCCTCCTCAGTCCAGTTGTCCAACCCAAAGCCAAGAGGGTAAAGTGCTTGTTGACCAACTAAAATGTCATAGTTGGTCGCATCCGTCACCGCACACCTAATGTCGCACACCTCTCCATGAGGAGTGCCCGCAACACCATGGGCACAAGGGGGACCCCGGAGTGACACCCGGGACTTGTGGCGCCATTGGTGAGAGGGCCCAAGTACTCTTAGCATGGGTAAGGGCCCCGGGCGTTGAGAACACCTCTCACCCACGGGGACTAAGAGTCATGAGGGTAAGGCCATAAGTTATGAGTAGCTTATGGCGGTGGAATTCTAGAATGCTAAGGAACACCTCAATCAGAGATCCTAGCTAGGAGATATGGCCATTTGAGTGGGGCGCTGTCCCGGGACAACACCCTGGGACAGCAGTGACCTGGGAGTGGTGCCCGGGACTGCCAAGGTTTGAAGAGCCATAACTTCCTCAATGCTTGCCTGAATGAGGCAAGTGAGGGGTCCATCGGCATCTACGCAAAGAGTAGGTGACGATAGAGCGGTCCCTAAATAGCATCAGACATCATATGTAGAAGTTATGGTGGTCTGAAGCTGCTGGGGGGTTCCAACCCCAGCGGCTAAGGGAAAATGTCCACTTGGCCCCAACCCTTGTAGAGAGACAAAAGGATACTTGATGGTGGGGTAGGGGCCCCGCCCAAAAGTCCTAGAGGCTTATATGGGTGAGGCGGCTTAGCCGACCGACCCCCCCGGAGCATACTTGGCAATGTGCTCCGGGTAGTTGTAGTGTTGTTTTGGCAACACGATGATCAACTCAAGAGTGGACTTCCATGGATGGAAGTCCACCTTAGCCATTGGCTACCTACTAAGGGGAGAGTCCCGAATGCATGTGTAGGAGGGTTTGGTGACCTAGCCATGAGCTTGAAGGTCCGCGGTTTTGGGAGCTAACCATGCATGTGCGTGGGATGTGCAGGTTAGCGCTCGTGGCACTTGCTAGGTTGGAAAGGCGGTCAAGCTAAGTGAAAGAAACTAGCAAGGGTTGCGACACCTAAGAAGAAAAGGTGCGGGTGAATCTCCAGGCTTCAGTCGGAAGCTAAGCTGTAATGGCTCCCGAGTATAACCAGTGGCCCGCTCCACGTGGCCAATAGATGTGACGATGGTAAATGGGCAAGGAGCCAAGTTGTCGGCCATCAATCGCAATTCTTGCGCAAGTTTTTTGCCGATCATAACAGGTTGTGCTCCTGAATCCATCATCACACACTGGGGAGCAACTCGAATAGGGTTGCCCCCAGTCCGACCGACCATTAAAATGCTAGAATCATTCACCATCCGTACAACGCCAGGTCGAATGCCTCGACGCTCGCGAGCAGGTCGAGCAACTACATCTGAAAGATAAGCTGCACCTGTGGAGGCTGGTGAATGATAAGATGAGGTGGACTCTTGGCCATCCAAGGTGTGTGCGTCAAAAGACGCAATGGCCTCCTCCGCAAGCCTCGCCCACCGTTTGGCGGCTTCCTCAGGATCCTCCGTGGCAGGAAGATCAGCGGTTGCTTGAGCCATAGTAAAAGAAGAGGGGGTTGCCTTTCCCTCCAAAATCCTACCTGCTAGGTGAAAAACCTTAGCAGGGTGGACATCTGATGACGACCATTCCATCGCTGTGAACAAAGGGGTGTGCAAACTTTGGATGCCAAAATGTGCACCACGTCGGTCTCCGGATTCGAAGCCTCCAAGCTCGGATTACGACCACTGATAGATTGAGCAGCATCAGCCAATCCAAAAGACAATGGAAGACGTGTCTGGCCAATCTGATCCGCAGGACCATTGTTCCGAGCGCGTAAGTTATCCACAGACTCCCCTGTGGTCGGAGGCGTGGCTTGTGACACAGTTTGAGCACGTATCACCGCTGCGGAACTCACCACCTGTCTAGAAACTCCAAATATATAATAATCTGGTTTTGAAGAACTAGCCTTAGTTCCGGAGGTAGATGGTGAGTCCAAAATTTGGCTGGATGACGACAAAGTTTTGAACCTCTCCTCCAAGACACCAATCTTCGCCTCCAACGTCTTTTCCCATTCGGAAGAAGGACGTTTCTCTGGATGGAGAGCGAAGCGGTTTTCCACCGAGTGATTGTTCCGCCCACAATGGGAACACTTCAATTGTTTGGGTAATTGATTACCCGCCCCCTTCACCGAGCCCTTAGCGGAAACAAATGGTTTCCGCTTCGGAGTAGTGATGGTCTGGGCTTGCCTTTGCTTTGAAGGACAATCCTTCTTAGCATGGCCCGCCTGCCCACAAGACCAACAATGCAAGGTCTTGTCCACCTCTACTTCCGCCAACCCCGCAGCTGCAACCGGAACCTTCCGAGATTTGCTAGATTCTACTAGCATGGACACCAAATCAGTGGCGTCGTGCTGACACAAGGCACGATCACACTGCTCAACAATGGCGAAAACTTCCGCTAGTGTCGCTCGGCCACCATGATCCATGATGATCCTAGGCAAAACTAAGTCAATGAGGCGTTTGTCAATATTTGACAAAAACACCTTTACCAACTGGCTCTCGGCGAAAACACCTCCAGATTCTCTGGCAAACCTCGCCAATCTCGTGTACATGGTACGAGGAGTGTCATCTTTCTCCCGTCGAAAGTCCTGGATACGCTGCATTTGATCGCGGCGGAAGCCTCCATATTCCTCCTCCAAATGGAGTTGGAATTCATACAGAGGATCAAAATCCGGCGGAGCTCCTAAAGAAACTAATGCCGCCTGGGTGGCCTGGGCATAACGTGACAGTGGAAGAATGGGGCTTGAAGTACTCGCCGCCGCGGAAGCAGGACCCGTAGCCCTCGGCTCACCATGAGGAGCTCCCTCCACATCCACCACATAACCTCCTTCCGATACCTCTGATTTAACCTCAGGAACGGCCATTAAACTAGAAGCTGCGCCTTCCTTCAATGAGGACACCAACTCAACCCGAGACTCCCAGTACCGCTCCACCTGGCGCAGCTCCATCCAATGAGCATCTGTCCATTGCTCATAGATCAGGAGAGCTTCGTGCTCTAAATGTTGTGACAGAAGCTCAAACGCATACCAATCGTTGAAGTTGGTGTTGCGTTGACGCTTCTCCCACATTCATGTTCTGAAACGAATTTTCCAATCTTGCAGGGAAATGGTTCCCGCTCCACCAGAAAATCGGTCATGGATGCCGCCTCGCGTCTTCTCCTCCATATCGTCAAAGGATCCCACCCAAAGGACGTGAGACCGAGTAACAATTCCCCACGCCGAAGTAGGCTGAAAAGCCTCGTCGGGTGCTACCACGGGTTCACTGTCCAAAAGGTCCGAAGATCGACCTTGCGATGATGTCGGAGACAAAAAACGATAATGTTGGCTCTGAGTTGTAACCATAAACCCGCAATGGATTTGGTCACTGGAGCCAACAACCTAAACTAATGTGGTATTAGGGTAAAGGCAATCCGCACCTGCAACCACCACCAAATCTTATGGTCTGCTGGTCATCAATCCAACCTTACCATAAGGGAATACACACACAAGGGTCTCGTCGGTCATTATTCCGACCTCACCCCACAATACCTTATCACAAACTAGGACAACACAAAATGGGGCAATGTTGGAAGACTCCAACACAACAGTCCGCCATGGGAGAAGGTACCATAACAAAATACAAGGAATAATGCAATAACAACACTGGATCCTCTTCCCCAAAACAACACTTAAACAAAAATGGAAAGCGACCGCAACCAACCGGTACCCGCCTGTGGTTGGTGATCAAAATGAAGAGCCCCTGTTGCTTAAGAAAAGAAATTGCATAAGCAGATCGCTCATCTAGTCTACAACATAAAATCTTGTCTTCCCCGAAGTCCCGGGAATTTGTGTTTCTAATCACAATTCACCCTTAACAATGATCTTGTTAAGTTGAATGGTAATTCCAGGTGCTAATTTGTCCCATCCCTCGGCAGTTCCCTCAACAAAAACAAACCTATCCCAAATTCAATGCTTAAGGAAACTTGTGGAACCTGTGTCCATAAACACAATTCGACCTCAACATAGGTCGAACGGTGATTCCACATGCCACACCACTCCTTGTGGCAATTCCTTTGCAATCCTTAAACAATCCCCCAAATGAATCCACATTACCTTAATATTTCATAAGAAGTTTGGGGTTCATTTTGTATTCTTGATAAATGAAAACAAGAAATTAACCTCTTAGAGAGAACATAAAAATTAGAAGTTGAAAGGAAACATAACATAAAATTAAATTAAATTAAATTAATAAAAAATTAGTTTTTAAAAATTAATTAGTACCTTAATTAATTTAAATTTAAATTTAAAAAACAACATAAAAATTTAAGAAAACTTGTTAATACGTAACCGGTTGGACTTACAAACACCCGGATCTCAACCGGTTACGAAAATGAAAATGTTCCCAATCGCTACCCCCGTGTCGGGGTTGGGTAATTCGCGCGTCTGCTGCCTCCTGCCCTGCCTTGGCGTCTGCTGCATGCCGCCGCGAGCCGCTGGCCAGGGGCTAGCAACAAAAGCAGCAGCAGCAGAAGCAGGCTGCGGCTGCTTCCTTTAGGTTTTTTTTTAAATTTAAATTTTTTTTAATGTCACAAAATTTGTGTGTTTGTATCACAAATTCCTGTACTTAGAATTACAAATCCTCTTCCAAACTTAATGTCACAAATTCAAGCTTGAATGTGAGTAAAACAACATGAAATTCCGTGGAAAATGCAACACCTTATCACCAGAATTCACATTGAAGTGACATTCACAAGTAAACATTCTTCGTGTTGCTTCGCAAATTCGTTGTGTTCTCACTCCGGAATTTCACAACTTCGTCACTCCTTGTCTTCATGCCCTCCCTTGCGCGTTACATCTCAAGAATGAAGAAGAAAACATCAAAGATGAAGCATTCTTGCCAAGTGAGAAGAAAGAGAGTAGAACACTCATAATAGCTCTAAATCTCTCTTCAAATGCACACAATTAGTCAAGTTATCTCTCATTCCACCAAGGGAGAATCCAAGAGTGTAAGTAGAAGGAGAAAAACTCAATATTTATTACAAAATCATGCAATCTACACCTCACACAAGCTCTCTCCACACACTAACTCACAAGACTTGACTTGGCAAGAATGCCAAGCCAAGGAGGAGGCTCCTCATTTAAGAGCCTCACTTTCCAAAACTAAGGTTCATTCATCCAACTCTAAATGGATGAAGCCCAACAGATAAGGTGCGGCCGCCGACGCCGCATACCGTGACAATGCATCTAGAAGAGATTGGACTATCTGCTCATACTTTGCTAACTATTCTAGGTTCAATAATCAACCTATTTTGGGGGGAGTATTTTATATGATATTTTTAAACAAAAGATAATCATCAATTTGATAATAAATAAGATGTTGATATGAACTCCAAAAACTACAAGAAAAATGGCTACACCCTCAATTTTGATTTACCAAGTAATCATCTTACACTACTTAATCGCTCACTTAATATCATAGGAGAAGTGGGCTCAAGGTAGATGTGCCTAATTCATTTATTAATCTCTATTGGACACGTATGTTTGAGTGATATGCGGCTATATGTGGCTCCAAGAACGAATACTAAAAAGACATGTGTTTAGAAGAGATTAGACTATGTGCTCACAAATTGATAACTATTCTAGGCTCACTGTTCAATACAATCTGGAAGATCTATATGACCATTTAATGAACACAAGAATCCTCACTTTAATAATGACTAAGATATTCTTGTGAGCTCCAAAAACTATGAGAAAATTGGCTACTGTTTTGATTAGGATTAACTAACCACCTTGTACTAATCACATATCCTCAAAGAAGTGGGCCAGTTGGAAAAAGTAACCATTATTTATTTATTTGAAAAAAAAAAAACCATTCAAGACCCACCCTCCACCTTAGTGCACAATCGGTCAAAATCCTAGTGTTTCGAAGTCGAACCGGTTACAGGATACGATCTTTCAGTTTGTTTCTTCATTAATTTGAGGCAAATTCCATAGATTCTTCTAAAATGACCGGTATTTTTCCTGGAGTCTTGAACTTCAACCGGTTATTTCTCAGCCTCAACCGGTTCATCTGTAACTAAGGGTAGCGGTCGATTCTCCCCGTTCACATGTGGACCATCGAACTTTGGAAAAGGAAAATCAAAGTAGAGAAAATGGGGGAAAAACTTCAAATGAAAGTTGCCATTTTTCCTAGGTTTTGTCCTGTGTTGTCTCTCACAGAGAGGTTTGTGTGGCGATTTCGGGGTTCTGATTGGCGTGTTCTCAGCTTTCTCTCACTTCCTTCTGTCTTTTTGGTGTCTTTTTGTTGTTGGCCATGGCGACTATGGCGGACTACACCAAGACTCCATAGCGATGGCGATGATTCGCATGCAGCCGGACCTCCAATTTCTTTCGCCACAAAATCCTCCACACACCGTTGTGCTTCGGGTTGCTACATGTTTGGAAGGAATGATTTCTCAGGTCGCCGTGAGGTTTTTCGGTCGATTGGCACCCATGCATGTGTGCATGCACACATGAATGGGTATGGTGGACTCTCCATTTCGGCCTCACGAAAATGAGCACTGGGCCAGAGGTTAAGTCGGTTATGGGTTCTTAGTTTACGGTTTATGCATTTCTTGATGTAGAGCTCACGGATTTTTTTTGTTTTATGTTTTTTTGTTTTTCCAGAATTGGGGAGGGCTAAGTAATACATGTTCTTGTCGGCGGAGTCTGTTTGTGCAATTTCTGAAAAGGAGTTCACATGCCTAGTTTTGCAATTTCGGGTCAATAATATCTGAATTTCGGCAGCTGTAATTTCCTCCGTTTGGGGTGGTTGGGTTCTGCTTACTCCATGACGTCGATCGTGCTTAAGTGCGGCCATATACACCATCTCACATTGCGAGATTATGGTATTCGAAGAAGACGTTCCATTCAAGAATGGAAATTACAACATGGTAGACATGACTTGATGGGAGGGACATGGGGGGGTGGTCATGAGCGGATTGCCTTGATTGGATTCAGGTCTCGACGAAGGGAGGGATTGTTGCAAACCCCACATCTTCGATTTGGATCGAACAAGCGTATCTTCCATTTTGTGAGCCTAATCCTGCACCCTAATTTGGTTCCGTCATGCTTGACTCATGTTGATCACTAATCTTCCAAATTCAATAAGCAGCTGAGAGGTCTGATTTTCCTGGAACATTTACATCCTGATTGGTGATCCATGGCTGTGCTTCGCAGCGAATTCGTCCAGATTGAATGGCATGCGTGCCCCTATTCTAAGAATGTGCATGCCAAATTGCGACAACCTCACAGTATCACTCATTTAGGATTAGTGGCCTTGGGCAATCCTGTTTGGAGTTATCAGAAGACTGCACCCTTCTTTTGATTGCCCATGTCAGAATCTGCTTGTCACATATCTTGTCAGCCATTTCTGATGTGCCTTTTCAATAAGTTGAGGCCTGAATTTTCTGGACCATTTCATCCTGATTGGTGATCCATGTCTCCATTCCTCAGAGAATTTGTCCGGATTGATCTGCATGCGTGTCCATAATCAAATTTGCATGCCAAGTTGCGACAACCTCACAGAATGACTCGTTAAGGTTTACCTTTGAGTTTGTCAAATCCCATAGGAGTTGTCAGAAGACTGCCCACTTGTTTGGATTGCTTATGTCAGAATTCACTTATCGCGTGTTTTCAGCCATTTCTGATGTGCCGTTAATGCTGATATGCCAGGACACTGCTGTAAGTAGTTCATCATATGTAAGAAGCTATGCCATCGGAGGTGTTGATAACAAGAGATTGCAGAAAGATCAAGGATCTTCTTTGCCATGTGATGAGGCGGACGAAAGCAATCTTAATGGGACCTCGGAGACATCAAACTCAAAATCAATCCACTGTGTCCAGGGAGAATCAGAACTCAGGGAAGCAAGGGAATGTAGTGAAGAAGGAAGCTCAAGAACAGAGGGCAATCTACAGGGAGAGGCTGATGACCCTATTAGAATAGCTACATCTAAGGAGGAGGAAAGCAAAAGCACCTTTGGAACTGAAGACGGCATCAGGACAGAAAGGAAGAGGATGGGGCGCCCTAGGAAGAAGAAGAAGAAAGCTCACTATGCAGGGATTGCAACTTATGACGAATCTTCAAACAGTATACGACTGAAAGAGGAGAGTGCTATTGAAGTAGGGAAAAAGTCTTCACCAGGTGCTACTCAGAACCTCCAAACGGAACTGCAGCCTCAGTGTGATTCGGTAGGAAAAGATCCACTTGGAAAAAGCAATTCCAAGAAGGAAGAACCAAGATTAGGGTTTAAGGGAACATTGAAGGATTTACCCCTCAATAAGGCCATCTCGGTGAGTGCGATGAGTGCAGAGCAAGAGGTGAATCTCAAGAAAAAGCCAACAAGAGAGTCTCTAAGTGCCAAGGAACATACACATTTGCCAAGTTTGCAAGGGTTTAAGGAAAAGTACAGTAATGAGGAGACAGCGATGAAGAAAGATGATGAGAAGGGCACTGTTTTCTTCGAACAGAAACCTGATGATGGTGCCAGAAATTCACAGAAGATAAGTAAGGGTGTTCCAGAACTTGTGAGACCTAGAGAAAGAAATGATAGAGGTTCTGTGCATAGTTTAAAGGCTGCTAAAACCTCAAAGAAAGACAAACAGCTTGATTCAGAGCATCTAAGTGGGGAGTCCTGTGTTGAGACTGATGCAGAGGTTGTCAAAGTTCTCACCCCTGATTCAACACAGCTTCTTCATTTGGTATCTCAAAAGGTTGGGGCTGATTCAGAAGCCTCTGATATGAAACGACTTACTGGTCCTGCTTCTCTTCCCTGGGAAACAAATCAAGAACATGCCCTACACTTCAATTACCTGGAGGCAGAACAACAATCTACTTTGGACATGTCTACAACAAGCTTTGAGTCCAAATCTGAAGCACCTTTTGGCAAGGTGAGAAACATCGTTGCTGAAAACAACAGAACTGATGGTAATGGTCCTGGTGGTACAGTGGGCACTGTGCATCTGAACAGCTGTATTATGGAAGCTACCACACAAAATGCAGATGGTATGCAATATAATAAAGCATATGTCTCAATTACGTAAAGTTTCATGATCAGAGAAATGAGCACCTAACTAAACGTGCTAGAAAGTCAGGTATCCTTGACCTCAGTACTGTGTTCAATTCGGTGGTCATACCCTTACATATGTTAATATCAGAACATAGAAGTGCAGATTAAAATTAGAACTTTATGTTGCGAACTAAGGGACATTTATGCACGCATTTCAGGTGGACTACTATTTTGGAGTAAGCCAGAAAGCCTTTCATGCCAACGATAGATGATAAGTGTATATATCCAAACACAAGAAATTTAATGTTCTTCTAGTCAGCATTTGACCTTTTTATGTAACTTTTTGAACATCTAACGTATCTAAGAATCAGCAGAAATACCGCTGTGAGCTAGTAAAGAGTAGTGGGAGTCTTTCTTGAGACCTCCAGATTTTGGTTTCTGCAAGTGAAGAGAATTGTTGGTTCTCATAGTTCACCTAACAAACTATGTAGAAAAATCAAAGATATACCACATGCTTTTGCGAAAGTCAACCTCCAACCTGTCTCAGCAGTGATGTTACAGGCTTTTGTAGCAGTCAAAGAGCAAGCAAAGGAGATGACTTTGGAGGTTCTTTCAAATACCGTTATTGAGCAAGTTGGCCAAGTTGCTCAAGAGGTTGACAAATGCCATTATGAATATTATTACAGACACGGACGTACTTTCATTGCCCATGTTCTAAAGCTAGAGTGCACATGCCTAGTCTTGCACAGGAGAGTGGATTTTCTGCATCATTTCTCTGTCTTATTCAGATGTATCATTTTTGTCTCCCAACACTTAACAGAGTTGCTGGTGCCTGTACAGACCACGCAAAGCATCAAAACGAAACTGGTAGAGCCAGTTCTTGAGGTTCTTCCAGAGACTGTGATTGAGCAAGTCAGCCAAGCTGTCAATCAGGTAGGTCACCAGAAACCTCTTAACTCGCTGATCAGATTCCACAACATCCTCTCTCATTCTGTAACTATAATTTTGTGTATCATGCAAGTTTAAAGAACCTAATTTCTAACTTTAGCTTAAGTAGACTTCAGAATCAATCAAAAGAAAAGCAGTGGAACGATTTTGGAGGTTGTCATTGAGAAAGTTGGCAATATTGTGCAGCAGTTGCTTCTCTTCTTTTAGAGATGTTTCGTGGTTTATTGAGCACTGCACCAATTTTCTGATAAGTGACTGAGCACCTGTTAATGTTTCTCTTCTTTTTATGCGTTAAGCTGAAAATTTACTATTGGATGAACAGGTAGAGCAGGTCAAGGTGAATGCTTCTATAGCAACGGAAGTAGTGACATCAACTGCTGGCCAAGTGGCCGAATCTATGACAACAACTGCCAATCAAGTTAAAAAATCCATTAGCGAAAAAGCAGCTCAAGTATCTACCACATTGACTGACATATTACTGGAAGGGTTCGACACTGAAGATGAATTTGAGGCTTTCAAAACCTCTGAACTTGCGGAGTTTCGGGGTGTGCAAGGCTTGGAAAATTTTGAGGTCTTGCAAGAAGACACAGGGATACTTGTCAACCTACAGGATTTTTATTTCTACATGCTCAAGAAGCCATTCCCTGAGTTTGCTGCTGGGATGTTTGCTGCACCAATTGCACTCAGTGTGATGTTCACTGTCCTCTATATGCCTCAATTCCAAGGACTTGCATTGGATGAAACAGCACGGAGCTTTGTAAATTCAGTTAATGGTATGATGGTGTTTCCTTCTTCTTTCATCAATGACTGACTACTTAGCATCCATCAACACTTGTTAGTCTTGAGAAATTAATCTCATGGTTGTCTAGAAGAAGCTAGGTGACTCTAGTGAATTTGAAAGCTTCTCCTTCCAGTTTCAACCTCTTGGTACCTGATCTTCTGATTCTCCAGGTGTGGAGGTTGTTCGCGAAGGTGCTATTGGCCTAAAGCTTAGTTGGACCACTTTATTTGAGGTCTTCATGTTCAGCCTTTCTCTCTCAACAGGCTTGCAACCGGAGCTAGCCCCTCTTTCACCCTACACATTGGTGGTTGCAAACTTGAATGCACTACTTGCACAACTTCTTTTTGCTTTCTTAAGTGCAGCAGGTACGGAATATTTTTAAACAATCTCTTTTATATCATAGAAAAATCCTTAATGCACGATGTACTCTTACCTTTTCTTGCACCAGCAAGAGCATGCAAAGATTTAATTTGACTTCTTATTAAAAACCATGTGGATGATGATGATGTGTTTGTTCCCTTGAAAGCCTCCTCTGTTGGCTAAGTTCCTGCGGCCTGCAAGGTTATTGCTGGGGATTGGTAGCTGGTTATGTGAATTCAATTTGTCATTGGTGGCTGAATTGTGTGTCAGAGTCTTTAACCATTCCACGTTTTTCCTTACTGCAACAAACAAAGATGTTTGCTCTACCAACATGAGGATCTCACTTTTGAAATGCTGTGCCAGTGTTTGCAAGGTTATCACAACCCTCACAACCAGTGAAATGTTCTGAAGTGGCGCTTATATGCTCCAACAACAAGCAAAGGCGACAAGCAGGCCAGACTGTGAGCAAGTATGGTCTCCAAGACTTCCTGGGTTTTCTATCATCATGATTACTGCTATGCACTCCAGTTACAGAATCAAATTCAAGAACAATTTTCTTTCTGGTGTAAAGAAGAGGATGCTGTTACCAACACTAGATGCAATGCAAGAGAGGATCGAAAAATTGCAATTATAGAGTTTTAGACATAACCTTTGGCAATGTATGGTTGTGAATGCAGGGCACTGATGATCAGATGCATTCTAACAGGACCTCAGCCCTGTGAGCTGGTGGATGTGAAGGTGGATTTGATGTACAACTTCAACTCGGTCACAGGTAGTGGTGCCTGTTTTCGTGGTGCCCAATCACTGAAGCTGGTAAAGACCTACACAGCCTTTCCTCCTGCACCCTGCTTTGAAGTACAGTACAAACTTGTCAAATATTTGTGCCTGAACAACTGTGTTCTTGTTGATTCCAATTGTAAAAACCAAAGAATTCCTTGAAGCTAATCTTGACACTTTACTCTTGAGAGTGATTTGTTAAAGCAACGTAGTATACAAGTTTCTCATTGAGATCCACATGATGTTTGTAGCAAAAGAAATTGGGTGTATTCTATGCGGGCATATTTAGAATAGTAATTCAGAAACGATCAGTGGGAATTGAGGGTGAAGGGTTGCTGCAATACTTGGAAAGAAATGTTGTCTACATCATGGGTTGTCAGTTTCTTTTTGGGGGGAACTTGTAGATCAGGAATACACAAAGGCTAACTGTTTGAAGTTCTGTGTATGTCTTGCTCTCTCTCTCTATAATGAGCAGGTGCGGCCGCAGATAGCATTTCTAAACCACGGGATGCTTGTTCGCCACATTATTGATGAGAAGAGCCCTCTGCATTGTCAATCGCCCAAGTCTTTGCATAGAGATGACACAATTTTCATACTTAGTGTGGTGAGCTTTCCTACCTGCCATTACAAGCTATGGCAATCATCAAGAAACTTTTTTTGACATGGTAATGACAAGCTCTTGTTTGATGTCCTAAGATCTGATTGGGTTATTATGCAGACTGGGACAGAAAGGTCATCAATGCAGGCAGTCTTCCATGTACAATACTATTCTGTGTATGATGGACAGGTAGTATGGGATGCTGAGTTTGAAGATATGATTCTCATCAACCAGAAAAACCAGCGTATTCTAGATCCTTCAAGGCTAAGCTCGTGGAGATCTGTATAGCTGGAGTAATTCAGCATGAAAAATTGCATCCTCCCATAAATGTGGGCAAAAAGGGGCAGGATGACAGGATCAAAAATATTTACTGGCATGCAGTGGCCCTTAGGGGTCATTGTCAGCACATATTCTTCTGTAACACAAATTAACTTACAAATACATGCAATTTTGCCGTGAATGTATATTCTGTGATGACCTCATGCATGTTGTAACGAATAGACAAATCATGCTCAAAGTAAATAATAGACCTTTACATACCTGAAAAGAGCTTGTTAATCACACACATCTCAGTGTGATGTCATGACATACTTGTGCCAGATTCCTGAGCTGAGGGACATGATTGTAGAGAAGTTTTACAGGAACATGTGCTTTGATTCAATGTGAACAAAATGGAATAAAGATATACTCCAATTCATTTTTGAATGGATGACCATCTTTTAGTACTGGTAGGAATTCATTTGCATGCAGGAAGAGATGGAATTTCCAAGGCCTAAATACAGACATTGCTTTGTTTGCATAGGAAGCTGTTTATCACATGGATAAAATACCTACTTATTTATGAAAAGCCGAATCCTTGCAATCAGCTATAGGCCTCAAAACAAAAAAAAATCCCTAGTAGTGTGCAAATGCAAGTAACTCATGAGTGGTTTAAGTCATGGGGCCATTATGAATGTGTCACCTTGGTATTCAAAGATGTGAGGCCCTGTCTACAAGGGTTGCAATTACTTGAGTGTCCTCCGTGCAAGCTGTGTTCGCCGCACACAACACACAAATCCTATGTACAGGAGAAGCACAACTTTAGAGTTATGCTCAAAATAGACTTTTAGTTAGGAGTTGGTTGTCTTGCATACAACACCTCCAATGTTCGTTTTAGCACCTCAATTAACCAAAATAGGTTACTCTTCATTCAAATTCAAACACTACCTCCAAGCATGCCCCAAGAATGGAAAGAAATTTTGATATTATATGCAAAACAACCAATGGAAATTCATAGGGGACCAACTACTAACAAAAAGTCCCTTTGAGTTTGAAAGGATTCAAAGAGAGTTCCTTTCTCTCATGAGATCACAATCATTAATTGGAAGAACAATTATACAATAGGAGGCACTTGATTCCACCTTGGATGATAGGATTGTGACAAATTGATAGCAGACAGCATTTTAGTGTTGATTGTAATCTGTAAATAATATATACAGAGAAAAATGGTAGATTTGTTCCCTACAGATAAAGCTTATCACTTGGCAAACTCAGCTGAAACAGATTTCATTCCTGTGTGCAGTCTACATTCACAGTGGCTGCCATGCATTGAGAGACAGTACTTGAAACCTCAACCATTTTCTGCTACATTCTATATACACATGTCAGCTGTTTGGCACAGAAGACCTTTTCAGGGCTTCTTACCCACCAATCAAACGCCCGATTATGTGACATGCCTTGTTTTTCCAAGCAAGTGCATCAAGGTTCATAGCAGTTTGAGCAAACTTCTTGCAACCTAGTGATGAGCATGAAGAACAGATTGATGAACTTAATCCAAAATTTTGAAAATGGTTTTCCATTCACTAATGCATACATTTAGCTGCAACTCTTTTGAGTAGCACAGATAGAGGAAGACCTAAACCAGAATCGAATCTAGTACTTACCAACTAAAATATTATCTACTTGAAGTTCAAAGCCCAGGTTTGAGAACAGAAGCCAAGCTATCACGTTGGTGCAATCTGGTTTGATGCATAACACCAAAATTTATCAAAACAGGTTCTACTTAATGTATGGATCAACAGTGAAGAAGAAGATGGGCAAGGTCATTGTCCGAAACTGTCACGTCCCTGTATCTGTGCAGCGCTTTTGCAAGTTTAGCTGCCAATTGATGCTTGCACTGTGTCAACCCTCATGCCGCACCAGAACCAAATAATATTAAAACGTGAGCCAAAAAAAACTGAAAGATTTCTGATATGTTGAAAGTTTTAAGGCCACATTCCGAAAGGTACTACAGACAGAATGAATCCTGTGACCAGATTATGTTGATTGATTAGTAATTTAGCGTATCAATTCCCCTACAGCTAGAATGTAGCAAATTCAATTCTAGAAGCAAAGAAGACAACATTCTTGTAGGAACAAGAGAAGTCATTGAATGTTTTACTTCCAAATCTTTGGATGAAGTATTTTACCAGAAATAGAACATATAAAAGGGATTTGATAACCAAAATGACCTGTAAAAATGAACCTTGTATTTCAAACATATTGAAGCTTAGGTTGTACTGATTTGAGTGTGGTGAACAAGAGCAAAAAAAACATGGCACTTACACAAAGTTGTTCATTCCGAGAGACAACGTCGAAGAAGAACGACTGGCAAGAGCAAAAATGTTCTGGGAAGCACAGGTAGCTGTTGGGTCCACTTTTTGACTCTCCAATGACCTGTCAGTTTAAACAAAAATATACCACCTGAATACAATCAGAGCAACCTTCTAACATCGTCGAAGTGCTTCTTCATAGAGGGTGCTGGATTCTAGTGAACCCACGATGGAATTATTGCTGTCGAGGTCCCCTTTACACTAGAGCTCAAAGTTGAGAGCTCAAAATTGCAATTTTCTAGAGTTTGATACTTGGAGTTGACAAGCTTTCATCCATGGCTCAAACTATTCAAAACTTGAAGTGTAAAGTGACCATGCTCAAAGATATCAAGGGAGGATTGATACTTAAACAGAGAAGCATTCATGACAAAGCCAAAGAATGCTTATAAGTCCATTGGCTTGGGGCCCACAAAATGAGACCTTGAACTCTTGACATTCCTAAGCTACCTCCATGAGGTAGCTTAGGAATATGACCGAAAGCTTGTCATAATTCCACATTGGATCCATCAAGGTGCCATCTAAGCGTTGTAAGCCTGGTAAAACTTTCAAGCACACAAGTTGAAAGCACAAGTGTGAAGTGGATTTGAGTGACCAAGCATGCATAAGAGGCTCTCCACCGATGAGCTCTCAACCTCTCTAGTGTAAAGGGGGCCTGCGATTGCAGTCTTTTTACAGAATAACCTTTTGAGAGTCAACAGCTACACCATATAATAATTGCTAGGAAGCAACTGTCGTACAAGAAAGCTAGAAAAGAAGTATACAAGAGACGACAGAAAATATTGAATACATTACTGTTAGGGTGTGGGAGCAGGGACCTGGAAAACAGAGCGACGGCTTGGGTGCGAGATAATACATTGCACTCCACCTTGGTCTAGTATGCGCAGTGCCCTCTCTAAATTCTTGTCAAACATGAAATAGAGCCTGCAGTGTCAACAACTATAGGTTAGAATGCCGTGTGCTCACAAGTTTTTGTTGTTAGTCCATATCTCCATCTAAGACAAGAGTATAGGGTGAGGTGAAAGGATTTTTAGTGGCTTTCTCAATATTTCAGTGAGATCAGAGTCAATGTAAAAAATGGGAATTGTTAAATCAACCATGTAGTTTGTTAAAACGACCACAGAATGCATCGCGCAGTCACATGACATGTCATTGATTCTTCATTGCACACATGAAGAGGATCAAGGTATCAACTTTGTGTTAGAAATAATAAACTTGGTGAACTTGAATGACAAGTCATAGCCTAATGTCACCTTCCATTTTGACTCTGGTCGTTTTAACCAATGTGCGGTCGACTAAACAATCCCCTATATAAATTGTCTGTTTGTTTCGTAAATAGCATGTCCTAAAACCCTTGAAAAGCAGTACACAGTATGGAAGTGAAACTTTTGAGTATGAGAAATTTCATAGATTGAAATAGCAAATAAAGATATCACAAAGATGATGAAATGAGTAATTTTCTCTAGCAGCAAGAAAGACCATTACCATAGAGGCAGGAGTACTCCTTACATGGAGGGAGCTCTTCCGTAGGTCCTAAAAGTGACAAACATGTTTTTTTTGAAAGAGAGATAACAACATACATAAGGAAAAAGTCCATCAGCCAATGCGTGAGGATGCAAAACTTACATGGAGAGCTGGTCATCTGTCACTGCTCGCCCACATTATTGCGAAAACAACCAAATGCCCACAACGTTTAGAAAAGAAAGGTTGAAGAAGACTCGAAACTCAGACTTGAAACTGGGCAACTGCCGGCGTGAGTGACACTAACTGCATTCCTATCTGGAAAAAAATTCTACAAATACATCCTTGCAAATTACAATTCGGTGTAATAGTAATGCAGCGGCAGAAAACACCAGCCCAAACAACATTAGCTTCAACCCCAAACCTTAAACTATGGTAACCAACAATAGCAAGCAGCGCAGCGTGATTTGGTGTACCCAAGTATTAAATGGACAAGTCGGAATTCCTTGAAGTCAGGGTATCACGCTAGTACTCTCTTTCATTCAAGCTTTACGATTGCAACATTTCAACCACATTTCACGAATAAGAAGGCAGGGGTGCTCGATAATCTTGATGGTGAGGGTGACTTTCCGACGTGGGTTTTCTTTTCTATGTTTCTCATCTCAAAATAATCCGACTCATGCGTACTTCGTATTTAGAAACAAGAATATGTCAGGTATGGCGGAAAGAAGCACCTGCCCCGGAGGACTCAATCGCTTTCATGATCTCCTGGACTGCCGCTTCAGCGGTGGCCATTTCTGCCTCCATTAAAAATCTCGTGTCGCCTCAAAATCTGTAGGACTCGCCCAAAACCTGAACCAGACATGGATGAATGAATGAATAGACCCTAAATCCCAACATTAAGGTTGAAGATGAGGCTAGAAAGTGGACATGCCACATCAAGATTCTGTGCCATGGCAATCTACACAACTCACATGGAATGCCTCGAATTCGAACTCACCTGAAGACTTTGGAAATTGAGACTATCATCAAGAGTAGCTCATGAACCTCTTCGACACTTGCTGAAACTTCTAAATCAGGAGATTCCAAACTCCGTCTACACGATAGTATTCGCATAAGCTCAACCGGCAATTGTACCAAGTAATCGTGTCTGCCATTCAAGAGTGGTTCGCAACACCATTGAATTAGTTCCGGGTTCAAGTTTTTCTACACAAGGAACTGATATGTCACATCAAGACTATGTGCGATGGTAATCAACACAATCCATTTCCTATGATCACATGGAACACCTCGAATTCGAAGTCACCTGAACGCTTTTCGAATTGAGAGAGTATCACCAAGAGTAGCTCAGTAACCTCATCGATAATTTCAGAAACTACTAATTCGGGAGATTCCAAACTCGGACTACACGATAGGCTTTGCAGAAGCTCCAACCGGCAATTGTACGAGTAATTATGTCTGGCATTCAAAAGTGGTTCGCCATCCCATCGAATTAGTTCGGGCTTCAAGTTCTCTGCACAAGAAGGAACTTACTACGGGTAGCAATAAGTATCCATCGAAGTATCACACGAGAGTAAATCACCGAGTAGGGTAAAGCGATAGTTCGATACACAACAACTCCTAAAGCTCACACACCAAAAGTTTGACGCGAAACCTCCAATTGCATGTCCGATGCAAGCACAATCCGGGAAACATTACCAACCCTAATTTGCTAGGAAGCTTGGTGAGAGGTCGGAGCATCTATGTAGAGAGGAAATAAACCAAAAGATTAATTAAATATGCATACAGGTACTCGTAAGAAATTGTGGGTTACCCTCTTTTGAGTTTACGTATCCTCAGATAAGGTAAGCCTTCAAAGTGGAACACTACGATAAGTAAGAATCATCGACAAGAAGACAAGTATGCGATCTGCATCGAAACATCGAAACAAAGAATAGCCATCGAATATCCTCCCCCGAAATGCAGATCCTCCTTATTTCCTCATTATTGCATAAAATCAAGTGTGAACACTTTATTGATCCCGGATTTAACAAAACCTGAAATGCAGATTCTCCTTATTTCCTCATTATTGCGTAAAATCAAATGTGAACACTTTATTGATCCTGGATTTAACGAAACCCAAAATGCAGATTCTCCTTAGTTCCTCGATATTGCGTAAAATCAAATGTGAACACTTTACTGATCCTGGATTTAACAAAACTCACATTCAGGAAAGAAACTCATCACGATCTGTAGCTTGTGCAGAAGAACAGTGCTCACACTCAATATGGACCCAAGTCAATTGTTAGGTAGTCTAGCAAGAAGATGCTCTATTAAATTATTACATTGGACCACAAGTCTACTTGGTGGAATATATACAACAGTATTTGTGTATCAGAAGGTCAAGGTGGAGGGAATAGAGGTGATATTATTTTAGAGCCAACTGCACTATCAGAAGAGCCTTCCAGTTGCTCAACGCTTCCCAGGTATAATAAAGCTTTACACAGTATTAGGGAGCAATGAAAGGGAACTACCAATGACCTCCAGAGAACCACTGATTCCCACATAAGTTGCACACACGAGGGAAGACAGGAACATAAAGGCATGACATGCAAGAATTGACCAAAAGACAATAATTGAAGAGGAAACCACTGAAGGAAACATAGATAATATCATTGGAGACAAAAGCTCCAGTGAAGAAAACATAAGGAAAGGTGAAAATGTGCAGCTCCATCTTTGCCAGTGAGTGCCTTTAGATTACAAGCTGTAGTTAACAGTCCAACTTGAAGTGAACACACCACATCATGTTGAATCCAGGCAGCCTTGAACTTCCAAAAGTCAAGAATACAGAGCTGTAGGACACTGCAGACACAGGCCAAGAGAAGCAGTTGGCTGATTTAAAGAGACTCTAAGTAACCTCATGATACAAATCTACAATCCCCAAATTGATATCCTCTTCTACTACCTGATTAAGTATGACCCCGTAATACACTTTCACGAATTGAAAACGGAAAGATATCACACCACAATAATGTGCACTTTCCACTTTTCTACAAGTCTATTGATGTGAATACTGAACCTGAAAAAAGTGTGGGGTCAGACCTGTTTTAAGAGGTCAAGAATCAATGTTCCAAAATAGAAGGGGATCAGAATCCGGCATATGGGAATAACAACTATCGTTATCAAAACAAACCCAGATGCATAGTACCAAAGCAGATGTGTGAAGCTATTTCCTATGTACAGTTCGCCCACTGCGGCTTGTGCTTCCACCAGAGGAAGCAATTGGAGGAATCTGATTTTGCAGAGCTGCCAATTCCCTGACACGAGCTAAGATTGGAGCAGGAATTGCTGCTGTGAACTGCTTCTTTCTTTCACCCTTTTGACAAAAACCAGAATCTAGTTAGTTCATGGAACTCCTGCAAATAAAGAGATTGCTCACTCTAGACATTGTGACAAAAGAAGACCAGGTATCAATTAACTAGAGAGGTCAAAATGCACTCATATCAGATGAAGACCCACTGATGAAGCATACAATGTTGGAAGCTGGACATCCTTAAACAGATCTACGACATAACAAGAGGAGCGCGTCAGGGTCGGTTCTACCTGCTTAGGTGGATGCAGCTGCGCTCGACTAGCTCTTAATAGATTTCGCCACTTGTCCTGCAAGGAGAAACAAAACACTTCAAATATCTGAAATTTTCTCCACAGGAACATCAAGCTAACTCTTCAACAAAATAAGAGAAAAACCCTTTGGTTTGGAGACATTGAACATCCACATGAAAAAACAGGTTTCCAGAAACTGCTTGTAGTAAGCTATATTAATCTCTTGATATACGAAGGGCTCTGCCTCAACAGTGAGGATCCAGCAATCTTACCTCTCAACACTTCATAGTTTTAGCTATATAACACATGCTTTCATGAGAAAATAAGAAAAAATCGGCCCATAGGCTGAGGCATTCGTCTAAAAATGAACAAATGTGTAGAAAACCACAACAACCAATGGAAGAAAAGCCGCTTTGAAACTGAAAGGAAAAAACCTCCCAACTCATGACCTCTTGAAACCACTTATCAAAGATGGTAAGTGCCAACTAATAACACTGACCTTTAAATCAACTGCAGTCCTATACCCAACAGCTGCAAATGCTAGCTTCTTGATATCCGCCCATTTTCCCCCGCCACACCGAGCAACACCCTCAACCAATGTCATGACTTCTCGCAGAGTCCACGGCCTGTGATGTTTCCGCCTTGTTCCACCATTAGCAGTTGGAACAGTTGCAACAGGCTGTTCACCCTCGGGTGCCCTGCTATCTAGAGGCAAAATTTGCGGGTTTATGGAAGAATCAACTGGCAGGACTGGCAGTAAACATGACACTTGGTCCCCAGCTCCTCCATTCAACTCAGTTAAGCCATCCTGCCAACAGGCAGACCTTGTTAGGATCACAATTTGAAAAGGAATAATTCCTTTCACATGTTGCTAGACATGTCTTGTGGAACTTGACAAGTCAGCAGGGGTGACGCAAAATAGCTGTCATCAGAGACAACTCTAGGTAGGTTGGTACTTTCACAGCCCTTCCTGTGCAGCCCATTGACAATCCCCAATAAGAGATTTCTAAGACTATTAAAAATGCAAGAAAGAGGAAGGCCCAAACTTCCACTATAGTAATCCAACTGACATGTCCATATAAACAGGACAGGAGTAGAAATCAACCAGCAGTTCAGAAAAGTCAGGAGGAAAAGACAAGCTCTAGATCTGCCAACAGAAGGCAGGACCTGAGACACAAAGCAGCCTCACAACAGAAGAAGTTTACTACCTTCTCCATGCCTAACGCAGCAGGTAGCCGAAATTTAACTTTACGAACAGCTCCATCTGTGTCTTGTCGTGCAACACGGGCAGTGGTGTGTGCCATCTTCACTAGCTTTGCAGCCCTGCCATCAACCTTCCGCTTCTGTATTTGACAAGCTCATAAACATCCAGAATCAGTTTCTCCACATACAATATCGTGACAATTCATGGGGAATCATCCTATCTTGGCTAGGTGGATGTGCTAAAATAACCAGCTGTTCTATGCCCAAACACAGAAAAGGGGTTTGCTACTCCAAAACTTATCAGACATTCCTTATGACAAACTAAGGACCTCTGGAGTAGCTTACAGTGACACTGTCATGACATACAAATGCATGCAGATACAAGGACCTGGTAAATATATAACACTGGACAACCTAAGGTAGACATTTATCAGACATGCACCTGACTCTGAATCTGTTAAGTGCAGTCTAGGAAGACCCTGCACCATTTCTAGAACTGCCTCATCTGCTAGAAACACAACAACTAATCTCCTGCACTCCAAGTCTCACAAGAGCCAAACGACCAAACATACGTGAAAGTGTACATACCATAACACCATTCATTGGTTTCGAACGCTGAACTAGAGAGAGGTTGGGACGGGAAGAGTTCCGCAATACTGGTCCTCTAAGAGTACCATGTCGCCCAATCATATCAGCTGGACCATCTGTTTCCACTGTTCTCCAAGACAATCTTGTTGACATTTCCTCTCCTTCAGAATCCCCAGATGCTAGCCTGTTGACTGGGGTACCACCACCAGCTGCCTCCCCCTCATCTTCAAAGTACCTTCGATTGGGCTTTCGCTGCCTTTTGCCTCCAACTGGCTCACCTGTGGTTTGTTCATCTTTATGAAGGTCCAGAAATAATCTTGTTACTAACCATAGATGGTACTTATGTAAAGTCCAAATGCCAAGAATTTACATGTAATTGAAGAGAATGCACATACATAATGGCATGTATACACAAGGCAACAACAGTGTAGCAGTATACTTACCGGTATTTACAACCTCCCCATAGATGGCTATTTGACCACCTGCAGCACCAAGCCCGTTCAAACTCCCAGGAATAACATCAAAGCCACCTCCCGAGGAAACTACCACTGGGGCAGTCACTCTCCGATATGAACGCTTACTCTCTGGCCCATAACTTGCCAATAATGCCCCCCCATTGCTCCCCTGTACTTGCGCCTCATTAGTTGCATCCCTCCCTGTGACTCCAACATTAGGTGTTGATTCTGAAGGAAGTGGTTGCTCAGCTGACGCCTGTTGATCCAACCTAGCTTTTAAATTGCTGTGGGCAGGCAGCTGAGAGGAAGACTTCAAAACTGCATTTCGCATACCAGCAGAAATTTGGCGCTTCAGCCAGTGTTTGTCTTTCACTGACGTTTCCCGACCATAAGTTGACCGAAAAGCTTCATGGAGTTCACGAATTGAGAGGTTATCCAAGGACATTTCATGATTTGAGACAGTACCAACACCAGGTACCACCAACCCCGGTTTATCGAATTTTGCAGTGCGAGTGAAAGGCTTCTGAGTAACTGCAGTCCTTGCCCTGTGAGCACTGGCAGAACGAACAGAGCTGCGATGAGACCCCCAACCAGAGGATACTCTTGGGGAGATAATTGTCGCCCTTGTAGGTATCCTTTCAGGCAACATAAGTGCCATTGCAGGCTCGCCACTACTTGAATTCAGTGCTTGCGGGCCCAATGCAGGATCAGTCCCAGCTTCAAATTCGAAGTACTTGGGATTAGGTCGACGTTGTCTCTTGTCGCCACTTCCATCTCCTGCAGTGTAATAAGGAGAGGAATTACTGTCATGACCAAGAACACTTCCTGCTGACTCTCCTCCAGTGGGAAACCGCTGCTGCTCCTCACCACCCACTCTCAATAACATGGTATCCAACACCTGCACATTCCATGTCATGAAGATAATCTCAGGAGGAGAACACCCTGCTACTATTTGTTATATAACAGGAATACCGTTTCACATGCTCCAAAATAAATACACTGAATTCAAAGCATGGTGTCTGGATCGTAAAATACTACACTCAACCTCGGCTCAATAGATCCCTTCTGTGCTAGTACTGGAAAACTCACATACCTCAAGCCGTGCTCTAAGTTTCTGTCGTTCGGCAGCAAGGTCTCGAAGGGGCACTGCCACACACAAACTCAAACCTGTTAAACAACTTGTATCAAGCTATTTACTAATGTTCAGTTCCATGTACTTATTACAAAAACGAGAAAATACTTGTTTAGGACCCCTTAGGTATTGACATCCTCTAGAGATGCAGTGAAATACTACAAAGAACTAATAGAAAAACCAGTGAAATCTAAAGAAATTAGAATTGATAACTATCCAGATCAACAAAACAAAACAAAAAAGATAAATCGCCTGGCAGGCAAAATCTAAACGATGCATTGTGATTACCCCATCTAAAATGTTTGGCAGTTTAACTGACTATCAAAACCCCAACAAGAATCTCTAATATTGCATTGAGGTAGACATAAAAATAGCCCTCTTAAAACAAGGTCGACTTAGAACAATTACTCGCAAAATCATCATTGGTTAAAGGCTAAAGAACTTACAAACATCATCTTTCCCATCTGATTCATCTTCAGCTGAATCTACATAATCACTGCCTTCATCATCCTCCTCATCCTCATTAGCATCACTACCTTCTGGATCAAAGGAGGAAAGTCCACTCCCCGACCCGCTAACAAGGGACTGAAATACTTCATCTTCTGTAGCAGCAAGGACTGATCCATCATCTCCAACCTGCAGAAAAATCAAGTTTCTGAGTGTTGCATCAAAATGAACTTAAGACTACTACTACAACATCTTAACCAAGTGTGTGAATAGGAGTATCACTACTCTATCCAAATACTGTCTCCAAGTTTCAGAGTGCCTAAGGACAGCAGTATAAGTGAATGACTTAACCATAATCGTTCGGCAACATCAATCTGTTGCAAATGCAGCAACACATAGAACACAAACCTAGAAAGTAATTGTTAGGGCCTGAACCTTAACATCAACACCATCAGAGTGTAAAACCTTCACTGAAGACAAGGCAAATGCACAAGATCCTACATGCCACCACACGCTGGCAAACTCATCAATGACATACAGTTATAACATCCTTAATAGTATCAAGCAATGTCCACATAGTATTGGAAATAAGTGAATACCTTGACAAGTTTGTAGACCATGCGGTCCTCCACAACCGGCTTGACTGCTGCAGGGGTCCCCTCTCTTGTTGAAGAGGCAGGTCGTTCAACACTTCCATCCTCTGTAGGCTCCAGCATCGCCACTAGGACAATTCAATCTATAGAATTACAGGGACACAATCCTGCAAGGACAACACTTGTATCAGATTGTGAAGCGCCACAGATCTCAAAATTATTTTCCACCAACCCCTTCATCACTTTAAGATGAACAAGAGAGAAGCAATACGGGTCAGATAGATTGACGTATACAATAGTGAACAAACAAATCAAAGTAGGACCTGAAATGTTCTCAGGTTAGGATAATCAAAGCCTTCATATAAGGCTTAGGAGGCTGCAAAGACTACAGCTAGAGCCAATAGAAGTAGACATCATCATTCTCAAAAGCCAGGAGGATGCTTCCTAAGAACTTCTAGAACTCATAAGACCTCAAGTATGTAAGCAAAAAATAGATGCAAGTCTACACAGAACTACAGCAGCCCTGCAAACAACCTTAACACACTCTTCAACCAAAGCACCCCTCACCACTTCCCCTTCCTACTCTACACTGTCCCCCCTCTGCTGGCAGACACATAGACCGGTCTCTTTACAAGATCCACCATGTTGGAAGCATTCAAAGATTCTGGAGGCACCCTACATTACAGGTATACAAGGCCTCAAAATGCAGATCAATCTTTCAAGGATATTAAGAGACGCTCCTGGAGGTGCAATTCCAGGAACAAATTGCTGGTACCGATGCATTTATATGTCCTTCTAGTCTTCACAAAGTGAATAATACTACAAGGACCGCCCACCCAGCCAGAAGGTTCCTCTCTTGTGGACTTTTGCTCAGAAATTTTAATACCGAGATCTAAAGTTCCAAACAGAAAGGTCAAAGTACATACAGGTATTTGTTCAACTATACATGAGAGTAGTAAATAACTAGTCGATGTACCTTACCTCCTATAACTAAATAACTACAGGTATTTACTTCCCCTCTTTCTAACAAAGATCTAATTAATCAAATTGTCCGACTAAAGCCAGACTTCGACAAGACACATTTCGAGATAAATAAAGAAGAGCTTGCTACAAACATTAATCTTGCTGAACATGGACACTCTCAAAACAGGATACTTATATACTTCAATACCTAGTGAGATAATTGAAAGAAAATCGATGGATTGGAGACATAGATGATCATCCTGTACAAAACTGCTTGCAGGTACAAAGCAGGGGATCAAGACACCATATTGGAGGAGACAACACAGGCCTTGACAACAATTAATAAATAGAAACCCAAGTTGGATCTCAATTGATTGCTGAATAGAGAAAGTTCTGGAAAATATGTAGAAATACCTGCAGGAAAGTTAAAAACAACTCCCTTACTATGACAGTGAAGTCAAAGTAGAATAAAGGCTCGTTTCGGTGGAGGATGTATGCTAGATTCTTTCGAATATTTTTTGTCGACATCTAAATGCTTGTAAAAAAAGCTGCAAATGATCGAGCAATATTGAAATCGGGGAAAGGACGCAGGAAGTCCGGAAAGAAGGCACCAATTGCCTCAGTCACAAGTTAAGCACGTTTGTAGTACACAGACTTCTGTGCGAGAGGTCCTATTAAGGGTCGTAATTACATTGAGATAATCGAAATTAGTAAAACTGAGAAGTACTAAAGTCCCAAATATAAAAGAGGATTCGAGAAAATAGCAGTTCGAAACAGCAGTTGTAGGAGCAATAAGATTTACTTTGCTAAAGAAGAAGATACATGCAAGATAAAACAAAGAACAACCCTAAGAGCTGAGGTCAAAGATACGATCACAGAAGATATATATAACGCCTACCTAAAGTTTCCTATCCGATACATCTATCCTTAGAAACGTACAAAAGAGGTTTGTGTAACGTAACTGAAGTTCTTTGTTATGCATACATAGGTAGGTACAATAACAACTACATCTAGGACCAAAGACCCAAATCGAAGCTGCAAGTCGATCAAAAAATTTACAGAATAGTAAAGGAGAACGGGCCGTTGTATATCATTTTTCATAAGGATCTGATTGATGATGAGCATATAATAATGTGCAGACACCGTTGCACTCACTTAAAATAAAAAGCGCGGGGTAGAGAAAGATGAGGATTAGTAACACTTGTGCTCACCTTTTTAAGCAACTTCCATTATGAGGTGCTCCAAAAGAAGTGCTCCCAAAAATCTCTCTCGATAAGAAATCGCTCTCAGTTATTAATTTCGCTTGACTTGTTTCAAATCCGTCGCATGCGTTTCAAGACAGCACCCTATTGACGCTGCTTTTAAAAGGATAAAAATCGAAATAAAAAGCTTATAAAAAGATTCCCTCAAAAAGAAAAAGAGATAAAGTGGAAGAAACCAGAAGCTTGCTACATATTCATACCAGCCCAGATATATGCATCTGAAGGGCCTCGAGCGTAGGTGAAGAGGACTGCAATAAGTAACGAAGACGACATAGCCTAGATCAAGAAGATATTTTGTCAAAGAAGAGACGTTAGTTGGTTCGTTCGTTCATTCACTGCATTTCTTGTGGAAGTAGGAAGCCTCACAAGGTGAGTGCTAATGCAAAACCACGTCCCCACCCTCCAATTGATTTGGTTGGAAACCGGAAATCGGTATCACTCGAGAGGGGAGGAAAATCCATATGTTGCTGCAGCGAGGAAGGAGGGAAGAAGGCAAGGAATTGCCTTTTTATTTTGAAATAAAAAGGCATAGAGAAACTAAATGTGTAAAGGAGGAGATAGGAACAGGTAGAAGAATACGGAAAACAGGAAGAGGAAAAGCTGTCATTGCTTCTACTTAAAGCATAAGAAAACACACATCCGTCCCAACCCGAGGCACTCTCAGACTTGCATGCTCAGATTCATTGGGACACCATTGAGAGCCTTCCTTCCTTCCCGCTCCCAAGAAACGACTGTCACCTCCTCACTACTTTAGGTAGGAAATTTTTGGTTGACTCACCTCACGTTATTGGCGTTCTTAAGACGCGAAACCAACCCCCGGCCACCACCCCCGCAATAAAAGAAAGAAAGCAGCACCACTCCCACTACTCGCGCAATTCACACGAGCCCCGTCCAATTTCCGTCTCCGCGCACACAAACCTGGGCCATCTAACAACGCCTCCCCGACGCCCCCCTGAGCTCGCTCCACGGCCCCTTGCAATTGAAGCGCCAAAACAGGGCCTATTGCCAACCGTTCTCCGCTGCGTTTCGCTCCTCCAACTCATTCACCCTCGGCCTCCCCGCATTCCTGAGATCAGCGCACACTCGTCCGTATTCCGCAGCATCGTCGGCGCAAGCGCGACAAAACCAGAAGCGAAGAATAGAAACAAAGAAGAGGAAAGGAGAGGGGAGGAGAGGAGGACACGGAGAGAGAGAGAGAGAGAGAGAGAGGAGGGACACAGGGAGGAAGAGAGAGAGAGGGGGAAAAAAAAAACAAGAGAGAGCAAGAGCTTCGGGCAAGAGAGAGAGAGCGACCGAAACTGTTCTCCGCTGCCCCTGCCCTCGCCTCGGGCTTCCGGGCAGGCCCCTCCAGTATTATGATAATGCTGCCCCCGGTTCTTCCCTCCCCAAGACCCCCCTCCCCCGGCGTCCAAACCCCGGGCCTCCCTCGCCCCGCCTCTCCGACTTGGCACGGGCCCGGCGTTTCAGCGGGTCGGGTTGGGGCGCGCAGGGTGGCTTCCGTGTTGCTCAAGACCCCCGTGCCGTGCCATGACGTTCCCATACTCCGTAGGTACCCTATTGTTCATACCTACCTCCTAGCCCAGGTACCCGGAAGTCCGGGCCTCCCCACCTACCCATATAATAATAGCACGTAGGGTGGTGGGTTTCCATTAACTTATTACACATGTAAGGCCTCCCAGGCCACCAAGTTAGAAAACGCCCCGATCTCCACACCTCTTATTACACCCAAGGAGTTTACCCTTTTACTGCACATGTTTCATGGTACTTAATGTCACTTCCTATTTGGAATTATGCAATGCTATAGTGTACCTTTTTTTATCTTAATAATGTCGGCCTTTTATCAAGTGAAAGAAAGGTGTTGGTGTTCTATAATGTCCAAACAACCGAAGTGGTTTTTGTCGGTGGAGAGCGAGACCTATGGTGGATAGTAAGTGACACTAAACATCATAAACGGCGTAGTACTCGAGTCCAAAGCATGGGGAAATGACGTGGCGTTGATGTGGCACCACTTTCCTTGTCAAATCTTGTCAGTTCTAGTATAATCATATGAAGAAGAAAAAAAACCGTAAGGTGTGTTGTATGGTTTGACGCAACATGATGTGTTTTGAGAACAAAAAATTGTCACGTAGGGTTGAGAATTACTTTTGCACTCAAAGTGTTAAATCAAACGACACCCTACGATACTCCACCCAATTTTGAAACTACCAAACTTGATGTTTGAGTCCAATCAAAATAAGGTTCGTTCAAGGGTGATTTGGACGTGAACATTGGGTTTCATAACACCATCACTTCACGACCTCGTCCCTCCACTATTGTTGGCATGGGTATTGTTGGCAACTTGTGTCGCATAATTCGTCACACAAGTTTCCTTCTTCAAAGACGAACCTAGCATATGTGAATCGGGGAAGTTAGCCTAGTGGAAAGTTTTGCGCAATATCCTTGGAAAAAGAGAGCAACTACAAGGAGTTGAATAAAAGTTTTGTCTTTTGCTTGGTTCGAGCATTCCCATGTTCTCTATTCGAGGTGTTGAAGCTACTTCCAATCTCTTCGTAGCCAAGCCCCATTCACATGAAGGTGGATGGAGTCTATATTGACGAGGCACTTCCGCCATCTTGACACACACACATATATATATATAAAGGGAACCCTAAACAACACGACGTTATTGGAATTCAAGCAAGGAACCAATACGAATGCCTTACGAGTTCTCGGAGTGTCGTTTCTAGACCACTCACAACGGTTCGCTTTTTGGATGTGTACATTAAACTTTGGCATTTGAATTAGGTGTGTCTACAATAACACCTAAGCTATCATCTCATTGATTTCGCTCGCTTTCGAGCGTTGATGGGGCTCGTGATTTGGACCTAAAAGAAAACCCCATGCAATACGGGGTGATATGATGGAGGTCGAATCCCACACAACAACAAATGAACAAGCAAGCAAGTTCTGAGCAAGTTCTGTGAAGGTGGCCGAGAATCGTGTGAAGCGATGGCAGGTGAAATCATGGCTCTCTCTCTCTCTTAAGTCGCGAGCTTGTCATAACTGTAGTTTGGAGAATCTGAAGTCGAAGGGGGGGGGGGGTAGGGGGAGGGGGGGTTAGGCTTGCACATCAATCATAAACCCCAACATTGCTTTTATTTTTATTTTTATTTCATTTTATTTTATGTGTTTGAGATCCCACTAACTTATTACCCTAGAGGGCGCTCTATTTCATTTTTACTACAGTCGTGCCGAAATGTAGTTATCATGGGATGGGGGGTCGTCAACCAATAAAGGATTGACATGTGGCACAATTTGAGGGGGAAACCCATTTTTTCTCCATCGGAATCGTAGAGTGTCTCCTACGGTATTTTTCATAATGTGCATCTATGCCATCTTAATCGTTTCTCATAACATGTTTTGCTTAAGTATTTAAGGTATTAAGTGTTCAATTATGGTAGCGACCCTAGTTTCAACACTATTTCCTCTCCAAAAGGTAACAACTATGTACTTCAACACAAATGCTCGTTGTATTATTGTGAGCTCTAAATACATAGGTCATTGGAGATTGGGGGGGGGGGGGGTAGGATTCAAATAAGATTTGTGACTTTGAACATTTTCAAAGAAATTAAAATCTACTATGATTCACGTGATTTGAATGTCGTTGCGTTCACAACAAAATTGCTACCCACGTAAAAGAATGAACCACCTATATGGGTTTGACAAGGGGAGAGAAGGAATTATTGTATACGAGTGTATCTCTCATCCATCCAACACACACACACACCTTTAAAAAGCATGCAATCCAAAGGTTGCTATTGTTAGTTAATTACACATCATAATGAGTTTCAAAAAACACCGAAATAATCCACTTAGAAGTCATTTGAAATGAATCAGCAACAACCCTATCCACATGGGGTCAAATTTCTATGTTGGATGGACAAGAAATACACTCATATGCAATAATCCCCCCCCCCCTCTCCCCTTATGTGCTCAAAATGCCCACAATAGGCGCCTCTACCTTATGAGGTAGGTGAATTCCCCACAAAAGTTTCCCAATCCGAACTAGCTAGGCTCCATCCTCGAATCCGAAAGGCCACTTTGGGGTTTGAATATAAATGGATCTGTTTCCAAGGCGGGTGGGGGGGGGGGGGATTTCTTAACGTAGTTTGAATTTGGAGTTGACTTGAAATTGGCCATGTGCACACGCCCGAGTTAGGTGCTTATATATATATAAAACAAGTGGAACTTGTGAGTGGGCCGTTCCTCATTGGATGTTGGGGGTCGAAACTTCATTCATTAGCACTACAATGCCGGAAATTTTATCCATTGTGAGCAAAATGATCAAAGGGATCCACGTCATGACAAAAGTGAACTATCATTCCTTGTCTACGTGGCAAGGAGAAGTCCTCTCAAAGAAGGTTGCTCTGTTAGTTTATATGTGTGCATATAATATTCCCCGTTCTTTATTTTCAAAATGTCTACTGCACATTGTTGTGTGTGATTAGGTTGCTAGGTTTTGCAAACATGTTGCCTCTATATCCATGCAAATCACATTGGGTCAACTCGTAATACATGGAATTATAATTATGTTTGTTCATATATATAGCAATTTCTATTACTATGGTAGCGTGTATTCAAAAAAGAGCATAGAATGTCGATATTTTAGCGTGAGGCAACCTAATTGTATGTGTACCATTGTAGGTGTTCTTGTGATTGACTTACTTGGCAATTGTTATCCAATGTCAAGCATCTAAATGTTGCAACTTGTGAGTCATTTTCTCTAGGTGTGTGAACCATATATATCTTAGATCGAGTCAGTTTGCAAGTGGTGCTTCTTCCCCTTTCGTTCACACAATTTAGTGAACTAACAACCATTAGGAGATTCTTTCTTTCCTACTTCTGATGGCCCTAGGTTTCTTTTAATGAAACTCAATCCACCTAGGGATGCAAGCATGATAAAGTGGACCAAAAAAGTGCTCCAATATACTAAAACCATCATTTTGGGGGTCAAATGTCTACAAGTAGCAACCGAATGTTGTTTAGATTGGATTTTTTTTTCAAGGTGTCCTCTATTGTTGTGTCGAGTACTCCAATATAGAACATGAAGATGTGATTTTCAAGAATTATCGCCAAAGTAACACTCGAAAGAGAGATGACTAATTTTGGTATTGGACATGAATTGAATGACATGCAATATATTAAGCTTGGAGTTCGTACAACTTGAGGGCATTGTCAAAGAAAAATTACATAAAAACCATGAATTTAATACAACAATCAATTTGCATGTTAAACACACTCTAGACAATCACTTGTTCCAACATCACCTACTTGCACACCACGCGCATTGTCTTCTAAAATACGCATATTTTCTTTGACACAACATTACTCAACCGATGAGCTATGTTTGTGAACCCTGCAACAAATTCGAGAATAAAACCCCCGAGTGTTGGAATCCTAGTGTTTTAGACTAAATCTAAAAGTCGGGACAACTGAACACGATTCATCGGTTGAGTAATGTTATGGGAATTGTTTTTGTCAACACAAAATTCTCGGCTAGTCTTGTCAACTAACATAATTTCTTTCCTTAAAACTCATGAATTTATTCTCATCGAATCCAAAAACCACAAAAATTACTACATAAATTTGTATCACTTTCCCTTAAACCTTTGCAAGGGGTCCGGAATTGTCCACTTTGTTGTGATTCCACCCATAAAGAGTAAAGCTCGAGGACCTCGAATGTCTTGTTTACCTAGTACCTATCATATATAGTTTTTATTATAACTTCTCCTTTGAATTACCAATGTCGGATAGATGGACGTGACATCCCTATGTCCTTGGAATCACGGCTTCAACAGGTTTGTTGTCTAAACCTTCAAATCAAACATCCCATTGAATAACACAGAGGAGTACCAAAGGATATTCAATTTCTAATACCCCACTCAATCATGGACATTGTCACTTCGACATCGTGTAATTATTGTGTGTACTATGTATTGTGGCCCCTTGCTAAATAAAGCGACTTTAAAAAATATAGCACGGGTTTCTATATTGTGTGTGTGTGTATATATATCGGCTATGAAGAGGAAATGGAGTTATTTATCACTATTTTTGCAGTTAAGCACCTTTGTAATAACCATACTATCCTTGAAACCTTGACAATTGTGAGTTGTAATTTATGCTTTGCAATCTCAAAAACATATATAAATCTCTGGTACCGTTTATTGGAATTGATCAAAACATAAATAGGAAAAAGGGCTTCATGGTAAGTTCAACCTTCATTGCACGTGCACGCGCGCGCGCGCGCGCACACACACACACACACATATATATATATATGTCTTTGCAATTGTGTCCATGTCATAACATTACTCAGCAACGTAGCCCCTCATAACATTGGGATGGTGGGAGTTTGGTCTGAATATGAGTCCCCGTGTGTAATTTTTTTATCAACCCATTGTTATGTTATGAGGGTCCACAAAGCATGCGTTGAGTGTTGAGAACTGTTATGGTGGTTAATGTACAAAGGCTCTCTATTTCATATGTACTACACTAAATATGGTATATGGTGTCACTTATTCTTTTGGATTTATGCAATGATATATATTTTCTAGTATTGGTGTGATTGTTAACCAAGTAAAGTTGTGAGTGTTCTATAATGTCCACACTACCACATTAACAAATTTTTAGTAAAATATGAGATATACAATAATATATACAACATTGCGTACTTCCAAATAGTAAGTGACAACAAATATAATATTCAATGTAGTTCCATGGGGATTGAAAGAGGGTCGCAACCAACGCATGATTGGCACGTGGCAAAATTTGAGGGAAGATGACTGACTTACGTTGAAATACAAAGCCCTCTACAACATTCCAAAGAAATAAGTTTTCTCTTGACAATTTGGTGTGTGGCTTCATTATTGTAGTTGCAAACCTAAATGTAGACATTGTTTGTTCCAACCCCTCCCAAAAGTGTAGCCTATAATGAGTTGAGTTTCCCAACACCTATCATCAGGGGTGCGGTAGAGATATGTCTCCCTACATGTTTGTTGTTGAGTCATCTTGAATTGACCTCAATAGACTTACATGGGGTGTTTGACCAACGTATACGTCTTGATTTGTCTTGAAATACCGATCACTAAGCTCTATATAATAATGAACATTTTCACCCTCTCCATTGGAAGGTGGTGTGAACGTTCATCCCCTCTTAACCTTTTAGTGGGACAATTACTACATCTAATCACCGTGCTATAAATATCCCACAACCTTCACTTAGTGGATAAAAAAAACTCTAGAATCTATTGTAAGTTACAACTTACCGGATAAAGCTTAATTGGTTGTTACCAATGTTGGACTAATGTACAAGTCTCAATGCAAAACCTCCATACACAATATCACCAATGGAATCTTAGGAACCTATGCGACATGTATCATAATTGTAGTATTGAGCAAGTCTTGGTACTTGGGGGGGTATTATAAGGTAGGAGAATATAGCTTCAATACCCGAGTTAGGGTTTCGGTCAATAATTAGCATCCTAATAACACACCAATGCTAGAGCAAATCACTTGTATATGGAGGTTATGTAGATAGTACAAATCCGAATGGCATTAACAAGAAATACAAGATTTTCAAATACCCATATTCTACCAATATCAAACATTGTGAAAACCTCATTGTATACACCCAACCGGTATCATTAACATACGGTTACATCAATCCAACATTGCTTGTGAGTATGTATTACCCTATAAAAGGATCGAGTTTTACTTACATAACAACTAGACAACAACAAGCATTGTTTACTTCGTGTAATTGAAGGTTTTTGTGGTTGGGAGTATAAACTATGTGAAGCAAAGTTGTCATTGTGGATGCAACATCAAACTTGTAAGGTCCGTGTTTTCAAATAACTCGTGGCCATATTTTTTGGAGTTTTCTCGAATGAACATATCCGTCATAAACAAAGAATAAATGCGTTTGGGTTGAAACTTTTTTAGGTGTAATGGAGATGCGATGTTTTGTGATGTGCCAAGATATCACAGTTCTAAGTTATTATCTGCAAAGCAAATGAAAAAGAAGCAGTGTTATGAATGGAAAAACCATATGGATTAAAATATATTTCTGTTGGTTATTCATGCAAGATGCACAATGACAACTAAGGCCAATGCATGCCGTAATGTGCACTTCGCATGTTTTACAAATGTTGAATATAACATAAGCAATTTCGGGACAACATGAGGGTCCAATACATGTCCTTGGTAGCAAGTCTATATCTTATAAAATTCTCCACAACAACTTATGTTTCTAGAAACAAATGTAGTACTTGTACACCTTTTTCCTCCAAATAATTTATGTACGTGTGTTGCATTTAATGGTTGAAATACATGATTTTCAACACATGTGTGATAAAATTGTACTATCCTAATATACGTGTATGTATGTATCCAAACGTTCCTCACCAAACAACAACTCATGCTATCAATAACCTTGGGAAAACCGAAACAACCGGAATGTCGTTCGCATCCAACCAATCGTTCAAAAAACAAAAGCCCCTTGTGAAGGTTTTGAGAGGTCAACTTTATGCTCCGGGAGAATTAGATCCAACTAGCCTCCCAAATCCTTCGACTTTATACACACATCCAAATTATGCCAAGAAGTGGAGAAGTTACACACTAGACACAAGAGTGACTTGAGAGAGTAGTGATCGGGGGTGACTTGATACCAAGAGGTACCATGATTTACAATGTTGTACGAAGGCTTGAGATCGAGATAAAGGGACGGAGGCCGAGAGTGTCTACCTAGGCTTTATATATAAAATATAGCCCACAAAGCCTAGTGGGCTAGCGTGGAAGAGAGAGAAGGGGAAGGGTTGGGGGGGGGGACTTAGAACTCATGATGCCATGTTGTGCATCATGTGGATTTGATGGGTGTGGGGGCGATAAGGAGTAGGTTGGGGCAAAATTATTGCTTCTATCTTACATGTGGGTCCATTCACACTTATGCACTTGGGCCGTACCCGAACCCCGGCCACGGCCACCTCTTTGAGTATTGATGACGACTACTACTAAGTTAACCAAGTTACCTCTCTCTCTCTCTCTATACGGTAAGTTAGGTTAGTTCAACGGCCGAAGGAGGAGGACTAAGGAGAAGGCTCCGGTACTACACCGTTTATGGTATTTAGAGTCACTTGCTTTTGAAAATTACGCAATGCTATAGTTATTTACAATAGGTTTCATTCTTTTGATTGACAAATGTCAGTTTTGGTTGTTTGGACATTATAGAACATTAACATCTTTACTTGGTAAAAACTTACATTAGTAGTAAAAACTTATAGCACTGCGTAATTTTGGAATAGTACATGATGTTAGATATTATAAAATGGTGTACTTGTAGGAGTTATCTTAAGTTAAGATTAGTTAGAGACAACTTAATCACGTGAAGTTGAGGATGGCGTTTTTTTGGTTCAAGCAGTTGTCAATGCTCGACAATTTCAACGTACACATTTGAGTTATAAAATTTTGATACGATCTTAATTTTCACAAAGATGGCACCCATATGGTCATATCCGTCATTCAAGGTAACATGTTTTCTTTGCTAGGTTGTTGAATTGGGATGAACCGTCTTAGCAATTATGTTATGGGTAGATTTTTGCTTTGGCTTTTAGGGGTTGATATAGGTAACATGGTTGGACAAACAACATACGTTTAGGGTGAGTTTCCATGTAGGTCGCTCGTCTATCAAATTCTAGTGTGCATAGCGACAAACCCGCCCAAATGTAGAGGGAATCTAGTGGGGTAGAGTTCGTATGTGCCAACTAGACACTCCCATCTTCTCAAATCCAAGCTCACCTACTAACCTTCTCATCCATGTTAGAACTTCCTCCTCCTCCTCCTCCTAAATCCGATATGCAATCCTTCGGTGACCAACACGTGTAGGTTTAAGATTTTTGAATGGGCGCATGGAAGTTTAGCAACCCATGTTCTCACCCCTCCACATTCTAGCGGACCGCCATAATGTGGTTGGATGGCAACTCATGCTTAACTACGTGCAAACACCTCCAACCCATTATTTTCGAGGATCTAGTGGACAAGCGACCTACATGGAAACTCACCCTTAGTTAACCCAGTGAATTTTAGTCACTCTTGACTACAAGGTAAGGTGTGCGGCTTGATGATTTTTGTTTTTTTATGTCTTCCCAAAATCTTAACATAGCTGCACTGGTGATGGTGGTCGGAGTGATGAAGCCATGTAGGAATGACATTACAAAACGTCATTAAAAAAATTCATTCAAATGTTATAAAATTTTGGGATGTTTGTGGGTACTTTATCCATGCAAAACAATTAGATATTTGGATTTCTATTTTAAAAATCATAATCCAACTTTTTCCTATAAAATAATCGTTGATGTGGCATATTGTGGGCACTTCCAACTCTACATGTAATTTCAAGTGTTGGATTACATCAAATACTATCTCATACAATTGTGAATTGTGCAAACTATCATTCTAAAGGTTGGATCAAAGTCATGATGCAAAGGTTTAAAAAAGTCAACTAAATACTCTTTTTCTTTTAAAGTGATCACGTAGGCTTTCTTTATTTTATTTTTATTGTGTTCATTATTGAACCTAGAATGATGTCTATCATTTGATCATGCAGTCCAATCTCATTGTAACGCGTCTCATGTTGGTGTCTAATTACATCTACAACCCTTGTTACATGCCACTCACACATAGACGTTGGATTGGGAAATATGACCACATAAGGCCCACGTACGTTAACATTCCTTAACATTCCCTTATCTTGAGGACAAAAATACAATCCCATCATTGACCAAGACTTAGGGAGGGCTTACTACATTAGGGTCTAGGACCAAAGAAAATTTTGAAACCTCCTAATCATATTACTTAAGAGAATTTTTTGGGACCCACTTTTATTTGCCTAATCTCGGGCATTGATGACAAATACTCCCACTTTCTCTTAGGTAGTTCAACACCCGAGGGAAGTAGGGTTCCACTACACGAGTTCAAGTTAGCTCATAGGACACTTTGCCGAACAAGAGGATATGTTAAATTAGTGGCTCAACTATTGGCAACTTCATGCACAAAAACGTGTATCTTAACTAGATAGCTTTACTTTTTAGACAATGGTGTCAATAAACAACAATGTCTATAATTGGCTTTACTATCATAGTACGTTTTTTCAAATTGGTTCAACACCTTCATTTTCTTGAAGAATTGGGTGAATGAAAGACACTTCATCTATGTGCATAAGGTACACAAGGCTAAATTTGTCACCTTTAAGCGTTGAGTGTACCTAATATAATTAATTTGATGAATATTATGTTGTTATCTTTATCATTTGAGAAGGGATGGGGAGGAGGTTCCAACGCATGAAAAGTATGCTTTATTTTGATTATGTAGGCAAAAGTTATAAGGGTTCAAAGATCCAGTTAATGACCCAAAACTAGCATGGAAACACGTGGACATTCTCATAACCAATATGTCCTCATTGTGCAATATTTTAAGGTTAGTTTTATCGTGCTATGCCTTAAAACGTAGCTCATGTATGAAAAAACATGAGACATCTATAATCCTAATTACAACTTGGCCTCATTCCAAAAATTTGGGATTGTGCGTTTTACGTAGTGGAATGCCTTGCCTCCACAACAATGACATACATTATCCATGTATAATAAGCCTTTCATGCTCTCGCCATGGGAAGCTACTTACATGCAAAAGGTGGCATAGACATATGTGCAAATTTTATATGTACCGTAAAGGGCTCTCTATTACGACATAAAATAATGATTTTTTACCTCCAATTTGTCACGTGTCATGCTCACTCATACCCACTTGCATCATGCATGGGAACTATGTTCCAACACAAGTAAAGATGAAATAGGGAGCCCTCTACGGTACTGCATTAAAGGTGTTGAAGTTCTTTCTACATGTAAGTGACAATTTGGACGAGCCCCTAACAAATATGAAAATGACATATTTGCTTTGGCTTATCATGAGACTAGATTATACATTACCATGAAGAAGAAGTGAAAATACGGTCACATGTGGCTACAATTATAATATACATGTAAGAAAGTTAACATAATAAGCCACAAAAAATGAGGACCAACTTAAGTTTTTTGATGGAATCTCCCATATATGCCACTTCCAACACTCCTGTTAGTAACTTAAAAAACAAAATTGGGAAGGGAAGTTGTTTTCTCTATTTCGGGGAAAAAATAAATTGAGAAATTTATGAATTCATTATTAGGTTTGATTCTATTTCAGGGGCACATAAGTGGTGAGAAGAGCACAAAGATATATGCACATAGGTGCCAAGGAAAATGAGAACATTATTAGTTATATAAGGATAACACATAAACATTTGAGATTCTCTAGTTACACTCAAAACAAGGGACCATTAAGGCAATTCAATCCCAATGGATCCCCATACTTTCCAAGTTAACTCTTATATGTGTATGAATTACTTTCATACTCCACTTTGGTATACTGTAACACTATAGCAGGTTCGCCACCTGCCGCACGAATATTTTTTTTTTTTGAAAAAATAAGGTTCGCGTTCCAAGAATTTTTTTTTTGAAATTCGTCTTCTCATTTATTGGATTAAAAATCATTCATGTTTAGGGTGGGAAAGATGTGCAGAAATTTCATCCTAATTGCGTTTTTCATCCATTTATGGCAGCCCAACTTGTTTAAACCTAAGTCATTACCCTAATCCTGATATCCTGTCTTTTCGTTTTTATCACAATATAATTTGAGAGTTATTCATTTCTCTTTGTCTGTAATTTCTATTTTTTTACGTTTTTTTTTGGGAATTATTTATGAACGAACCTGCTATGGTGTTACGGTATCACATCCCTTAGCACCCCCCCCCCCGCCCCCTTTTCAAAACTATTTTACAAGGGACATTTTGTCTATTTATTCACACCATGTGCCAACTTACATCACATGCATCCAACATATCAATATTTGAGGAGTATTACGATTTTGATACCCATAACAGGTTCTTTCATTCCATTATTGATGTCAATTATTGATACCATGTATTCACATGTATACCCTACCAACATTGATAATAACTACAAAAAAACACTTAGACATGTGCATTGTCATTGTATGTGAAGTGCCTCTTGCTAGAATAAAAAACCATAACATTGTTCAATTGTTATCAACCGTTTCATTAATATAATATTTAATGACAAAGCTCCACATGAATCTTACTCGTTTCTCAATCTGAATTTACTTATTGACAAACATTTGTAAAGTATAATCCTAGCACCTTACATGACATATTCTTAGCCCCATCCAACAGGGCCACTCAACTAAGTAATGTTATGTGGTGTGGCTATTTGTACCCATAATTGAGAAACATGTTTTAACACCAAGTTATTGTGGCACAATTGAACATAACCGTTCAACTTTCTATTGAAGTGATTGGTCTAGAGGACATGTCCTTGCTTTCTTACTCAAAGCATTTATACTAGGTTTTAAGTCCAAAGTACGAAGAAACGAAGCGACTTTGATGTAACACCCAACATTTGATTAGTTCCCAACATCCGATTAGTTGGCACCCAAGAAACAAGAGTCTTGTTCGAAGTTTAAGAAACCCTTTTTTTTTCAAACTTGGATCATATATGAGTCCAAAACCAAGACTCGTCAATTGTTTGGACCCATAGTTCCTTGCACCCTCACCACACCATAAAACCCACAATAAAATTGAGAAATCTCCTATACTAGTTCACTAAATGTCCGGTCTAATGTGGCCCACAATCTATACATTCATCATCGACCCACACTACATTGATTATCCCGACTAGTGCGTGTTACTATTTGGAGTTACCTAATGCTATTACCATTTAACGATAACGTAATATCTTATCAAGTAAAAACATCATTCATGTTCTATAATGTCTAAATAACCTACTGAACTTTCGTTAGTGAAAATCGAACTCCCGAGTAAGACATTATTGTACCGCATAACACCAAACAATAACACACACTAATTGGAATAACCAGTGTAGTTACCATGCATCGACCAATTGACATATGAAGAGGATGTCACATGACAGTTCGCAAGGACCACCCTACCAAATACGACACAACAATTTTAACACCACACTACATCAAGTATTTAGTGTTGTGAAGAGGATATGGCACATGACAATTCGCAAGGACCACCCTAAAGAATATGGTGCACCGATTTTAACACCACACTAAATCAAGTGTTTAGTGTTGTGAAGAGAACGTGGCACATGACAAATCACAAGGACCACCCTCGTTAATACGGCGCACCAATTTGAACACCACACTGAATCAACTATTCAGTATTGTGAAGAGGATATGGCACATGACAATTCGCAAGGACCACCCTAAAGAATATGGCGCACCAATTTGAACACCACACTAAATCAACTGTCTAGTATTGTGAAGAGGATATGGCACACGACAATTCACAAGGACCACCCTAAAGAATATGGCGCACCAATTTGAACACCACACTGAATCAACTATTCAGTATTGTGAAGAGGATATGGCACATGACAATTCGCAAGGACCACCCTAAAGAATATGGCGCACCAATTTGAACACCACACTAAATCAACTGTCTAGTATTGTGAAGAGGATATGGCACACGACAATTCACAAGGACCACCCTAAAGAATATGGCGCACCAATTTGAACACCACACTAATTATCGGATGTCTAGTGTTGTGAAGAGGATGTGGCACATGACAAATCGCAAGGACCACCCTCATTAATATGGTGCACCAATTTGAATGCCACGCTAAATCAGATATTTAGTGTTATGGGTCGAAGCTCAAGGTACCCAAAGTTGACCGCCCTTGTCCACATGGTAAAGACTAGGACCGGTGGGCGGAATAATGACGTGATTGGCCCAGGGCGTGGCCAATCGTGGCATGTGGGGGTGTCCAGCGTGGCAGTCAGTGATTGGAAGATCTGGCCCGGCCCGGGGAAGATCACGGGGCCATTAGAAGCAGCCGGCGATAAGTGAAGTGGGCCCGGGATTCCATGGCTGGAGTCGGCACAAGACCCGTGACATCTCGCCACGTAGGCACATTCTCGACACCTGTGCCCCCCCCCTCCGGTCGTTCGCCAATAGTAACTTACTAGTCAGTTGGGCGTCGCGTTCCGGAGACTTCTCCCTCGTCAATTTGCCCCGTCCGCAATGTTTGTTGACTTTGCTTGCTCGCTCACAAAAGGGGTGGGAATTTAATTTAGTGGTAGTTGGTGGCACACCGGTTTAGTGGGTTCCGCCCCCCCCCCCTTCTGGCTTCCCTAATGTTGATCCACAATGCGTACATTAAGGTAGGTGGGTCTTAAAACGGTTACTTGTGTTCCAACTAGCCGCTTCTCCTAATATATGGAACATGTGATTAGTACGAGGCGGTCACCAAATCCAATCGAGGCTTCCAATGCATGACGACGCTATTTTATATATTGTTGGTGTTAAAGTTTTCAAACCTTGATTATCGAATCGTAATATAGGTTTGACGATGCTACATGGTGTTCATTTTGGAGAAACCCAACTTACCAAAATAGTCATGCCCCGGGCTAGATCACATCTTCATTCGGTTGGGCCCCGCCCCCCCCCCCCCCCTCCCACGCCTCCTTCGTTTTATTTGTTTTTCTAAAATTTTAGACAGAAGGTTGACAGGCCAGTGCCAAAGCACATGATGTAGTTCACCACCGAACAAGTTTTATGTCAAGTACATAGGAGATTTCAAAGTCAGGAATCGAACCGCCAACATCTTTCCTTGAGATTTGGGTATCTCTCCACCATCATCCGGTAGTTCAGGGTCGTCTTGGACCACTCCCACGCCTCTTTCACTGCCCGGTTTTCCTGCCCACACCTGCGTGGGAACTCTTCCTCGTTGGGAACCAATGTGACAATACCCGGTCACTTAAGCCATTAAGCTCCATTGACATGTGAAGGAATCGATTAACTTGGGAATAATGAAAGTGATGTCACCTTGAATATTTGTAATTTTGATTGGGTATTCTCATGTTGGTTCCCAACGAGGAAGAGTTCCCACGCATGTGGGGGCAGGAAAACCGGGCAATGAAGGAGACGTGAAAGGAGCAGGGCCTAGCTGAATGAAGATGTGATCTAGCTTGGAGCAATAATCATGAGGGTCCGTGTGATGGCTCGAGGAAAAACCATTATTAAATCGTTTATCTTATTTTATTTAAAAAAACTCTATTTGAATGTTGATTTTGAAAATTGAAGTGACAACCTTTGTCATTTGTGATTGTCAAATTGGATGAGAGACTTCCCAATACGACAATGGAGCAAAACCGTTTGTGGTACTATATACGTACCCACAATAGGGTCGGAATGTGACAACTTGGTTGATTATTTTAGACTTTGTAGACTAAATTTTAACCCTCGAAGGCATGAGGGGTACAACATTCTCTAAAATGAGCTATAAAACAACACTTCCATAGGTCTCTTTGATAACTACCACAAACGATAAGTTGTGGGCACCACCAAAGGATGACATCCATACGAGTTTTAAAATTTTATAATGAATCTAAATTTGGACCTTCCGTAATGAATCAAGATGCAACATTTTATGGACAAGAAGTTTGACAAAACCATTTGAGACAACAAATGCTATAGATGGGTGAAAAGTCACGAGCATGGCATGATGTTTCAAGTGATAAGAGTGTCAAAATGTCTCTAGAGACGTACATAGGAAACATGCTTGTGAAATTTTCTAATTAGGGTTGAAAGGAAGTGAATGTTTTTTACCAATACACGTCTCCATGGTTGCTTTACATGGGACCATGTATCACATGAGCATAATTCACCTTTAATCTCGTAATTCCTCGATTACATGGAACACTTAGAATGTGTATTATGAACTTTTCGACAAGCAACTACACAATTATGAGAGTTTTTTACTCGCACCCTCTTTCTTTGAAAGAAAGATCATCATGTAGCTGCTTAGTACTAAACAAACTACACATAGAAGAAAAGAAAAAACATGTGGTAGGCTTTTTATTTACTAGTCCCAATTCCAAGTCATGTCCGGCAACATACAAATATTGAATGTACTCATGGCGTTGACACAATTGAGGTTTGTAGGTACTTGGACTAGACCGCGTGAGTCTTATGCTTTCATGCCAAAATTTATTGAGATAACTTATGCGCGTCACACAAAGACGGTGGGTTGCACCAACTTCTAGGCCTACAACGGAACTTAAAGTACATAGAAATAGACCTTATTGTGGTAGGCTTTGAAGTTTGGTTACACTTGTTTGACCGTGAGTTCCCCATGGAAGTTCCCATAACACCCGTGTGTTCTCTTTTGTTCTCCATCTCCGGCATCTAGGATGGGCCTACATGTTGATCTGAATGGAACACCCCTTGTAGATTGCGAAACCTTGGGTCCATTTTGGGTGCTCCTTTGTTTGGAGTATAAGTTACTTTTGCAAGTTCCCATAATTGGCATTCCCTTCGTTCTCATAACGGGTGTTCCTTTTGTTCTCAAAACAATGTTATTCATTTCCGACATCTAGGAGACGCCTACATGTTGATCCATATTAAACACCCCTTGTAGATTGCAAGGGGTTGGGTTCGTTTTGGGTGCTTCTTTTGGGGAGAATGAGTTACATTTGCAATTCCCATAATTGGCGCTCCCTTTGTTCTCAAAACAATGTTATTCATTTCCGTCATCTAGGAGACACCTACATTTGATCCAAATTGAAAACCCCTTGTAGATTGCAAGAGCTTGGGTTCGTTTGGGGTACTCTTCTTGTTCAAGAATAAGTTACTTTTGCAATTTCCCATAAGTGGCGCTCCTTTTCTTCTCAAAGCAATGTTATTCATTTCCGACATCTAGGAGACGCCTACACGGTGATCCAAATTACACACCCCTTGTGGATTGCAAGAGGCTTTGGGCATGTTTTAGTTGCTCTTTTCTATTTGGCAGGGAGTTACTTTGCAAGTTCTCATAATCAATGTTCCCTTTGTTATCGAATTTCCGAAATCTACGAGGAACCAACATATGACCCAAAATCAACATGCCTTGTTGATTGTGAGAGATCTGTTGTACGTGTTGAAAAGCACGTCGACCCTTACTTCACAAGGCTCTAAGTTTGTGATGCGTAGGAAGAAAGATATTCTAAGTATCCTTTTCGTGTTACTACGGAAGTACACACCTACCATTTTGGAAGTTTTTTCAATGCCGTAATTAAGGTGGTTCCCGTTCACTTTAGTTTTTTCTAATAATGCTCGACTGGGATTTGAGGTGGCCTCACCAAATAACACCCACCCAAAGAATTGAATGTGGCCAATCTCCAAGAGTCGTTATTAAAAGCCGGAGCATGAGGCTTTGGCTTTGTGGGGTCTATGTAAACTTATACATCATGGAGGAACATATTCTAGTAAAATCAAATTTTTTTTAAAGGTTCAGGATATGCTTTTTTTTATTAATTTTTTTTGGAACGCATGAGGTGTTTTTTGACCACCTGGCTAGTTTTTCGTTAAGTAGAGAGACGATTTCACGACTGGGAATCGAACCGCCAACCACTCCATTTCGGTTTGGGTACCTCTCTACTATCATCCGGTAGTTTAGGGATAGCTCGGACCATGATGTGTTCATTTCAACTTGTCTCTGTTGGACTAAGGGCTGCTTCACACAATGGCCGTCCAAGTCAAGAGGCCGTGGGATTGAACGGCCAACCTCCGTTAAGAGTTCAAAGAAACGGGCTGGAAATAATTACCCATAAAATATAGGAATCGGAGCCTTCTGGCCAAGCATAGTGTGAAGCTTCCAAAGGCCAAGCCCAAAGTCCAAAGGAAGGAGGAGCATCCCACTTCGTTCCTTGCCCACAACCAGGCCATAAATTTGACACCCTAGCCAAATTTCCAGGGGACACCCTGTCCCAAATTTTGGGTGTCCCAAGGACACCCTGCTCCAATTTTTGGGTGTCCTCATAAATTTCTCTTAAATTTTTTTTTTGGTCAAAATAGGTACAATTTTGAAAAATATATAATATCGTTTCAAAATCTCAATTAAAAATCAAAAAAATCACTACATATCATAACTTGCAATGCAAATCAAACCTACAAGCGGCGGCCTTTCATAGCACACCACTTTACCCATACTTGTTCAAAGTCAATGGCCTCTATGGGGATTTTTGCCATTGCAACTCTCATTTGTGCTTCCAAAGTCTCTAATACCAAACTACACCGTAAAGTAGATTTAATATGATTTTGAGTAGAAAATCCTCTCTCACAAGAAGTTGTACTAGCAGGAATTACAAGAACAGCTTGCCACAACTTTGTCATATGAGGATATCTTCCAACATAGTCCAAATTGGAAGAATAAACCATCCAAGCTTGGTGCATTTTAAGACCACCACATGAAATATGAAGTGTATCCAAAAAACCTCGAAGCTTTGATTTTAAACCACGCTCATCAAAAAGATTCCCTCCATTAGTGCAGAAGTGGTCAATGAAACTCTGAAGCCATAAACGAGCATTTCGATGAAGAAGTGTCAAGTATGTTGAAAAACAGATAGGGCTAAATAGCTTAGCTGCATTGAAGAGCTTCAAATTAGGAAATCGTTGCTGCAATGATTCTATCACCTTAACCACATAGGCATGTGCAATCACCTTGCACCCATGGAGGGTACCATCACCACCAAACTCAATTGCATGAGGCAATGGTGCATAATGCAATATATGTGAATGCACCACTCCTGTAGAGTCTTGAAAATGGATCTCACCACCTCTAGAAATGTCCAAAAATTGTGCCACAAATTTGGTATCCGTTGATAGGCCCTACAAGTACAGGGGACACCCTGAATTTTTTTTGGGTGTAAAAAGGACACCCTTGTAGGATTTTTGGGTGTCCTTGGGGACACCCTGTTTGAGATTTGGGTGTCCTAGGACACTCTAGGAAGCAAAATACACCCCCGGGGTGTCAATTTTATGCCCTGCCCACAACAACCCCTCCAATCTAACGGCCAAAATCTTGTCAGTTTTTTTATATTTCCTTATGGAAAAAAATCAATGGCCTCTTGACCTTCGGCCATAGTGTGAAGCGGCCCTAATTCAAGGATCTTTGATGCAATAAACAGGGAGATCCAAGCGCTAGCTACAGATGAACTGGTTGAGATTGAAAAAGAATCGGTTCAAATCCAGGAGTTCAGGGAAATTACCATTCCATTTAGAGGAATAGATGGAATATTTCCCCAATTTAATGAAGAAAAAGGGGAAGATGTCAATGTGTCGCCAGAGGCCCTTGGAAACACAAGGACCTCGACCGATTATGCCCACAACTCTCCCGGGCACTGCTTTGATCTCGTTTCCGGAGTATATAATACTCTGAAAACAATCATTGTAAGGCCACATAACAGTTTGCTGGGGGAGGAGATTACATAGACAATGCGATTCCTTTGGCCGAAGCACGAGGCATTCTAAGTTAGCATATGGAGCTCCATACCGATATTCGTGTTCATGCCACTGTACTAAAACATCAAGGTGTAATTCTCTTATTTAATCATCCACTTTTGGAATGAAATAATTCAATTTCTCAAAAAAAGAAAAAGAAAAAGTAATGTCATTTAAAGGAGCAATGACATGCCCCGGGCTGGATCACACATTCATTCGGTTGGGCCCCACGACTCCTTCATTGTCTGGTCTTCCTGCCCGTACCTCTTTGGGAGCTCTTCCCTGTTAGGAACCGATGTGATAATGCTTGGTCACTTAAGTCGTGAAGGAACTCCGTCGATTAACTTGGGAAGAATGACAGTGATGTCAACTTGAATATTTGGAATTTTGACCGGGTATCGTCACATTGGTTCCCAACGAGGAAAAGTTCCCAGGCAGGTGCGGGCAGGAAGACCGGGCAGTGAAGGAGGCGTGGGAAGGGAGGGGCCCAGTCGAATGAAGATGTGATCTAGCCCAAGGCCAATGTGATGGCTCATTGGTTCGGATAGCCAATGAGTCAATGTTCAACACCCGCTCAAGGCTAAGCACTTTGTGTGTGGACCTGTATAAAGTACTTCAAAAGATCCATCACAATTTGACATTTGTCACTTTGATGCCATTCTTGAGGCACTGAATTCGTACACGACTTGCTAAATCACAAACTTGGTTCGTTACATATTTTAAGAAAAATGTGCACATCGGGATACAAAATCGTAACCATTGTAGGCTCGTCTACTTAGTTTAGCGTGTTCATAACTTTGGATATGATCAACGGTACAAATATACACATGAATGTAGAATTTGCATAGTAGAATGAATGCCTTCAATATTAGGGGATATGGGTCTTAAGCCGTTACTTTTTCCCGACTAGCCCACTTCTCCTAGGTTACAAAGCATGCAACTAGTACAAGATGGTTAGCAAATCCAATTTGTGCTCATAGCCACTATCTTCATGTGTTTTGGAGCTCGTGTGAATATCTTATTCATTATCAAAGCAAAAATTCTCATGCTCATCACGTGGTCCCCCCAATTATGTTGACTTTCAAATTCAAAACGGTTATCATATTTTGAGCATGTAGTCCATGCTCTTTCGAACACGTATCATATTGGTATCTATGCTTGGGGCCACACATGATTGCATACTACTTATAAAGAAGTGATTGATTAAGATAAGTAACCAAATTAGGCACGTCCACCTAAGAGTGTTGGGGCAAATGTACTGTCATTTTCAAGTGAATATATACATTGCATAATTGGCAAAAGGGAGGACCGTCAACATTGAGAATGATAACAATTTATTTACAATACTAACACATGGTTATGAGTACAACCCAACCTCGATGTGTGTTACCCCGATAAGTGTTGAAATCGCACGTGTGTTAAGGAAAATTGTGCTCCCCCAAAACAATCCAAAAACACACTAGTAAGTGTTAATTGTTGAATGTTAGGAGAACTTACAATTATTATTTTTCTCCTCTTCAATGAATACACCTTGACAAGTGTTAATTTGGATGGACAAGAATCTCATCAAACTACTATAGATTTGTTCCTCCATTTTCCTTAGATGTATGATGACATTCATAACTAATGTATTTACAATGTTATAATTATTTAATTCCAAAGTCAAATAAGTGTTATTTATGTAAGTGTTACAAATTATGTATGCTACATACCCCGATAAGTGTTAAAGTGTTAACATCACATAAGTGTTACAAGTTTGCTTGCTCCAAAGTGTTAATAGATATTGAGGGTTGGACTGTAGCATACTAACTTGTCCCATCACATATATTCGTTAATGAGTATGGGGTGTTACAAAGAAACTCATAGTCACCTATTTGTCATTATTCAAAGGCACAATTCAATAGTATTTATGTCGTGTATTTATGCATATAAGATAATTTTAGTTTGATTTGGTTTGCATGACATTATTCAATTGAGTTTGTATGTTAGGTGGGGTCAAGAATAGGCCAAATTCTATTCAAAATCATACTATACTTATTCTCATAATAATGCATTGCACTAGCATATTCCGGTTGAACAAACTTGGGTGAAATAGTGTATTTATATTATTAGTATGGAATGGTTGATAGCAATTGACGTGTTATGACGTGGTATTTAAATTTTTTACTTATCTATTTATTATACCGACATGGGAAGAGGCACCATACTTATGGGTAAAGTATTTGGGGTGTTGTCTATTTTTTTATGTTCTCCAACTTCTATCAACTAAATTTACAAAAAAATACTTGTGTTACATCAGCAAATATATGATGAAGCATCAACAAAAATCGAATTGGAAACCAAACCTATCTTGATTTAGTTATGATTATCAAAAGTGCATGTTCGTTGATTTCTTGTTTGACTATATATATATATATATACATATACTCCCCCAATTATGTCAAATATAAAATGTGGAGAAGTTAATTATAATTCAAGACGTAGTCGAACCTCTTTATGACATGTGGCTTATGGTGTTTGTTCTTTGGTCCTCATTGAACCAAACGTTGACCATATACATGGTGATTGAATAACACCCACACACTTTAGAGAATCCATTTCCAAGTTGGATCTTACTTTATGGGTGCAAATGTAGTTTGTCAAAGTGTTGTGCAAAATGTTGAAGCTAGTTTAAAAGTAGACTTTGTAATGAGAATTGTCATAACATTGTTCAACAATACTTCATTTGGGATGAACTTCTCATTCAAAAACTTGGGGATATGTTGTTCATTCCTTGATTCAACTATGCATCCGGCGATGCGGGTTTACCCCCAAAGTTGCAACATGCCGGTTACATGAACAATTATTGTGATGAAAAAAGACCCTTATGTTTTGTCAATTTGAAGATTGCCCGTTATTGCCAGCAAGGCCAAAGGGCGCTAACTATATTTTTAGAAATATCACTTCGTGTGCTTGGAAGCATTATGTCGAGGTAAAAGCAAAAGTGATATCTCCAAGAATAGTTGGCTCAAAGTGAGACCAAGAACCCTTGATTTGAGTTTGATTTGCAAGGGTTAGAATGCACACATCTCTCTCTCTCTACATGCATGCGCATGTGTGTTGGGTAAATTGTGCTATGGTTAGTAATGAAGATTACGACACAACTAACAAACAACTTCGCTACAAGAGGTTTTGCCCTATTTAATGTCCTCGTCATATGGCCTAAGTTATATTTCATTTCCTACTCTACTTTGCTCTACTCTAATCTATTATACTCTTTTGTATTCACCCTACATTTCACTCTCCACTCCCTATACCTGCTCAAGTGGTGTTCCCACAATGGCTTTATCCCAAGGTTGAAACATAATCAACAAGAAAACGGTAGAACCGTGAGGCTCTGTCCTTTACTATGAAAGACTACAATTATAGTTGTTCACTTTGCTCATGCCAATCCATGGCTATTTACTATACCAAACTTTTCTTGGATTTTGTGCACCTTCTTCTCAAACGCAGGTCAACAATTGAAGCTACCCATTTATTACCCGAAATTTTTAGAATACATAATCAAGAACTGCCGAAATAACTATAATTTACTAGATTTCTTTCAATGCATTTAAGGAAGCAATTATAGTGTTATATATATGCATATACATACATACATACATATATATATATATATATATATATATACACACACATATATATATATATAATTTTAGTTAACATCCACATTAAATAAAGTGGACCAAAAATAACAAGAACAAGTAACGTCCAAGTGTGAACGCAAAGTGGTTAGGAAATTTGCTCTTGAAACGAAGAAGTTGATGCATAGTCTCTGTCCTACAGACAGAGCCAATAAACAAACACTAAATTTTGTCCTTTATGTGTTTCGATATTCATATTCCCAAAACTTTTACACTTAAGGAGGTTCCAAAACTGTTAATAAGGTGTGTATGACAATTTCCATGGTTCATAAGAAATATCATCTTATATTTGTGTGTAGGTTGGATAACATCATACCACGAGTTTACATGTTTCACCTATACTTTATTGAGGTGTCAGCAATTGATAGGGTGCATGTCATCGATGACACGTGGAAAACATGTTAGTGATCGTCACGAACGTGCATTGGTTTTCTTGAATTATTTTAGCTCTAATGCAACATTTGCACTCTAAACATTATGTTGTTTTAACCACTAATTGTTAAAGTTTGCATAAGCTCTCCAATTGAAGTAATAAACCACTTAACCCTTAAAGGACAAGGAGTCTGAATACACAACCATATACATAATTTAACAAGATCCATGAAGTTCATAATTAAGATTTGATATATTTATGTGTATTTGAAAACTTGTTTTGTCTTATGTCGGGGATGAAATAAAGAACATACTCATAATAGACATCAATAATCCAATTACAATGTATGTATTGTATCTAAGGACACCCATGTTGCGTACTTGGAACTTAGATCTTCGAGAACATCAAAGTTTTATGACTTATTAAAACAATGCACTTGAAAAAATGAATCGATTTGAAATAGGGTCACTTTTGACATAAATAGCTGAAAATGAAAGAATGTAGCTCAAATACACTATTTGTTGCTTGGAGCAGCCCAATTTGGGCCTCTTAGACGCTCGGAAATTTAAGTTTGTTAGTTAGAATCTCCACACGGTCCACTAAATTTTCCATATCTCTAAAAGTTCACATGTTCTATGTACTACACGATCAATACTTCCAAGTTGTGACTTGTAGAGAGGACCAACTAGGGTTTGCAATTGCTTCGAAAGCCCGCCGCTCAACCAAAAAGTGGTTGGGAGCACAACTTAGTGCTCAAAATGATCGTACATGGCTTCCAATGTCCCATGGACCGCCAAACAAAATCCCCCAAATGTAACGGTATGTGGGTGTTATTCGGTTAGTTTTTCACGTCCTCCAACTTTTGCAATCGTTTTTAAGCAATGGAACTTCTATTGCATTAGCAAATTTTACAATATAGCACTAGCAAAAAGCAGATAAAAAAACCCCAATTTCCCTTGATTTAGTCATGTTTATAGAAAGTCCAAGTGTGTTTATTATTTTAACTTACTACATGAGTCCCCCCAATTACGTTGACTATTGCGAGCCGGTTTACACCATGGACCATGGCAGATGGCCTTTTTCCATGGTCCGACTTCATGGTCTGATTTCTTAATGAAACAATTTACAAAAGCACTGGTCCTCTCACTAAGTGTAAACCAAATGTGGGCCAAGAGGAATGACCGTGCACCAAAAAATGAACGTGCTAATTTTTCAAATATATGTCCAAAAAACGAAATTTTGAAAAGAAAAAATAATATAAAGTTTGACCATTCTTTTGTCTTCTCTTGTCTTCATCTTCTCTTCCCCAAAAAAGATTCAATACAATTTTACTTTAACAACATTTCTCTGCCACGAGCCCCTACATTTTTTCTACTATAGCACCTCTTTTGGCTCTCCCCTTGCAAAACATGTTGGACCATGTGAGTGGATAATGTAGGCCTTAAAATACGCCTTTTGGGGACCTCAAACTCCATGGTCACTCTGCCCTTTTTTTTTTCTTTTTTTTTTTGCCTTGGTGTAAATTGAAGTGGTCCTAGGATAAGTTCAACAACCAATCACATATTTTACAAGGCCTTGGGACAACTTCATGGTCCATGGTGTAAACAACCCCTGAGTCTAGAATGATTGATAGAAGATTGTGACCCCGTAATGATTTTGGCTCTTCCCTTGCAAAACATGTTGGACCATGTGAGTGGATAATGTAGGCCTTAAAATACGCCTTTTGGGGACCTCAAACTCCATGGTCACTTTGCCCTTCTTTTTTTTTTCTTTTTTTTTTGCCTTGGTGTAAATTGAAGTGGTCCTAGGATAAGTTCAACAACCAATCACATATTTTACAAGGCCTTGGGACAACTTCACGGTCCATGGTGTAAACAACCCCTGAGTCTAGAATGATTGATAGAAGATTGTGACCCCGTAATGATTTTGGCTCTTCCCTTGCAAAACATGTTGGACCATGTGAGTGGATAATGTAGGCCTTAAAATATGCCTTTTGGGGACCTCAAACTCCATGGTCACTTTGCCCTTTTTTTTTTCTTTTTTTTTTTGCCTTGGTGTAAATTGAAGTGGTCCTAGGATAAGTTCAACAACCAATCACATATTTTACAAGGCCTTGGGACAACTTCATGGTCCATGGTGTAAACAACCCCTGAGTCTAGAATGATTGATAGAAGATTGTGACCCCGTAGTCCAATCCCTTTTCAACACATGTCTTGTTGGGGATTGGATCTAACCACACATCACCGTATTAGGTGTCTCATTATAATGAATCACCATGTAAGGCCCGCGTACCTTATGGTTTCAATATACAAGTCACGGTCTTTGCCAATGTCTATATAACACCCATAAAATCAAACATGTACGTGACCAAGGAATACCATATAGTGCATTCCGGTTAGCACAACAATCAAGGGTTTATTGCCTTGAATGATTTCGCCACGTGTCGTTACCACATTGGTTGAGATCATGAAGAGCCCTTGCTTAACCGAGCATTCCATTTTGGCACTAGCACTGTTGACCCATAAAGTATGGTAAATACAATAGAATTCCTAGTTGTATATTTAGTATGGTTTGGTTCACCTACAAAGTAGACATGACCTCCCTTGTACCCTTTCCAAATTGCAACCTACCGAATCTCATATTTATATTGCTCATCAGCTCACTATCATATTGACGTGTCTTCCTTATTGATATGTATTTTTAGCATGCATCATGGCAAAAGGAGGATATGTATTATTTTCAAGCACTAATTTTAACCCTTCGAGGAAAGCCACTCCATGGGGGAAGCGTGGAAAATGGATGGAGAGCAGAGGATCACAATTTTGTTTTTAAAGAGTCAAAAGGGGTCCATCCCGTGAGATGAGCATGAGTCCCCCCCCCCCCCACCAAATTTAGCTTTCATAAGAACACGGTTAGCCCAAACCGTTGAAAATTTTCCATATTTTCATGATGTAGACATGGGTTTGAAAACTTGTAAAAACAAAACCCGCATTCATACATGGGAAAGCCCTGGGCTGGATCACATCTTCATTTGATTGGGGCCCACCCCTCCCATGCCTCCTTCATTGCCCGGTCTTCATGTCCGCACCTGCGTGGGAACTCTTCCCTATTGGGAACCAATGTGACAATACCCAGTCACTTGAGTCGTTAAGGTCCTTTGGCATGTGAAGGAACTCCATCAATTAACTTGGGAATAATGAAAGGGATGTCAACTTGAATATTTGTAATTTTGACCAGATACTATCACAGTGGTTTCCAACGAGGGAGAGTTCCCATGCAAGTGCGGGTAGGGAGACCGGGCAGTGAAGGAGGTGTGGGATGGACGGGGCCCAGTTGAATGAAGATGTGATCTAGCCCAGGACCATTGGAAAGTGGGTTGTGCACACCTAAAATACAAGTTTGTACTAATTTTTTTCCTTCTTCTTTTGGATGGTTCTCGGTTTTTCAAAAGATGTGATTAGGGACGAGCTATATTACCTTCCCTCTATCCATTTCATTGCCTAGCTCCGTTGTTCAAATATGAACATGACCCTCCCTCCTCTCCCCATTGATCCCGTTCAACCATATGTTGGCTTAGGGCCACTTCACACACGAGACTGAGAGCCCGTGACCTTTGTACTTCAAGCACTCTCATTGGTGGAAAAGGCGGAGTTGGTCAAAGTTCGCTTCACACAATGCTTGAGGGACCAATGGAGTATGTGAATGCAAGAAGTAAAGTCTACATGGATTCCTACATGGTATCGAATGGATAATGTTTCACGGTCACTTGGATTATTTTTAAAAGCCACCTCTTAGAGGTAGATCCAACACAAACTGGGAGACCGTGACATTCGGAACACTCACAACCATTGGTTTATTCTATTTTATCATAATCGAAGACCCGTATAAATAAAAATTCATTGAAATAGCATTTGGTTGAGGGCCCGGTCACATATGACTTCACACTACACTTGAGGGTCCACGACCACACCACGTGGTTTTGGAGGGATGGCCTTTGGCCACTTTCTTTTGGGCTCTCACAAGTTCATGGTCACGGCTCTTGGCTCGTGTGTGAAGTGGCCCTTAGGTCGTATTGAACTAAGCAATCCAGTTGCTACTGATCCTGAGTGTTTATAGGAGCTTAACTACATTGCTCATGACATGTAAGGTAGAAGCGCTCGATTCTGGCAGGGATCCTAATTCAAACACCTATTCCCCCCCCCCCCCCTACAATTAATGGATAATGACTTCATACAAACACCAAACCCGTAAGCAGAAGAAATCAAATGTCTAGCATTCAATTGCCTTGGAAAAATATGTTATATACATTTGAATAATGATGTACACTCATATATCCATTACAAATTAAAGCATAAATAATTATGATAGAATAGTGTTATGAAGAAGGAAAGAAAGAACTTCAGTTTGATTGTCGACATGAATTTGATCATGTTGGCTTGACCTTGTTCAAGAATTCCCTTGGTGCAAGGACGGGTTTACTACTTGTCTTGTGATAGGTGGGCCCTAGGTGTAGGTGAAAAGGGTGATTGGGGGGGGGGGGGGGAGGGGGGGGAGGGGGGGAGGGGGGGAGGGGGGGAGGGGGATGGTTAGTCCTAGGGTGGTAGTGCATGTGTTTGTCTATTATTGACTTCTCATTTATTCATGATGAGGTAAGTGAGATATTTAATTGTTATTTGGTGTATGTTTTTCATAGTTTTTTTGATCGGTGGCATAGGTATGTGTATATTTTTTAAGTTCTTTGATGTTATTTGTGTGTACGGTGCCTCTTACTCTTGGAATTATTACACTTAGTGGGTTGACTTTCCAACCTTGTGCACGGATTCTCTCAATTAATGGGGTATATTTGTCTCTTTTTGGGTTGGATGCAGGGAGATTTTTGAGCTCAACCAACTAAAATTCGTCCCTTCACAACTTCTACTGGTTTTTTAGGATTTGATCGGTTGCAAACTTGTTGCCATTAATTTGGACCGGCCAATATCATGTATTTTTTTTCAACTGCCAACTAATTTCCTCTTCGTTGTAATGACAACCGGCCAAAAACTTGGGCATTGATAAGTAAGCCGGTTTCCCAATGTAGCAAAATTATATATATAAACAACATACACCATTCAACAACAACGTCCAAAGAACATATCAACATACAACAATAATATGTTATGATATCAACATCCAGCAACAATGATCAACAATTCATTACATACAAGAAACAACAACAATGATTAGCAATTTATCCATAGCAGGAGTTGAATCTAAAATAACCCATCAACCGGTTGATGGCCATGGATGTACTCTTCTATCATACCTAGGTCATAAAACCTCGTATTAGATTTGAGGCCACATCACGATAAAAGAGTAACCTAACATACCATACTATATACAAAAATGAAATTCATCAACTGTTAGAGTCAAAATCAACAGTATCATCTTCACCTTCAAGAGGAAAACACCATGAAAGGTATCTATGTGGATGTGAAAACAACCATCTAAACTTTGTAGAGTTCCTCCATGAAGCTATGGCTTCCATTAGTACGTTATCAAGATCACCACGAAGATCTTCCATAGACGCACTCATAATACATTCTAAACGCTCCAGTCAACAATGAAATGCAATAATGAAGCAAAAGCTTCGCCTGTCCGCCATTCACCAAATCGCTACAAGCCTACAACAAACACATAACCTAAACCCTAGAAACATATGATGTCTAGTCCTAGATGAATCAAACCGGATGAAATCTGCCTATTTCACAATTCATCCGGGTAAGAATCCTCCTCCTTAAAATGGTTGTTGGTTGAAATCCGTTTTTAATTTTTAATTTTTTTTAAAGCACCGGTTTCACATCCTCCACTTTCCCAATTCAACCGGACTTTTCACAAAACCAACCAGTTGCCATTACACTAAATACCAGTTCTCCTCAAACATTGGTTGGATGGCTTGGTTGATGTTTATGTCGAGTGTGCATGTAAATTCCATTATTTGTTTGGAGAGGCCAAATATGGGAATTAAGGGCCCAATTTGATTATTTTTGGCACCTTGCATGTAAATGATGTATGGGCATAATTTGGCTAAACATGTGCACGTGGGGGTGTTGCACGTGCATAGCAGAACCCATGGTGGGATGGTGTTGTCATGGGTTGTGTTAACCTTTGTTCTTGCATTGGTGAGTGTGTAGTGTCTTGTGTGTATACATGATTTAAGTAGGTTGGTTATTTGATGGACAATTGCCTTGTGTCATGCTATTTGAAGCCATTTTAGAAAGAAAAAACATTCTTGCAAAGGCATAGGAGGTGTGGCCATGTGTCTTTGTCATTTCTATGGCGCGGTGTGCAATTGAGATTTCCGTGTATATGTGGCTAATGTACGTTTTTCCTCTGGTGTCCCATGTATTGCGCAAAGTATAATTTGAGCATTTGTGTTAGTTAGGCTTTTGGGGCGTGTGTGGACTTCAAATAATGGTTTGAGAGTTTTCGGCCTATTTATCATTATTTACTTTTTTTGCGTATTATAAAATTTTTTGGGTCTTTTGTTGATTGTGAGTTGAGTACTTTCTTTTTGTATGAAGGATTGAACATTTGTTGATTGTGTGTGCAACATGGATTCATGGTACTGTGGTATTGGGGTTTTTGAGGGCGCCTTTGTTTGCCAATGTGTTTGCATTCTTGTTACCTTAGATGCATGTGTGTGCTCTAAATTTATGTAGAGTGATCTTATATTGGAACCATTTGATGAAGTGTACTCCGAAGGCTATGAGGAGTTTGTCGGAGAGGCTTCTATATTGTATGATGGTTTTTTTGGCAATTAATAGTTGTTTAGTTGGAGGTGATTCTATGTGCTTTGATTTTTGCCATTTTTTATTTCTTTTACCCAAGTGTTTGTTTTATTTGTGTTGAGGGGTGGTGGGATCGTGAGGGTAGTGTGAACAATTGTTTTATATTAGGGTGGTTTGTTCATTATGGGCTTGGGGTTGTTGGTATGCTTGTAATTGGTTTTTTTTATTTGGTGAAATGGTTGTAGTTGTTTTTTTCCATTTCTTTTGTTGTTGTCTTGGTAGGAAACCATCTCAAAGTTGGGTTTTGTGTCTAAGTTCTAAAGGGGGTGGGGTCAAACACGTTTGATCTATGCATGTGCTAAGATTGTTAAGAATTTCTTGTAGGTGGATGTGCTAGTTTTGTGGCGAGGTTAATGTTGTCGATATGATTTGTTCTTGGAAGAGTGTTATAAGATTTTGGAGTTTGTTTGGTAGGGTTGGAAGTGTGATTCTTTTGGGGTTGGACGGTGGTAGTTGTTGTTGGCGTGATGATATTGTCAAGTTCCCATTGTAATTGTATTGGGCAGTGGTTGGAATTATGGTCAAGGTTTGTTTCTATGGAACATTTTATATTGGTGTGTGTATTTAAGTAGAATCCATCTATGAAACTTGTGGATATATAGTTATGTCCTCACTGTTGAAAGAAACTCCAGATGTTGTGAATGGGCTTCGAGACTATTTGAGTGTTGAATGTGTGCCAATTGGTGTTTTATGTGGTTGTTGGGATTCTAGTGCCATTTTGGGATCTAACTTCGAGGAATTTGTCTTTTTGAAGTCAACGATGAAGAAAATAGTATTGTTGGAGAGTTTTTGTGTGGTTTCTTTGATATGTGTTTGAATGTCTTGTATTAGGTGTAGGTCCTCCTTGTGTGTTGGCATGTATGTGTGGATTATTGTTGTCGGTGTTATGGGTTTGTTTAACATTTGGATTATTTTGGAGTTTGGTATTTTGGATGTGTATGATTTGGGTTATTTCCCAAGATTCCTAGGAGGTCGGAGCTAATGTGTCATGCGTTCCATGTAACCATCATGAGAAGCTTGGGGGTGGAGTTTTGTTGGTTTTGTGCTCATTGAGGTGTATTTTGTTTGTGTGAGTATACTCGGATTGGATGTATGTTTTTGCTTGATGACCATTGTGATGGAAAGTTGTCTCTCTTTGAGGGAGGTTATTGGCGATGGGTGTTGTACTTATTTGGAGCTCCGACATATCGTCGGCCTTGTGGTTGCGGGTAATGCTAACATGGAGCCTTTTATGATGGTAAGCTAGTCTTTATTTGAGTACAGTGTCTCTTGCCTCTTCCGTGGTGAGGGTGAGAAATGTGAAGTCTTTGTCCAACTCCGGTTTGGTGAGGCCCATGAATTCTTGTTGTCTCCCGTCATAATAACTTTCCCGTACCATTGTTTTGAAGATGTTGAATGCATGCCCGTGTGTCTCCTTTGATGTGTAGGCATAAGTCGTGTGTTCTTATGATTAATTCATATCCCTTTTCAATTTTTCCGATGCCCTTCTACCTGTCTTCCATTGCCATGACAAATGCTTGGTCTCTATGAAGGAGTGCAAGTTTGTCACGTTGTGGTTATTGGAGGTGCACTTTGATGAAGCCCCCTAATTCTTGGTGATTGCATTCAATCCTATATTTAGTGGGTTTGCGTATGTTGTTGCAAGAGGGATGTCTATTTGGCATAGTGTAACAAACCTCCCACAAGTTTGTCACCAGCTTTCACAATAATAATTATCAATCAAAATGATGAGTTGAATAACTCAATTTATTTTCCTTGTAACGTTTAATTACAATCGTAGACCAAGTAGGTCTTGGTCTAAGCTCAACCACCCGACCATGGGAGAGAGACAAAGAAGATCCTCTCTCCTCCCATGAGCTTCCTCTTATGCCACATGCACTACTTTTATTTTCTATTTTCACATACAATAAAAATGTTATGTTCATAGCTCTATCTCTTAGTTATACTACGAATCTTCTATCTTTGGTTCTTCTAGAATCTTCTTCTATCTTTTAACTTGATCTCATTCTTCCAGTTGGTACTGTCTAATTCCAATTGGATTCATCTATCCTTCCTTCTAGTTGGAACTATATAATTCCAACTTAATTCATTCATCCTTTATTCTAGTTGGAACCGTCTAATTCCAACTTAATTCATCCATCCTTTATTCTAGTTGGAACTGTCTAATTCCAACTTAATTTATCCATCCTTTATTCTAGTTGGAACTGTCTAATTCCAACTTAATTCATCCATCTTTTATTCTAGTTGAAACTGTCCAATTCCAACTAGATTTATCTTATCATTGAGAGTTGTCTAACTCCAACAAATAACATTCATCTTTCCAAATTTTGGAGTGGTCTAACTCTAGTGCACCTCATCAAGAATTGTCTAACTCGTGTGCATATGCTCTCAATCTGAAATGGTCTAATTCCAATGCACTAAATGCAGAGCTATCTAACTCCACTGCACATTTTGTCAATTTGGAGTTGTCTAACCCCAATCCATTCATCTTCACATGGGAGTTGTCTAACTCCCATCATCTTTTGCTTACATTCTGGCAAATGTGGTTAGAATGTTCAATCATCCATCAATATTTCTAGTTACCTTGCACACAATCTCTCCAAACATGATACTTTTGCTTCGTGTCTACTAATGTTTTGTATCCAAATTTGAAGCAAATGGTAATGCGGAAGCTTTCTGAAAGGCGGGTTGCATGGTCTACTTTATTTAATAATAGGATTTGGGTGAAATGGAGATGGTTTTCATGTACCGCATCTAGCCTCTCATTGGGGAAGCATCGTTGTGTCGCATGTGGGAAGGCTCTTTGGAGTGTTCTAAAATCAATGATCTCTCTTCCAAGGGTGCCAATTTATGTAAACTCCTCATTCGTCGAGTTGTGTTTCATTATCTCCTTGAAAGCCTAACCACATTTGTGATACTATGTGTATGCTTGTGATCGCCTCCTTGTCCCACATGCCTTGATGTTTGTTCGTGTCGGAGGTGCTTTTGTGTCCTTCTAATCCACTATTTCTTCTTTTGACGCTAGCTTGGTTTTCTTTTCTCTGGCTATTGTACGGGATTGGCAAAAACATCATTTCCTCTAAGTCGATTGTGTCTTGTCTTCATTTTGGCATAGTGGCCACTTGAGTGTGATTGGCGGGGAAGTCTTCATTTGATGTAAAGAGCCGGAGGGAACGCCTCCTATGCCCGTGAGATACGTCCTCGAGCTACATTTTCTATGGCATGCATAGTTTGTGTTTGGCAGTTATTGGGATTGGTATGGAGGGGGCATGTATGTATGCTGGTGGGTGTAATCCAATACTAATGGAATAAGTTTTCAGAGTGCATGAGTTGGAGGTGACTTATTGCGATTGTGTTTAAAATTGGCCAATGGCTCCCATGTCATTTGTGAATGACTTGTGTTGAGATTGAATTGGGTAGCTATCAATTGTGAGCATTATCATGAGTGTTGGGCTTTTGCGCATGACAAATTGTGAAATATAGTTTCTTTTGTGTTGTTGGAGATGTACATGTGCAACATGGGTTTTGAGGCGATAGTGGTTTTTTGGGGGGAGGTTTGTGTGTTTGGCCACAATTCGTCTATGGCGGATTGTGGTTATTGGAGTAGTTGGAGGTGACATGTTTCTATGAATTGGCCAGCAGTTCGCGGGTTGATTGTGCATGTTTTGTGTTGAGATTAGTTTGGATAACCATTCGCATGTGCACATTATTGTCAAATTTGGGTTTTTGTCCATGGAGGGTTTGAGAATTAGTTTTGGCAATGCTATTGGTGCCGTTTTTGGGCATTGTGGCTTTGAGGTGGCAGTGGTTTTTCGAGGAAGATTTGTATTGAGTGTGTGTATTGTTTTTGATTGCTGGTAGGTGCGGGGGTTGCTTTATCTTTGTGTGCTTGTCCTGGTGGGTTGTGGGTGGCTAGCATTTGTGACATTTATGAAAGATCAAGTTTTGATAGAGTTGCTTGGAGGGGGGCATTGATGAGGCTAGTCCTCGGTGGTAGATTAAAGGAACGATTGTGGGGGGTGACATTGGTGGATGAACATTGTGGTGTGGGAGTGCACACACATTGATGGTGTCTATGAGTACCCATAATGTGAAGAGGGGCGATACCTCAATGTTGAATATATGTTGCATTTATGACGAGGACATTTGTTTGCACAATTTCATGTGAAGTCAACATAGTGACATTAAAATATATGTTGACACAATTGCTTGTGTGTAATTGTATTGTCTCTCCTTTGGTGCTTTGTTTGCTTGCTTCGGGTTGAGTTTGCACATGGATGCGGTGTTGTGCAACATTGCGGTGCGGTGGTGGTTGTCTCAGGTTCTTGGCTTCCTTTGGGTGGTGTGTGTCACCCTTGTGGTGTTTGTGTGTGCTTTGATGAGAGGAATTTCCATGTGTATTGGGTGTTTATTGTTCTTCTTCATTTTGTGATGCTTGTTTATATATGTTATGTGCATGCTTCATGTGGTTGGAGTTGTTAGGATGCTTTGTGAGAGTCACTATCCCATCTCGTTAAATAATGTCACAGTTTGAATAGTATTCCATCAACCTGTCATGGGTTGACATGTGAGCTCCCAACTATAATCAAGGTGAAGCGCTCCTCATTCATGCCCATTCTAGAAATTGGTGATCTCTCTCTCTCTCTCTCTCTCTCATAAGGTAAGCGGACCTTAAATGGACGTCATTAATGCTACTTCTCATAGGATATGAAATACACAATTAATGGGAGAGAATTAGCAAATTCAAATTCATTTGTCCGCAACCATATTCCTCATAATAGTTGGACCTTGAGTGGATATCTTATTCATTATCAAAGTGAAGATTAGCTTAATTTGTTAAATGATCACACACACACACACACACACACACACACACACACGTATATATTTGTTACTTCTACCCCCTCCCCACATCATGTGCCCCTGGATATGTTGACTATTGAGCCTATAATGGTTAACAATGTTTTCTTGAGCACGTAGTCCAATCTGTTTTTAAACAAACAACTCACGATTTTTGTGTTCACGTGCTCACCGCCGGCTTGGTTGTGATATCAAATTGTTTGTGTAGAATTTGAAGGCAAGAGGTCATTATGGCACACAAGCGTACCTCTCATTCATCTAACAATACAACTTTGGTAAAGCGTGTAGTCAACTTTGTAAGCCGAGTTGACATTGGAATTGATTTCAAAGACTTGGTTGAATGCATGTGAGATGAATCGGCTACAAACTTGGGAAGATTGAGTTTTTAGCATGGATAGGCAAGAGGTGCACTAAAACTACAATGTTAGTGTGGGTGGAAAATTAATGTGATGATAATCAAAGTGGGCCATTCACATTAGTTTCCTACAAGAATAATAGTCACCCACTAGCAATCTAGATGGGGTGGAAATAGTGTGGCCCCAACACCCGGGGTCTTCCCCTAAGACTTGTTGAACTAAAGTTGAGTATTAGTTCAAGACACATTAAACAATAGTTTCCTTACAACAACAATTAACATGGTCCACACTAATTTTAAACTAGAGATTTGGCATGGGTTGAAAATTAGCATGATCCACACTAATTCTCATTGTGAGAATTAAGGTGGGTTCTAAGGAGTCAATGTAGCCCAAACCGATAAGAGAATCTAGTGTGACCTAAATCCTACATGAATTTACCTTAACCCCTAATTGTCCCAGGGTAGATTCAAACTTAGAATTCTCATACAAGAATCATCATGCCAAGTGGGAGGCCCGTATGATATTGTGAGGTGGCGATCTAAAATAGTACTCTCCTTGCAAGGGACGACCCCTCGAGTTACCGTCGGGGACAATAATGGATAAAAGTTATTCCACTTAGAACTTTACTAGCTTGGACCCATGCCATCCTGGCCTGTTACACTAGTGCATATGAATTAATGTCCCAAGCCATCCCTGCAACATTTGTTTAAAGTGTGACTGTTGATGGCACCACTTGTCCAAAGGTCTATTGTAGAGTAGATTGACGCCAGGGACCATCCATCTATCATCCATGGTTCATTGGGATACGATTCACAATTCATCCATCCGCCATCCATGTGGCATCCTCGTAAATTAGGCTTTGGAGCTCAACAGCAACAGGCTGCCATTGCGGGGGTTTTGTGCAGTGATTACTTGGTGCGGTGCTAATTATAGCTGCCGATTGATAAGGAATGATTTGCAAGCTTCAGTAAGTAAGGAATTTGGATCACAAAGATGATGGTGCCGTATTTGCAGTCTTTTCAGATCAAACGCGAGCAAAATTGAAGGTAGGCCGATGCTCTGTTTTATGTGTTGTGTAACTCGCTGTTGCTTTGGAGTGCTATCTGTGCCTGAAGTGAGTGCAATTCAGCCAATAGATGGCTGGAATGATGTGTTGTTTTGCTGGAGGCATTTAGGGTGCATCGGAAATTGGCATGATGTGATGTGCTGTGCAGTGCAGTGATGAGCCTGCTCTCGTGTCCCATGTCTTGTGATGTCTGTCCTCGTGGTTAAACTGTTGTCGCAGCGATATTATAGTATCAGGCATGGTGAGTGTGCCGGTCCTATAAAGATCTACTTAATTTCATAATGAAATGGCCAGGGTTTGAATTGCTCTGATGACTGAGCTTTCTTTATTCGCCAGTTTAGTACAGCTTACGTTGCGTACGTCATGTGGAGCGAATTGAAATTGGTAAATTTAATTTAAAATAAAAGACTCCAGGACATAAACGAGCATGGACATTGGAGAGCCCCTCTTTGTTTGCACTACTGTATGTAGTGAGTGGCGATAGCCCGACTTTCAGGGAACAGATAAGCTTGCAGAATCATGGTTATTGAATTCGTCGAAGTTCTTTGCGCATGATTTACGAGATAAACGTTGGACAAGAACATTCATTCTAGCTTGCTTAGTTTCACTTCAAGGAAGTTGAACTAAATTTAGATTTATACTTTATTCTGTTTCCACAAACTCAGAAGCGGATGCCCCATCAGGAAGAACGTATAGAGATTCTTGGTTTTCTTCTTGATTCAATCCTTCGCACATGTCACAGTTGTTTGGAGCTCAATCGGGATGTCTACAATGTTTTTCTTGGTGTTGTCATCCTTGGTCGATTATTCGCTTATTATATGTCTGGAATTATGCAATTTCTGGGCTTCTATTCCTAGTTTCAATAATTCTGAAAGTCTCTTTATTTTCGAGAGGTTTCCAATTTGAACAACTGGGCAGAAGGGAACATGAAGGCAATATACGAACCCACAAAACTATGTGTCAATTGCTTAGGAATTCTTGTATAGTGTATTCGCATGAAGATCTCATGAGTGGTCACCGCCAGTTTGGTAGTGATAAGTTTCTATTGGGGGTTTAGGAGTGGGTGTTTTCAGTGATGTGATTTTGAGGTGATGGCTGCAACGTTTCATTGGATGTGTGAATGTGATATGCTAGCTAATCACTTGTACGCCCTGGTCTGCAGGGTAAGGCTAAGAGGAGCGTGCAATAGAAGAATGCGAAGTTGCAACTTCAAATATGTCACTCTTGCACAGGGAGAAGCCCTCTGCTTCTGCTGTGACGGTTTTTGTGAGAGGAGGGGAAGCTTTGGCTGCTCCGAATGGAAGAAAGAAAGGAGATGTAATTGCCACATACGCCTCAGCTGCCTTTACTGCAGAGGAAACAATATCAATTTATGGCAAACTTGTTAGCCTACCATCAGAGGTTATGTTAAGAACACAGCTGGTCGCTGGTGTGAATCCTGCTGCAGCTTTGGAAAACTGAAATGGGTGGATCCTAGCGGCAGCTGATGTAGAGAGCCGAGTTCCAAGCTGCGCTCCTCCAGCAAGGTTTCAGAGTCAAATATTGGTTCAGGTGTGTACTTCTCTTATATGTTTTTTCCTTTCTGAATCGACACTCTTGACATGTATTTTCGTTGTCTTTGATGGTGACGCTGACGGACATAGGACTTGTGGTATAGTCGTTGTTACAGGTATTAAAGAAACAGGGTGGAATGAGGGTACCGGCCTTGGTGCAACTGAACAGGTTAGACGGTCCTTTGCTATATACGTTGGACTTTGCAACATTGATAAATCCACAGCATCGGACAGGTTTATCCAAGCTTGTAGGTTGAAGCTGCCCTACAAGATGAGCTGAAAACTTATCAAACAGAATAGGATGCGGGTGACAATGATGTGAGATTGGAATGCTGGTGGCTATTTAGGTGCGCCAAAGCCGGGTTGTGATGGTCAAAGGAGCTTGCTCTGCATCACATGACACTATGCAGCAAGATGGGTATAAAGTAGGACATAGGGATAAGTTTGAGCGGTTAGAAAGTATGAAAGTTGGGAAGAAGCCTGCTTTTTGGGTTATAGTTGGTGTATCAATTGCATTAGTTCTTGTCCTTCCAGCATTTATTCCTCTAGCATCAATACAACACTACATCAATAAGATCGATGTTGGTGATGAGGTTTGGTGGTTCTCATGGTCATCCATGGGAGATTCTGGTGATTTAACGAGGAAATGCCAGGCTCCCCTCAAGGTATACATGTATGATCTTCCTCGAAAGTATAACATGGGTATGATAAAAAAAGTTGACAAGAATCAAGAGCTTCCATGGACAAATCATGTAGCGCCTCCATGGTCGCAACGCTGGGAGGTCAACAAGCAACACAGTGTAGAATATTGGCTTATGGTTTATCTACTAGACAGTGGGCTTCACAAAGATGAGTTGAGGGCAGCTGTAAGAGTAAGGGATCCAGAGCAGGCTGATGTTTTCTTTGTGCCATTCTTTGCATCACTCTCCTTCAACTACCATGCCCATGGTATGAGTGGACCTGGGGCAGAGGTGGATAGACAACTCCAAGTATGTAACTTACACCTCAGATCAATTATCTGTTATGTGATTATATGTTGCACATATCCCTGTGCTTCCAGATATTCAGCTGTTTGTGGTCATGTTCTATTTTGTTTTGTCTTCAGTAGCTGATTTGCACAATGCTAGTTGGTCAACTGCTCCATGTAGTCTAACCCTCTTAGCTCTAACAGAGATACGTTTGAAGCATTGAGCAATGGAATTTGTGAGGGGTGTTAATGCTCTTTAGAACACAAACATGTGTTTCAGTTAGAGAGCTTTCTTAGACCAATTGTCATATCAACAATAAGAATTATGGGATTTCTAATAGACAGATTCAAATATTTCCACCAGGGTGATATATGGGTTGACATACAACTAATTGTTGGAATTGGAGCCATTGATTCCAGGAAAATGTGCTGAATTTCTTGTATGAATCAAAGTGGTGGCAAGCTTCTCAAGGCCGTGACCATGTCGTTGTTATCCATCATCCCAATTCTTTCAGGTTCTTTCCAAGCACTGAGACTCTTGTGATACCTATGGTCAAATTTCCTTTGAAGTCGTTCCTTGCTTGGTTTGAAGAAGTTAAGTAGAAACACCAAGGTGTATTTATTTTTGTCACATGAGCACCTTTAGATCTTAAATAAGAACCTTGTAGTTTTTATCACTTGGTGTGTCCACCACCTTGTGTTGCCATGTATCACAGGCTGCATTACTGTATTTGTAGCACGTGTCAGAGTATCTATATCATTGTTCTTGTTCAAATGAGAATAAGTTTTCCAGTTTTGGATGAATACCAACAATCCTGCCTTTATAGGTCTATTCAAAAGAATATGACCCATTTGAGCTCCACCTTTTGATGGCCTAGTGAGGCCTAAGAAAAGCACAATTCATGTGAAGTTGACGAAGTTTAGAGCCTTGTTCCAAGAGTTGGACAGGAAGTCCTATGGTGTCTATTACCCTCAGTGGGCTTTCGCCCCACATGTGTTAGTACATTCCACATGTGCTATCACGTGCTCCATCTGCTTAAATGTCGCAGGTGACTGCAGCAACACTACTTTCAGCTTTCCTTTCTCTTGTGTGCTGATGAGGCAAGATGAACTGGGAGACAAAATCTCATCCTACTTGCATACTGTATTGGCTGACTATGTTGCTGCTGTTGATTATCCAAAATGTTCATCCTTGCTTGTGTACTGACCAGGCATTACAGGGATTACCTCAATGCATCAATACTCGTAGTTTCTGATTTTGGGAGGTTGAAGAAAACAGTTGGTCGGCTACAGAAGGATGTAGTGGCACCTTATGCACATGTAGTGCACACATATGAACAAGACAGTACTTTGGACCCATTCTCAGCGCGCAAGACCCTTCTGTTCTTCCAGGGAAGGATAAGTCGCAAAGATGTATGTAATAAATTTGACTTATCTGTGTAGTTGTTGTAGACGACATCTCCCATGTGTGCAGCTTTTGTGGTTCATAGTTATCTTCTTACTTTCAGAAGGTGTGTGGATTGCCAGAATTACCTTTCCACATTTTAAGTGGGATCAATAGTGGTGTTGAAGAGATAAGAGCCAAGCTGGACGTTCACCATTCTTTGGGCCTGTTGAAGATTGAAAACTTGGCTCCTTTTTTATTGCATTAGAATTACCTTGTCCTCAAGAAGTGAGTTGGCACCTTGTACAGGATGGGGTCGTACGGGCTAAGCTGGCAGAGTTGCTTGTGAACAAGACTGAGGTGCATTATGTAAACAGCAAGCCCTCTTCGGAAGCACTCGCAGAGGTACTTAACTGATGTATCGGCAGTTTTTCTGAATGTTTACGAATACCTCTCGTCATGACGTTCTTTAAGAGTTGGGTTTCTTTTTTCAAATAGAACCATCCACTTAGGGCTGTGGTGAATACATGATCATGCTTTTATTTAAAAACATGTACCTGCTTTTCATATCTTTTTACACCAATTGCTTTTAAAAGGAATCAACCATTTCTAGTTGATAATTGAATGCCCTTCACCCAAGAGCTTTAGCGATTATGCTGTGTTATTTGAACAGACTTACAAAAACGTTCTTCTTTTTGATAGGCATCATTATTTAAGGAAATAAAAGTCTTGAAAATCTAAGCAGATGATAAACTGAATTTCTTCTTGCAGGCAACCAAGGGTATGAGATCATCACGTTTCTGTTTGCATCCAGCAGGGGATACACCTTCAAGCTGTCGCCTTTTTGATGCCATTGTGAGCCACTGTGTACCTGTCATCATCAGTGACAAACTCGAGTTACCTTTTGAGGATGAATTGAACTACAGTGAGTTTTCTGTATTTATTTCAACCGAAGATGCTATCAAGCCAGACCATGTGCTGGACACAGTAAGAAACATCAAGAAAGAGCAATGGTTGCAGATGTGGAACAAATTGAAGGCGATTGCTCACCACTTTGAGTACCAGCATCCGGCCAAGAAGGATGATGCTGTTGACATGATATTTAAGCAGGTGCAGCGCAAACTACCACCAATCAAACTTGCAGTTCATCGATCGCAAAGACTGAAAATTGCAGACTGGTGGCAACATTGACAACGAGCACGGATCACAACACTAAAGGTTGCAACAATTGATGGAGGGAACAGCTTGTATGATTTGATTACTCTGAAGCAGCTTGCGTACTTCAGGTAGATGTTTTTATGATCTTCAAGAGCAGGAAAAGTCCAGATTTAGTTGCTCTTGCTACCCATCTTTCTTGCTTGCTTTGCAGCAAAGTGTGTAACCGAGGTTACCTTGTAAACTATGGACTTGGAACAAAACACTTGCAACAATATGCTAACTATTTTGTATAGGAATACTCTATACAAACTCAAATATGTGTAAATGAATTGCACCTATTGACAATGTGTCAATACCATCAATGGTTTCAATGTACAATTTGCACTCGAAAAGTAAGTAGTAAAATACTCAATAAATTTAAGTACAAGCCACATACAAACATATTGTACAACTTATATTGTTGCATGTAGAGATTTCTTAGCACCCCCATGTTTGGAAAGGAAAAAGAAAGAAGAATCTCAAAAGCATGTTCAGTATCATGAGTCTACCTCAACATTGTGATTGCTAGCATGTGTGCAATGATTTTCCCGGGTTTAAAAGTATTTCCCAATAGCTTAGGAGATAGATTTTGGTATGCTCCCATGTCTTGCATTGATTGGTGACTTGCAACATTAAATGTCAAATTGTATTTGTCATATGTTTTTCTTTCTTTTGAGGATAACTACTGTTTTTGGGAAAACATTTAGGATGTGATACTTGGCATATTAGACTACATTTTCTACAAAACCTCATAAATTAGGAACTCAAATCAACCTCTGGTGACCATAAATTGGGTGAGTACGAAAATAACCTAGGTAAACAACCTTGCAAAGTGATTGGCAAAAAATTCAATAGCTAAGTGTACAAGGTATGTATGGAGAGAGAGAGAGAGAATTATTGTATAAAAGCGTACCTCTCATCCATCCAACGTAAAGAATTCGATTCTGTTAGGTTTTTTAACCAATTCATCTCAAATGACCTTGAGTAAAGTAATTCAAAGTCTTCAAATCTAATTCCGGTGTCAAATCAACTCAAAAAAGTAACATTGGGCTCCATACTATTTCAAGGCATTTATGTTGGATGAAATGAGAGGTACACTCATATTTGATAATCGCCTCTCTCCGGTATGTACAACCAATATAAGCAACCCGATTACATTTTCACAAGCTCATTAGTCACATGCATATATATGATGTAGTGTATAGAATTGGGGTCTATGCAAAATTCACCCTATCTGAATTTCCTATCAGGCAGATGTGCCTAATGCGGTTTCCAATCTCAAACTGACACCTATATTTCAATGGTGTAGGGTTAGGTGGGAACCTAAGAATGGACACCGAAAAGACATGTGTTGGAAAGAGATTGGAGCCTCCTCAAAGTTTGATAACTATTGTGGATGCAATCGTCAACATAAGTGGAGGGACCTATGTGATCATCTAACCACCCCAAGAATCTTCACTTTGACATAGGATATTCATATGAGGAAATTGGGTACAGGCACGATTTGGATCTGCTAATCATCTCACACTATTGCATGTTTCATATCCTAAATTATGAGAAGTGGGTGCAGAGAGACACGTGTCCATTTAAGACCCGCTAAATTTAACTTCCTCCATTGAATCGAAGCCACGTAGGCAGGTGCGGCCAATGCCCCGATATCATCCATTGTACATCCAGATATAATTTACGTCATCCATCCATCATCCATGTGGCCTCCTCTGGGAATTAGGGCTTGGCGCTCAAGAGCAGAGGAGACATTGCGGTGAATTCGTGGAGCTCGATGCGGTGCTTATGACAAGTGTGCAGATTGATGGGGTTTTACAAGCGTCGCATGTGATTATGGGCTCTGATTTATGGCATCTTTGCCTAATTTAAATTCTTCTCGGATCGAATGCCAGAAAATTGAAGGTGAGGTGAGCCGATTCTCTGTTTTTAATTTGGGATTTAAGTCCACGTGTGGTTGCTTTGAAGTGTCTATGCGTGAACTGAAGTGCAATTTATCCAGTAGATGGCTTGACTATGCGCTTTAATGCTCCACTTCGTTGGAGTATCGGGCATGGTGAATCTAACGTGGTAAATTGCTTAGGAATTCTTGTATTGTGTATTCGTAGTAAGATTTCATGGATGATTGCCACAATCTGGTAGTGATAAGTTTTCTCTTTGGGGTTCTAGAGTGGGAGATTTTTCGTGATATGAGTTTGAGGTGAGGGTTGCAACGTTTTTTTACTGGATGCTTGAGTTTGATGTCGAAGTATTTGTTGCGCATCCACGCTTTGATTTTATTGTCGTTTAGCTAATCACTTGTACTCTCCTGATCTGCAGGGTACGGCTAATGGGAGCGTGCAATAGAAGAATGGGTTGGAAATGAAATTGCAACTGCAAATATGTCAGTAAGGGAGAAGCCATCTACTTCTGCTGGGACTACTTTTGTGAGAGGAGGGGAAGCTTTGGCTGCTCCGAATAGAAGAAAGAAAGGAGATGTAAATACCACACTTGGCTCAGTTGGCTTTACTGCAGAAGAAACAACATCATTTTATGGTAAACTTGTTGGCCTACCTTCAAATGTTAGGTTAAGAACGCAGCTGTTGCCTGATGTGAATCCTGCTGCATCTTTGGGAAACTCAAATGGGTGGATGCTACCGGCAGCTGATGTCGAGAGCCAAGTTTCATCAAGCTGCGATCCTCCAAACAAGCTTTCGGAGTCAAATATTGGTTTTCAGGTGTGTACTTCTGTCATCTGTGGATTCCTTTCTGAATCAATTTATGTCGTTGCCTCCTGCAAACCTGAGGGTTTGTGTTTCTGGCAATTTTCTTGGGGAGATTTGTCTTGATAATAATGGTAGGTGAAATGAAATTTCCAAATGCCAAGAAAGATGGCAATGGTTGTGCGAGTATCAAGAGTACTTCAGTTGCAAAAAATTCTTCATAGGGGGGCTGGCAGTGGTTCAGTGATTTGAATACCTTGAAGGACGTTTATGCCTTCAATGACCTTCATTTAAAGGACATATCCTAATTTTACGTGGGCACCATAAAGTATTAAAATAAAGGCAATTGCTTAAATGTACATGATGTATGTAATCTCTTTTCACTCTGTTGCAAAATATCCTGTGCTCACATCAACATTTGACCCACTTCCTTTTATGTTATTGGTCCAAACTATCTGAACTTCTGATCTACATGTTCAATGTTTTTGACGTTGAAGCTGATGGACATAGGACTTGTGATGTGGTTGTTGTTTGCAGTTACTAAAGAAATCAGGGTGGAATGAGGGTACGGGCCTTGGTGCAACTGAACAGGTTAGACATTCCTTCACTATATATGTTGGACTTGGCATTTCATGTTATTTTTTATCATCCACGCTAATTCCTCATCAACCGAGTCACTGTTTGAATTATCAGATGCTGTAATTGGTCTTGTCTTGATTCTATTGAGGCTATTCTAATATTCACATTCTTGACCTTGTGAAATGGCATTGAATTTTAATGCTGAAGTTTTATCTTGGTAAAAATGACCTGATATTCAACTATGTCACTCTTTGATGAGGTGCTGGCTGTTTGCAGATGTTACCCATCTAGGCACTGTTTTTTCTAAGTTTCTACATGTGTTCGAAATGTGCAGCTTCTATTGACACTGAAAATCTATGTGCAGGGAAGATTAAATCCAGTGGAGCCTCAACTCAAGCAGGATAGGCTCGGTATAGGAGCAGAGCTAAAAGCAAAGAAAAGGGTAAAGTCAAGCTATGAAGAGAGGCAACACCGACGAGAGACTTCTAAGGCAAGCATATCTATGACATTAACTTTGATCATTTTATGTGAATACTAATATGCTTCTTGGCAAACATGGTCACCTGGACTCCAGGTATCTGTGGGTATTGGTTGAAATGTGAGTTTCTTTTGTGTCTTATTCATTTGTGATAATCCTTGTGTTGGACTCTTGAGAAATGGAATGTAGCATATGACCTGTGGTGAGACTGTTACTTGCAAAGTTCTGACGTTTGCTTTACAATAGAACTGTCTGTTCTGGTGGTTAGAGACTCTTGGGAAATTGAAGCACTCAGAATCTCCTTGTTGTGGATTGTGAAAGATCTTAGACGCTCTTGGATGGTTTTAGTAATGTTCAGTTTCTTGTTGTGAAGTCTTGAATGCATGATTTTTTTTTTCAAAAGTTGGAGGCTGCTAATGGGCTTGTTTGTGATATGTAGGATGTGGCGGAAGACGTCAAGGAGAAAGGGTTGTCAAAGAAGGCAAGAAAAGCACGTGCTAAAGCTGAACGTGAGCAACAAGAAGCCCTTAGCAAGGCATTTTATCGAGAATTTTGGCCAGAGAATGTGTGATGCTTTGGGATAACCAGGAAATGTATAGATTGATTATGATGGTTCTGCAGATGTAGACAAGTGTAATTTAAATGAAGTGATACAAGTAGCCACTAGAATCAGCTCCCATGTCTTTGTTCTTTGTCACTTCTGTGAACAACGTCAGAGGCCAGAGGATTGAATCCAAATTTTTGCATCCTAGGGATTGCCAGGAACCATAAGGTCACTGGTTGTTGTATGTAGAGATCTATTTCTGCTGATGTTTTGTAGTAATCTGCAAAGGACCATAGGAGAATAGTTTAGATTATGAAACTCCAACCTTTCTCTATTGTATATTGAACGAAGTTGTTGTAGATCTGAGATGGGCTCTCATAATCATTTATTGATTTAAAATGATGTCATTCTAATTGAGGACATTTTCTCTATAAGGATTTTTTCAGTTCTGGATGTGAAATCATGAAACCAGTACTAAATGAGGTTGGTGCACAACAGGTTGTTGATATGATTAGTGGCAGTGGGTTGTGTCAAATTTGAGGTAGAAGTGTGGACATTATTCAATGTTGTAACTCAATGGTCCACTGAATTTGGTGTTGATGTGAAGGTAGTCTTCAACATTCCGTGGCTACAGTAGTTCACAGTGTAGTTACAACCAGCAAAATAAAATTCAAAGCAACCTTGCAGTGCAATGTCTATCATATTTGGAGATGGTGTCTAGGATAGCAAGTCTTCAAAATGTTATTTGGGGCTCCAAAAACTTGTTGAATTGCTTGAGACCAAGGCTAGAAAAATACTTCAAAATATTAAATCTAGGTGGATTAGTATGTTGAGTCCATTGAAATGTGTGTTGACTGAGATTGCACCCTTTTGGTGAAGATGTACTCTATTCAATTTGTGAATCTGGCAATCCTTGTAGCCAAGGTGAGCTATGAACTCATGGCCGACATTAAATGCTTGCTCACCTTGGATGTAGAGGTACCCCTTCTAGAGGTTGTGAAGGCTCTGGTTGTCTTTGCTCAATCCCATTTTATGTATGCATGTAATTTGACAAGGTCGTTGAATTAATGCATCCAAGATGTCCACAATTTATATTGCTTTGAGAATGTATTCAAATATGATGCATTCTCATGCTTTGTGAGGATTTGTGAGCTCACATGAGAGTATACACATGAGGTGGCACCTGGATGTGGATTGATTGTGTTGAGCACCTTGTCTTTGAGGCCCACCTTTCAACATCAACATGATCACACCTCGATGCAACTTGCAAAGACCCTATCACTCACATGAGAAGCTTTGCAACAAAGGAGTTGTTCAATCATAGCATTGCTGAGATGAAGGGTGAAGTTGGTGATATGTTATTTTTACCATTCTTTTTCCTTTTTCTTTTCCTCATGCTTTTGAGGTTTGTTGTGTTCAGTGGTCCTTGGTGTGTTGGTTTTATTGTTGTAGATGCAACAACAAAGATGGTCATGGAACTTGAGAACTAGTTCCTACCAAGTGATGTCATGGATGCATAATCCATAGTGTACCTTGAATTTTGGCTTGAGCTAGAGCATGAGGACAAGCTAACATGTTACATGACCACTTGAAGGCCACATATGGTCACCTAAACAATATCTCAAGTGTTGACTAGCAACTCCACATGTTCATGGTGGCAACGTTAAAATATTTTGAGCACGCAATGCATGCACTTGATTTGCATGTTTACCCTATAACAAAGCTTTGGCGCAATTTGGTGCAATCATGTCCATTGAAATGAATGTTTTCGGAGTTTTTTAAGCTAGCAGTAATTGTGATGATCTAAGTTTTTTTTTTTTTTTTTTTTTTTTTTTTCCGGTGGTTTGTATTCATAGTATTCATGCATTTCTTGTCAATTATGTGCATGCGATTAGGTTATTTGTTAACTTTGTTTCATTGTTTCCCATTTTTGTAGGTGCTTCGGAGCATTGAAAATGAAAGAACTTTCCTTAATGTTTTTTTTTTTCACAACAAACTGCGTAATTGCTTGGTAAAACACTTGACATTTATTATGAGCATGTTCACACATAGACACTACACTTTGACTTCATTTCCATACAAGGAAATTGTCTTGGGTTCAAGAGCTTGCAAGCCAAAGTTGGGTAGATATGCATTCATTGCTTGTTCATGTAAAGTTGTGCAAAGTTGGGTTTATGTTTTTTGATGTTCATGTAAACATGGCCTTTGTGCTCACATCAATTATTCAATTCAACATTCGGACACTCTCTAAATTTTAAGGAATTCTCTAATTTTGAATTTATGATTTGCATATATGTGGTTAGAAATATGAGATAATTTACATATGCCATATCCAAGGTGGCTAGCCAATTGTGGATTGCACATTTTGGCATGAGAATTTGTGGAGATGCTTAGCTATTGAATTGTTCCCATCTAGTGGATCACACAAGTGTTCCGCTCATTTCTCAAATGAATTTGATTGGTCAATGATCTACTTTTGTGGATAAAACATGGCATTTTCTTGTGCATCACTTCCTTCAATTATCATAATCTAAAACTCCAAAGAATTACTCGTTTTCCCTTGTTATAGCTCATCTCCCATGTTTCAAGATCCTACAAACAAATCCCATTTTGGCCTCAGAACTTGTTCATGAAAATCTCACAATCAACATTGAGTGACATGCACTCAAAACAACCCTTTCATAGGCTTGGGAAGTTACGGGTTGATACTTATGTGGTCACTGGTCAATCGGTGTAATCGGACACCTAATAATTGAGTAGTGTCTTAGTCATCAAAGTTTTCTGATGGCTTTTTTGCCATGGTTAACACGGACTTAGAGGCACTCTCTAAAGGGTTGGACACATGACCCAGTTTTATTGCGGTGCAACTAGTTTTAGCCATTGGGAAGACAAGGCATTTGGGTGAACAACTGTACAATACAACAAAAAAATGGTTGTAGCTAAGACAAGCCACCCAACATATTGTTAAATGCAATAAAAGCACAACATGCATTTTACCCCAATCCAATAAACACATTGCATATGTTTTACCCTACAATGAATTTGCCAAAATATTCAACTGTCATGTTCAGTTTTTTACCTTTTTACTTACTCTTGCGGCCCAAGTCCTCCAAGAGCCGCCTGGGCTATGGAAGCCCATGCCATGTGCCTAGCCCTTGAAAGTACAATTTGGACACCCACTAAGGGGTTGTTTACACCATGGACCATGAAGTCTTCCCAAGGCCTTGTAAAAAATGTGATTGATTGTTGAACTCGTCCTTGGACCACTTTGGTTTACACCAAGGAAAAAAATATCAGAGTGACCATGGAGTTCGAGGTCCCCAAAAGACATATTTTATGGCCTACATCACCCACTGACATGGTCCAACGGGTCTTGCGGTGGGAGAGGCAAAATAGGTGCTTTGGTAGAAAAACGAAGGGGCCCATGGTAGAAAAATGTTGTTATAATAAATTTTTAATGATTTTTTTGGGGGGGAAGAGAAGATGAAGAGAGGAGAAGTCAAAAGAACGGTCAAACTTGAATGTTTTCTTTTTCCTTCAAAGCTGCCCTTTTTGTGTACATATTAGAGAATTTAACACATTCACTTCTGGTGCATGGTCATTTCTCTTGGTCCACATTCGGTTTACTCCTAGTGAGCAGCCCAAAGACGTTGTAAAGTGAATCTTAAGGAAATTGGACCATGGGAAATGCCATCTTTCATGGTCCAAGGTGTAAACCAGCCCTAAGTGATTTGTATTGAGTACTCGCACACAGTGGCCAAGAACAGGAGGCATTGTGGCACCGAAGAAACATAGTGCAAGTGACACACACACACATTGGACACAATTGGGTGAGATTCTTGGCTCATCGGACACATCACGGAGCAGGCCTTTTCATTGGATTTTTAGAGTGATGTTTACATTTGTTGCTGTTGTTGAGACTTAACAAAGGGTCACCAGGAGCAAGTCTGAAACCCTGACCACAATTTGGGCGGACCAACCCATACACTCGTTCCTTGTTGGATGCCTAAACCCTTGCCTCCAAGGAACCAGTGTACGGGTTGTTTCGTCCCGGCCCCTTGACCGCATGATGGATCATGAACTTTGTTTGCAGTGTTGTGAAGTGAGATTGTGCAGTAACCCGTCTCCAATCTATCTCTCAAGGCCAGTTTACACAATGGACCATGAAGTCGGACCATGGCGATGTAAGAGCGTTGATCGGCTACTGAACTCGTCCTGGGACCACTTCAATTTGCACTAAGAAAAAAATGGCAGAGGGACCATGGAGGTCGAGGTCCCCAAAGTACAATTTTCAAGGCCTAGTAAATGCACTAACATGATCCAATGGGTTTTGCGGTGAGAGAGGCAAGAGAGGTGGTATGGTAGGAAAAGGCAGGGGCCCATGTCAAAGAAATGCCATTATAGTACCTTTTTTTTAATGAAATTTAATCATTAAAAAATCAACACATTCACTTTTTGGTGCATGGTCATTCTTCTTGGTCCACATTCGGTTTACATCTCGTGAGGGACCCAAGGCTTTCAAAACTATTTTTTTAAGAAGTCGGACCATGGAATTTGGACCATTGAAAAAGGTCCTCTTCCATGGTCCGACTTCATGGTCCATAGTGTAAACCGGCCCTCAGTTGTGTAAGCTTCAATGTGACCTCCCACCCCACAAGCCTGTTACAACATGGAAGAAACCAATAACTTGTTTGGGAGGATTATTTCTCCAATGTACCCCAACAACCTAGTGGTTGCTTTTAACGGATTCAAAAGCTTCGAGCGAGTCTTAAATGGGTTCCTGTTAGTTATTGAACTACTCTTTTGTGACTATATTTGTCCCTATCACAAAATATACAACAAGTCAAGAGAAGAAAGCTTATTTGGTTGACCGATTGAAAATATTCATGTGTTCAATTTTGTCATAACATTATTCAGATTCATAATAATGTTCTTTGGGACTGGCAATATTTCATAGAATATTTTTGAATATTCTCCACATTCCGTCTGAATGAGGGGAATGTTCCGTCGAATACTATCAGTCCCACAAAACATTGTTATGGATCTGAATAATGTTTGGTTTATGACAAAAGACAAAACCCATTAACCAATGCACAAATGTGTTGTGGCATGTATGGTAGTCATATGTTGGTTGAAACACACTCCAATTTTCACATCAAGTGTATGAAGCGCAATCGTTACCTCAAACAAATCTTATTTAGGTTAATCTTGTGTGTGCTCCAATCGCAACAATTTTATCTTATTTACGTTGTTCTGTTGAAGGTCCAAGATGACCTTAAACTATTGGGTGATAGTGGAGAGGTACCCATTTCCGAATGGAGTGATTGGCGGTTCGATACCCGCTGTAAAATCTTCTCTCTACTTGACAAAAAAGAAACTAGCTAGGTAGGCAGGAAGCCAAGAGCCTACCTAGTACCCACTGCAAGGTAGGTAGTAAACCCCACCCTGCACTAAGAAGATTCCTGAGTAGGGGAAGGCCAACAGGCTCAAATTCATGTCGGATTGCCCGACACTGATTTTTAATTTATTTAAATATTGTGTCGTCAAAGTGTTATTGAAAATATAGCAACACGGACACAAGGTAGAGGTGCCTTAGATGGATATTTTTTCTCTCTTCACCCACTTCTAGTAGGATATAAACACACGCTTAGTATATTGATTCACTTATATATTGATTCAACATTGGTCATTACCACGTCCATATGTAACTTGTTAGAGCGCCAAATTTAGTATGTAGCATGTTGCAATCTACCATAGTCTACTACGTTGGATCTTGCATTGTCTTGTGTGGTCCCATTAAGATGCATGATTGATTTTCATGTTGTATACACTATGGCATGCGATCTAGGTTTAATTTATAGTAACCACTTCCCATGTCCGACCACCGATATGTTACGGTATGCGGCGTCGACGGCCGCACCTTATCGGTTGGGTTTCATCCATCTAGATTTGGATGGATGAATCTAGATGTGGAGAGGAAAGCTCCTAAGCGAGGAGCCTCCTCCTTGGCTTGGCATTCTTGCCAAGTCAAGTCTTGTGAGTGAGTGTGTGGAGAGAGCTTGTGTGAGGTGAAAATTACATGTTTTTGTAATAAATCTTGAGTTCTTCTCCCCTTACTTACACTCTTGGATTCTCCCGTGGTGGAGTGAGAGATAGCTTGACTCATTGTGTGCATTTGAAGAGAGATTTAGAGCTCTTATGAGTGTTTGACTCTCGTCCTTCACTGTCGAGGTGTGTTGTTTATGTGTGACTTTGCTATGTTTTAGTGTTGTTTGTTAGTGCGGTTGGTACTCGAGCTGCAGTGACACACGATTGCTATTTACACGACAGATAAGATACCGGTGGAATGCATTTTCCACTATAGAAAAAACCATTTTAAAGAGGCTGAGAAACTAGAGGTTCCGGGAGGTTCATGCTTATATGTCGGTATCAATCTTGTTTTTCTTTTTTGTACTTAGAGAGTAATGAATACGTTTGCACATGTTAGAATATGACCACTGGTGGCATGTTGTTGTTTCCATTATGAGACCACATGTTAAGGTTCGTGGCACCTATCATGAACTATTAACTATAATGGATATATTAACTACCTATACGTATTATGTTGAAATACAAACAAAAAGAAAATGGAAACATGTGCACACAATTGAAGCAAGTTTGTTGTTGAAAAGACACGCAAGATGTGAAGTTCTTATGTCAAACCCACACTCATGCTTTGCAGTCACCAATGCATTGCCTAAAGAAACTTGTTGTTGTCACCTCCAAAAGTTCTATGTAAGCCACTTTGAATTGCAACCTCTTTCTTATCACTTGTGGCTCCATCATTTGTTTTCCTCCAAGCTTTGAAGATCGCCACACTAGCGACAATTGAAGTGATGAAACAACATGTGGATGATAAAAAATTCATCCAAATGCATACATTTTCATCCAATACATGTTAATTTCATCTTCTTTCTTTCTTCAATTATTTTTTGGGAGTATTATGATGGTCGAATGGATGAAAAATGATGGACTGTTGTATTGGGGTTGGAATATAGCGATCACACCCCCGCCCCCAAAAAATAATAATAAATAATAAATAAATTTTTGTGACCTTGTTCACTACGCTAACTGATTACCAAGCATTTTCTATTTCTACTTGAACCATTCTTTGACAAGTATAATCATACATATTTTTTACATGAATTAGTACACTAGATATTGCATTGAGTACCATACGGTATATTTTTTGTCATTGCGGTAACTTTTCTCATGACCCTTCTTTGGAATAGTAAATATACAAGTATTGTCATCCCAACTTACAGTTACATAATGAAAATTTACAAAGTTTGGTATTACCCACATCCTAACATGTCCACAATGAAACTATTCTCATGTATTATTGAAAATTGGATGGAAAAAAGTCACGTCGTAAGCGACGTTACTTACAACACTTCAAATCTATAACGCCCAATTTTATTTTTTGGTACAAGGAACGACGAATAATGTTAGGTTCACATTTAGTGTGGGTGACACTACACAGGCAGTTTACGATAAGTATCAAACAAGACAAATAGAATCGGTCACACTAATTCAATTATTGACTGTAATATGTTTTCCATTAACAATACTTAACATAACATCCTCTCCGTATTTATCCTCTAAAATAAGGGAACCACATATAACGAGGCCCGCTTATAAACAGATGAGACATCGATTAGTTAAGCTTAAGTGAAGCAGTATTCCCCTTGATTAGTGCCCAAGTGGCAGAAGTGGCTCCTGCAAGTGACACGTGGCTGCCACGTGGCGAGTCCCCCCCCCCCCAGGCCATGCAGCTTGGCAGGGGCCTCCCAGATTGGGGGGACCGGAGCCCTGTAAGTTAATGCCCCCTCCCACTTGACTTTGTCAAATAACCAAAGTACTCCCTCCGTTTCAAAATAAACGTTACGTTTTAAAAAATCCGTGGGCTTAAGGTTATTTTTCACACTTTTAACACAAAACTGAGTGCATTGCATAGCTTTCACTAAGCACTTTCCAGCGAGCTAAGGGTGTCCATAGTAACACCCGTTCATCGTCATTGACGATTGACACCGACTGATCTCACACATAAAAACCGCGTTGACGTGCATCGATGTTGTCAAGTCCAAATGTCAAGTGTTAACCAAGTGTAAATTGTTATTTGACTTGGTGGTTCATCAGCAACAACATTTACATTGTTCCCGGCAACATTCTAGTTTGTTTGGTGAAGTTTGAGAGAAATTTCACCAAACGTAACTTTTATTTCGTAACGTGGTTTATGTCCAAACGTAGCTTTTCTTTTGAAAGGGAGGGAGTATTTCTTTAAAACCGGGTAAAGCTCCCTCGGTTATAGGGGAGGCATCCGGCTATCCCAATACACTTGCAAGAACTTGCTCTGGAGATTTTTGAGTAGGTTTTAGTTAGGTAGCTTTCACACGTGTTCATTGTTTTATATGCCATGCAATCAATGTTGGGTAGTTTTGGTCCCATCCCCAAATGCCTTACTACTCATCTATCTTGTCAATGGAGCTCCTTGTGCCCTCATAGCTAAGATTAAAAAGCAACCAATCACAAGGCCGGGAGGCGACACTTTTAAAGGTCCTACATTCTTGCCTCATGTCTAGGTACCGATGGGAGGGTGGGTGCTTGAGGCTTATTTTAAAGCCTTCACGTTTAAGCCATGCCGTATCACTTGCCAACTAGGCTCAACACTAGATAATGTCGATGGTGTAAAGGTTGGGTTGTATGAACCAACTTTTAGTCTTAGCTAAAGTCAAGTGGGAAGGGGGGCATAAGTTAGTACTTAGTAGAGTGTGGAACTAGTCTGCTCGTACAAAAGACCAAGTGGCATTGACGAAGCTCGCAACTTACACGTGTCTAAAGCTGCAACAACCCAGAAGGGTAAGGTATATGGGTGTCCAAAGTAGCAAAAAATAACCTAATAACATACCTTATACACCCTAATAGGGGCATTGCCACCAGTAGTTGCACTGAACTGCAAAATGGATGCTCTAAAGTTAAGTTCAGTGGTCTCTGTAATACCGCCCTCCGTAATGCCACTATCTCTCTCTTATATCCCCAAACCCTAGGGAACAGATGTGCTTAGTTCAAGTCTCCCTCCTTGTTGTCACGTTTCCCTCTCATATATCATGGGTTTCGACATAAAAATGACCCACCAAAGATTTCAACTCACATGCTTGCACGCATCATGTTGTCATTATTGTCATTATAGAAATGTTGACTTTTGTGTGATACCCCTCTAATGTCACACACTACATTAAATCTCTATTATCATGCATTTGTGTTAGCATTGCATACCTCCTTAATATCATGTGCACTTTAGTTGCCACATGTGTGATATTAGGGAGGTTAGAGTGTACCTTCAAGACTGAGCCTTGCAATTTCATTATCTTACAAATGGCACCATTTTTCATGCAACTTGAATTGAATATAAAGAGTGGGTTTACATCAATGTTGGGTTGAGTGTGATCACAAATTTTGGGTGTATATTATGAGAATTATAACATTTTTGATGTCAGTAGGGTATGAGTATTTGGGAATGCTTTTGACTTTGATACCATCCAAGTCTATACACCATGCAAGGACCTTCATACCTAGGTAAAATTTCCATGGTATCAATATTGTGTGAGGATGGTATCAGGCCAAATAGGAGCTTGGGTGTAGAAGTATATTGTCGTCTTGTGATCACAGGGAGGTCACTCCATTGTCAAGTTGAACACCACATGCAAACAAAGTTTGCTACCCCTATATTACATGCTATAGATAATTTTTAAATTTATGATATTTTTTTCTACATATACATAACCATTGATATTATTTATTGTCTATATTTTTTGAAATTTTTAGTCATCTTCGTTTTTGTAGTAATTGTTTAGTTTGATTATGCATCATTCTAATTAGAAACAATATGTTTTAGAAAATTTTAAAAAAGCATCAAATTTAGTTACGATTTTTTACTATGTAATAGGCACCGTATATATCTATTCGTGAAAACAAATTGATAAAATTTTGACTTGTTTTGGTGATGCTTTATGTATTTTTTTTCTTTTACATTTTTCACATGTTTTACATGTAATTTGTTCGCACGTGGTTGTTCAACTTGACAATGGAGTGACCTCCCTGTGCTTGTGATACCCATCATGTAGATTAGTTGATCCCATGCAATACATGTGCACCAATCTATTGTATGCACCTTATACATGCACCTTGTGTACATGTTGAACCTTGGTGCACTAATCTAGTGTATGCACTTGTATATGTACATACGCATACACTAGGTTCCAAGGCCAAAGAAAGTCCAAAATCGAGTGATCCTATTAGTCACGTGAAGTTCTTTGTTTGGGTCCACGGACTTTACACTAGGGTCCACATTCAAGGTACAAATAAAATAAAGTGGTGCTAATGCGATATCACTTTCTTGCCAATTATCAGCAGTCCACACTCAAGAAGATACTCCTCGTGGTTTGAGGAAACTACTCTTCAAGCTTTGGTCGAACCTTGAATCTGCAAGCAAGGTTCATCAAGAGAGGTGTTTGAACCTCAAGTTTCTTGGAGTACTCAAACCTTGATGTAAATTCTCCATAGATTCTAACTCAAGGATGCAACCTTATTGTGGACACTTCCAACTCCACGTACAATTCTGACTATTGGATCAAATCAATCTTTGTCTTGGTAATTGTGTACCGAACGTATTTCCATTTCAAGTCTTATTAAGTAATTGAGGTTGAGATGTCAAAGTTATAAGATGTCAAAGTGAGGTTTTCCATTCTCTATAATCAATGACATAAGCTCCCCCCATTGCATCAACCATTGATCCTAGAACGATGATTGGTTAACATATTACGAGCACATAGTGTCCGTTCTTAATGACAAGTCTTGGCATATCTCACGCAAATAGAGGTGTCCATTAAGAAGAATGGCCACATAAGGCCCACACACCTTATGATTTCATCAAACCTCGTATATTCTTTGGGATCCATCCCATGTTCCTAAATGCTTGATCAACCAATTTTTGGATTTCCTTTGGTCAAACTTAGTTTTATGACATGATTGGATACTTCCATTGCAGATAGTTTCTCCAAATAAAGAAGTGAAGCTCGTTGAATAGTCTTTCCAATGATTTTCAAGCCATTGGCATGCACTCTACACACACACACACACACACACACGATCATTTTAACGAACCCTAACCCTAAAAAAAATTTGAGGTGACGTGGCCGTCCCAGAGGGCGGCATTTTGGGAAGAGGCTATAAGCTTCCTCCTCGATAATAAACAATTACTCTAAAATTGATCATGATAAATGTAAATAGTAAGGCAATAACATTATTCGGCACTCACATCATTTTGAATTTCTACATTGAGTGCACCCCGGGGATATTGTATTAGCACAAATTTAAAGCTATATGTAGTTTTTTGAAAAAGAATAATAAATCAAATGTAGATTGTGAGAAGAGTGGTTTTGTGACATCTATGTCCGGGAATACACTAATGCAAAGGATAATCAATTCAAAGTCACGTTTCATTGATCAATTTTGAGCTATGCTTTCCTTTCCCACTTTTGAGCTTCCAAGAGCTCTAAAATACTAATGTTGAGGTAGTCTTTGATGTTCCAAATTGCAAAGGAAAGAGACTTGAAAGACTTCACGATGTAGTTGAAAGATTCTCATACTGACTTGAACACATCACCTGTTTTCAATTATATTCAATTGGAGGCTTCTATTAATATGGAATACTTAATTTCCGACACACAATCGTCACTTGTATTTTAACAATGCTACACAACCTCAAGTTAACATGTAGAGTAAGGTCAATGTCAAGCCAAAAGCTTGAGTGGTTGGGACTCATCATGGACTTGCTAGTGGTGTGGTTTCCATTTTCCAATGAATGATCTCAATGTGATTTACTATGGCATATTTAATCATTGTGGGGGATCACTAAGTCAAAGTTTGAATGTTCATCAAAACTTTGTGAAGAAAGAACTATGGAAGATCAAAGTTTTGTCTCGGATATGGTTATAGAAAGTATTTAATATGATGGGAAGGAAAACCTTTGATTCATAAGTTACATTTTGTAGCTTTTATAAGAGAAAGCTGACTTTTCAAAACTTTTACAAAGTTTGAACTTCCTCTTTTCAGAGGCCAAATCCTTCAATAACTTCTTCATTGCAATACAAGGGTGGGTGAGTGGGTGGGTGGGTGGGAATTTCCACAAGACTCTTTCTATTCTCTTGGCATCGTCCTACTTGGTAACACAATAGCATTTTGCATAGTGTAGTTGTTTGCAATCATGCTCATCTATGTGTTGTATAACCTAGATCTTTTGTGCTATAACTTACTTTGCTTTGCAAGACTATGTACCTTACTTAGGGTTTATGTAATAACATGGTAACCAACAACAAATGTTTAAGTTTGACTGCTCCATACCTTTGAGGTTTAATCACCTATCTTCTTGCTTCACTACAAAGTACATATATCTACTCCACCCCATGTATGGAGTGCTTACAAAGGAAACGTCCCTAGTAACATCAACCCATAGAAATGCTTAAAATGTCATAATCACAATACATCCTCGTATTGAGAGTGTGAAGGGCCTGCCTCACCTGTGCCCATGCAACCAACCAACAAACATTTGAGGATTAGTTACGTACACGAGGTAAATAACAGCAGGACCCAGTTGTTATCCATGTCGCACACATGTAAACACCATCAAAAGCATTGCAGTATTTCAAATTATAACACTCATTGCCAAATGACATATGGGTGTTCAAACCTAATCCTTGGCCATGACTAAGTTACTCCAAGTAGAATACTCCTCTCGGTGATTTGTCCTTGTTCCTCTCACTTTCCACACATATCAACTATTCTAGTGAGTATGCACAAAGTCACCTCACCTTGCGCTTGCACGAATGGTAAGAAAAGGAGGCTTCTTTTAGGGTTAGGGGTTTATATTGGAGTTCTTACCTATGGTAAGTTCTTCCAAACCATGTTTTTTTACCATGGGTTACATACGTGATTCACGGTTGTAATCATGGTTACTATACCTCTTTCATCTACATCCTCGTTACATATATGGTATGGAAAGTATGACCATTTTCCATGTATGTATATGTAGGATCTCTTGCTTGTATTGTCATCTATTTGTAAAGAAAATAAATTTTAGTTGACTAATGTGAAAGTTTATAATCACCAAGTGTTTAATATCATAGCCTTGAGAGAGAGAGAGAGAGAGAGAGATCACCCTTGATAATAGCAAATTCATATGTAAATCCAAAACAAGTTTACAAAGCATGGCTATGGACAAGTGTTATTGTCTCATGTTGGTGGTCCCTTTTGATAACCATGTAAATTAGGAGTCCATGGATGACATCCCTTCCAATCGCTCCAACATCCATATAAAGGCAACTTGGATCTACAAATACAATGTTACCAAAGCCATACATGCACACCAACCATAAACCCATTCAAAACAACATGGTGTTGTAACCCAAAATTGATAACATGAGCAATGTTGGGTAACACATTTAGCATGAAAAAACCCTCCTCGCGACATTGCAACTTCCCAAGCAACCATGGATGCATCAAACAAACAATGACAAGAGCATAATAAACTTAGCCACAATCCGGAAAGAAAAACTCAAGGGAGCCCATGAGCACTCCGAAACTTGCCAAACAAGGGGGAATAAATGAAATAATTAATCAAAAAGAGTAGCTTCAAAAAGGTGTCAAAAAGGTTCCCAATGCACCTTTTGGAAGACTTCTCCAAAAAGTACAACTACCTTTTTGACCCCACCAACTTTTCCCATTGCTTTGTAGCTATTTAAATTTGTTTAGAGTCTAAACTAGCATGCATTAGAACATTAACTGCCACTTGGCATTATTTTTGTTGTAGAAATTGACACACTTGATTCTTAATGATGATAATAACCACTCAAATAAATTAAAAATAATTGGAGAACAACTCAAAGATACTGCCACCTTTGCTCTAAAAGAGCATCAAACTGGCGCACGCCAGTTTGATACTATTTCAAGAATGTTATTCCAAAATTGTTACTTAATGTTATGTCCAAGAGCCTCTAGCTTGTCCAAATGCGCAAATGTAAACCCTAACGAGAATGGACAAGGGAGTCATTGAGGACTATTACAGTATGACAATATTGATAAAAATGTGAAGTGGATGAAACTAACACATCTATTGTCAAAAAATTCTCTAAGCCTTAGGACCCCCTTTTGTACATCTACATTCACTTCAAAATTCTTAATAGCATATTCAAATTTTGAATAGCCTAAATCTATTCTTTCACAACCCTCATTCACGTGTTCAAAACAACCCTAAGCTTAAGACATGTGCTACACTAATTATCCCAATTAGTGAGTGCTACAATCCGGAGTTACATAGTGCAATACTGTCTTACTTTGGAGTTCACTTTTGACCAACAAAAGTTCAATCGACTATTCGGACAGTGTAGAACATAAATGACGTTGCTTGGTATATTGTTACATTCTCATGAAATACTTATAGCATTGCACAACTTTGAATAATAAGACGCACTGATTGGGATAATCAGTGTAGTAGAAATGTGGTAGTTTCATGACACAATAATCTAACACAAAGTGGCCCATATTGACACCAGCCTATGTCATTTTAGATTGTTGTGTCAAGAAACTATCACATTTCTACAACACGAAATATTATATTGGAAGTCATATGGTATTGTGCGTCATTGCCAATGGGAAAAATCCTCCACTGCACGTTGTGGATTCACAACCTCCCAAACCAACCCTTAAGTTAAGTTAGAATGGGTGAGGGCTAATAAGTTAGTTAAATGGACATCCCCATTCACCGGACCACAGGATTTGTGACCAAGTTGTGGAACATACACTTTGCTTGCGTGGGAGTTTGAACCCAAGGCCGCCACCTTTTCATCTTGCCGTACTTCATTACCATAACAGCAATCCAGTATTCATCCATACGTTCATCCACAACTTACATCCATTTGTGATTTTCGCATCCAGAAAGGTCGACCGTGGACAAGCAGAAGCGAATGGCCAGTAGCCTCCCGACCACTCCGAGTACGGCACGTGGACCGGGTCTCACGAATGTCGACGCCCTTTTAAATGAAAACCACAGGGGAAATCACCGGAGCTCGAATCCCGTGGCACCGTAGATTCTAGGCGAGGGAGACACAGGACAGAGGGCCTGAAATCTCGCACCAGCGTAGATTTCAGGGGAGGAGGAGAGAGAGAGAGAGAGAGAGAGAGCGCCACCGAGGAGAGGAACAACGAGACATGCCTCCGAGCCTCTTCCTTGCTCTTTAATGCACGAGGGGGGAAAGAAAAAAAATATCGCATGCGATCGCTTGATACTTCTTCGTCACTGCTGCTGCCGGTGATGAAAATTTTTCATTCCGAGTGAAGAGAAATTCTTCTTCCTTCTTATTGTGCTTCTTCTTGCGGTTTCTTGTGTTGCACTTGAGAGAAGGTTAAGGTGTTGGTAAGAAGTTGTAAGAGATTCATCACGACGAAGCTTGGGCGATTGAGAGAGAGAGAGAGAGAGAGAGAGAGAGAGAGAGGAGGGGGGGGGGGGAGGGGGAGGGGGAGGTGTAGTGGGGGACTGATTAGTGTGGGGATGGAGTGATGATCCATGGAATCACTGCTAGCGAACTGAAAATTTTGCAGCTGGTAGGATTCTGACCAGGCACAAGAAGCTCTTGGAATTGTGTAGAAGTCTTGTGCAAACCGATTCTGAGTGAGATATATGAAACCTCAAGTGCTCATGTCGTGATTTAAAAGGCACGAAGCATTGACGGTGTCAGAATTGATAGAGGTGTGCTGCGTCAATTAGAGAGTTAGATAGATAGAGGTGACATACCGAGAGATTGGAGAATTTTGGATAAAGGTAGTTGCTTTCGGGTGAAATAATCACTTGAGAGGATCAGAGGAAGCAGGAAAGGACTGTGCAATTTTCTACAGAACGTAAAGAATGTCGACCATCGGTCGACTGTCGAGAACCTATGGAACGTCGTTCCTGCTGCTATTGGTGCTTGGCTACTTCACGCAGGGGTTGCGCTGCTTCCCGTGGATGGCCATGACCTACTGGTACATGGACAACTTGAAGGTGAGAATTTCTTACAAACTTTAGCTACTGCTATGGTATCCGTAATCTTCCATAAGGCAGTGCAGGAGGTGTAGATGATCCTTTCCCAGTGGAATGTGTTGATTTTTTTGCGGGGGTTAGGGTTTTGCACACTTTGAATTTGAGTTGATGTGAGCTGGATTTCCGGAAACTGGGCAGCCGTTGTTGGTTTCCGGGTGATACTGCTAAGTAGACGAACCTCCTAATGAATTTGTTTGGTAAGATTACTTGAAAACTTTCCAACAACTGGATCAGCCTTAGTGGAGCTAACATGACGCATTTATCGGACGGTTACATGATGCATCAGTGGTGATTACACTATCATGTTATCCCATGGTAGCGTATTCTCTGTATTGATTGGAGTCCTATAATCTAGTGAATTGTCGTTTTTAAGTACAGAATTCCAAGGTATTTATGGATAGAGACGGTCGGTATGTTTTCAGAAAGCTCATGGCTAACTCTGTTTTTACAATTAGCTTGAATACACAGTGCGTGAGGTGGTCAATCAAGTTGCACCTCAATAAATATCATGTATTGTTCTTTTTGAGATTTTCTGCTACGTGGAAGGGTGGTACTTTAGAAGCTGATTTCGAGGCCGTTTTTGTGATGTGTTCTCAACACTCGAATGTCGTGATTTGCTTCATTGGTCATGATACATCGGTACATTGATTATCCCAATTAGTGAGGGAGCACTAATATTGCTTGTGGGAAATTCGTGAAGGTGATATTAAATTTCTTCACGCTATGAAATTAGTGCCACCGAAAGATCTAAGAAGCACTGTTTATCTCGGCACTATTCACTACTCATAGAAGCACTATTCATTAAAAGTACTCGCACAATTCATCCTGGCACTATTCTCTGATAAGCATGTGTTTACGGACATATATTTTTATCGCTCTACAAGCACCTTAGAGCATGCGGCAATTTTCTTGAAATGTATGGTAAATGAGCATATATGTATGAATTTAGTATCACTCAGCAAATATTTCAGCCCTTACTAATTCTGAGACTTTGCAATATGTCCGGAATTAGTACCACACGCACTAATTGGGATAATCATTGTAGTGATTATACCACCATGTTCTCCCATGGTAGTCATAGTCACTGGGTTGATTGAGTCCTCCGATCTAGTGGATTATTGTTTTAATCGTGGAAATCCAAGCTATGGAGACGACCAACATGTAGTCAGAAGGCTCATATCTCTCTCTGCTGTTAAAGTGAGCTTGAATCTACAAGTGTGGGAGATGGTTAATCAAGTGGCACCATAGTAAATATTATGTATTACTGCGTTTTAGAAGTCCTGGTACATGCAATGTGACACTTCAGAAGCTGATTTCGAAGCTGTTTTGGTGACATGTTCTCAACACTTTAGTGTTGTAATTTGCCTTTATTGGATAGTCACATGATGCTTCAGTAGTGATTACACTACCATGTTCTGCCATAGTAGTCATAAGTCTCTGGGTGGATTGAATCCTCCAATCTACTGGATTATCGTTGTAAGTGCAGAAATCCAAGGTATGTATGGATAGAGATGACTGACACGAGTTAGAAGCTTCATGGCTGCCTGTGTTGTTACTATGACCTTGAATCTACAAGTGTGCGAGATGGTTAATCATGTGGCACCTTAGTAAATATCATGTGTTGTTCTTTTTGAGAAGCCCTGGTACAGGAATGTTGGCCCTTCAAAAGCTGATTCCAAGGCTGATTTGTGATGTGTTCTCAACACTGAGTTTGGAGAGTGTGCCGAAACGAACTGATAAAAAGTGCTTATCCTCTGTGCAGGTTGCACCAGGGGAGATGCAGTTCCTGATGTCCACAGCGGCGCTGCCCATGGTTGCAAAGCCTATCTATGGAATCATATCAGATTCAGTCTACATCAAAGGCGCGCACCGTGTTCCATATCTTGTCATTGCAGGTGAGATTTTCATGCACCTATTTCCGTTATTTTTTTTGAAACTGGTGAAAGATGCCGCAATCCACAATGATTTGGACATCCTCTTGTCGTTAACGACGTATGATACATTGTTGAATTATTTTTTTAATTCAGCTCAAGACTTATGTGTTGTATTCTCTGCACACTAGGTGAGTGGTTGATTGTTTGTTGGGCCTTGGCTTGAGGCACGTCATTGCATCCACTTAGGTGGTTGGCCCTTAAGTCTTTAAGCTTTAGACTTCGTGACTTTCATTACATAGTGAATTTGTTAGTTACCTTGAGGCATAACCTAGTCATTCCCGTGAGCCTATACAATCTCAAGATTATTTACATATGGTAATGACCTTACATTTATAGTCACTCATACCTAACAACATAATCTAAGCATTTTTAAATAAGCAAAATTGTTTTATTTGTTAGCTCACTATATTACCAATTTTGTGGCTTGGCCCTAGTAAATTTTGTGGTTGAACACTTTCTTTTGTACCTGCATGTTTGTAGGTGGCCTGCAGCTGTTCGCATGGGGAACTATTGCTGTGTTCTCGGGAGCATCATCTTCAGCCACTATTTTGACTGTATTCCTTACAATTACCAATTTGGGGGGTGCCATATCTGAAGTTGTCAACGATGCAATGATAGCTGAAGCTGGAAAGAACAAGATAGGTGCTCAGCAAGGTGCAATATGACTCATGTATCCTCCATTTGTTTTTCAAACAAGCAGGAACTTGCACCACGAAGAAATAAACACTTCTGCAATAACTCTTCCATCCACAGCTGAAACCACCGTGATTCGCACATTGTATAGTTCAATTTGACTTTTTAGGGATGTAGCGTTTGGAATGACAGGAACAGACTGCACAGGAATCCCTAACAATTCCTAGGGGGCTAGTAGTATCAGTGTCAATAAATGCTACAGAGACCCAAGTTTCAAAGGAATGTGAAGCCGACTAATGAATGTGGACCATGTCTGTCACCATCGGCATTATGATGATTGCGGGGACCCCATCTCCTCTACCCTTAGTTTTTTTGGGGTTAGGTCTACCATGCAATTTCTATGTTCGCTCCACTTCGTAGGCTTTGCAAACTTTGGTGGATGTGTTGGCTAAGTTAGGGGTCCTCAATAGAGAGATAGCAGTAGGCGGTGGGCAAAGAGTCTGTGATTCATGCTTGCTTCCTTAATAAGCTGGGTGTTTCTATCTATCGATCTAGTGACTAACCACTTGTGCTTTCCATTTGACAAAATGTTCAGGCGAACTGCAGTCTTTTGCCTGGTTAGCCTTAGCCGCTGGAGGTTGGGTTGGAAACCTGAGTGCCGGGTACGCCATGAAGATACTTAGTCCACAAGCCATGCTTGGGATATTCATCTCTCTGTTGGCAGCACAAGTGCTACTAGCCCTCTGCATCAGTGAGAAGTCATTCGGCTTGGGACCCGTCAAGAAGGATACGGACGACAACCCCGAGCTGAAGAGTTCAGGTGCAGGTCAGAAGAGCGCGGTGGCCGCAATGCGTGATCAAGTCAAGACTCTGAAGAAAACGTTGCAGGAACCACAAATATACAAGCCTCTTCTGTGGTTCCTTTCTTCGTATGCGGTGATACCAGGGATTGGGGGTGCCATCTTCTTCTTCCAAACCCAGCACCTCGGCCTCTCCGGGTCGGTGATCGGGCTCGCCAGAGTGGTGGGGCAATCTGGGTTGCTTCTGTCGAGCATGCTGTACAACAAAGTTCTCAAAGACGTGCCAATTCGGCGAATGTTTGCGACCGTGCAGATATTGCTCTCTATTTGCATGCTCACAGATATCGTGCTTGTGAAGCGCATCAACCTCGACTTGGGCATTCCTGATAAATGGTTTGTGCTTGGAGCATCCGCATTTGTGGAAGCGATTGGCCAGTTCAAAATCCTGCCGTTTATGGTACTCTTGGGGCAGCTATGTCCTACAGGAAGTGAAGCCTCTTTGTTTGCTTTCTTCATGTCGGCACAGTGCCTTGCCGGACTGACGAATGGGTACCTTGGTGTTGCATTGGCTTCATACCTTGGAATCTCCGGGAGCGACTTCTCTGCTTTGCCACTTGGGATATGCATTCAAGCATGTTTTGCCATGCTCCCCGTCCTTTGGATTGGATTGATCCCGCCTGCAAAGCCAAAAACTGAAAACGAGGTGCAAATGACCAGAACAGAGGATGTCAAGAAGGAGCTCTAGGTTGTTATGCCTGGATCGAGACAGTCATATTTGCAGTTTCTATCATAAATCTGCTGCGTACTGATTTTACACATTGGAAGCTCAACGATTTGAGATACCGCTCAAGAAAATTAATTCTTGGAGCAGGAGCATGTGTATGTCTCAAGTTGAAGGTCATGAGCTGTAGGCGATTATTATGGACAAAAAGAAATCACCATTCAACAGATTGGCGAGTACAATTCAAAGGCGATATGTTTGGAACAAAGCGATGATCACAACAGCCATTGCTTTCAGGTTAGGAACCCGGGCGTATGTGATATACACAGCTACACAGCAATGAGGCGGTAGTCTGCAACATGGAGGCCCCACTCTTCAGCATGTAACACTATCTAAGTACCCACTTTGTGTCGAAATTATTCAGGAACATCAATTTTGATATGTCAAAATCACCAGTAGTAGGGACTATTTGATCCATTCATGGGAGGACCATTCTTGTATTTTATTCACGTGGACATGTGTAATATGGAGTTGTAATATTTGTGGTATTATGTTTTTGTAAAGTGCTTTGTTCCCTTCGTTATTATGTGTCCATTATCTAGCCGAACGTGCAGATGTATGAATGGAGGGCATTATGCCGGGGTGGAATACCCTTGCCAAAAATGTGGTCCTGTTACCCAGCAGAATGCCCTCTGTAGATTTCTTCTAAGTCAAAATCTAGGATTTCCTTAGGCAGGGGAATGCTCAATACAGAACGATTACTTTGTGCTGCAGCTGAAAGGTGCTCTACAGTTGAGAGTACTGCCACTCAAACTCTAAAACTGTCTAAACACTTCATGATCCACTTTGCCTTCGAATTATTTAGGAACAATACTTCTGATATGTCATAATCAACAGTAGTAGGAATGATTCAATCCATTCATGAGTGGACCGTTCTTGTATTTCACTCAAGTTTGACATGTGTACTAAGTCATCGTAATCAAGCTCACAGTAGTTGCCTCGATCACATCAAACTTTCCGTCCGGTTTCAACCATGAAATTGCTGGGAATTATGTTCAGAATTAGATGTTGGCCCACCATGTTTCACACTATTACCGCTGGAGATGTCGACAAATGCTTTCAAAACTAGCCGATGTGATCAGCCCCACAATGGTACGATGTATGTTATCAGTGTGAGTACTTTGTGTCGTTGATGCTCGGATCCTTTTGGTTCTTGGTTTGCTGGAAAGTACTTACTGTTGAATGGCATCCAGAAAATTGACCAATTCCGTTCTTCGCTTTTTGTTTCCTCCCACGAGAGAAGCATGGGGCAGGAAAGACTCAAGAATGCCTCGAAATTCAGTCTGTGTGAAGACCTGCCAGTAAGTGTTTCATTCTCTTTTAGCCCTCATTTCTCAACCATTTAAGGCCTGCTTACAACATTAGTACATGTGTCTCAAGGGCCGGTTTACACCATGGACCATGAAGTCGGACCATGGAAGGTGACCTTTTCCCATGGTCCGACTTGATAGTCCAACTTTCGTGGTCTGATTTCTTAAAAAATCAATTTACAAAGCCTTTGGGCCCCTCACTAGGTGTAAACCGAATGTGGGCCAAGAGGCATGACCATGCACCAAAAAGTGAATGTGCTAATTTTTTTAATAAATAAAGTGCATGAAAAAGGCAATTTTGAAAAAAAATTAAAGTTTGATCATTCTCTTGTCTTCACTTGGGCTTCACTTGTCTTCACTTTGTTAAATGTGTCAAAGATGTGGCTTGCAAATCTTCTCACAACAATTTTTACAAAAAAAATTGAGCGATTTAATTTGTACATGTTCAACGTAATTTATATGTGACATGTACCTTGCGTTGTACATTGAGCATTATTTACAACACGCTTCACCATGTGTACTAGAATTCTTGAGTTCTAGATGTCCCACATACTTTGGTGAAACATGTGGGAGCCGGTTTGAGGGGTAGTGTAGGGAAGAAATGGTACGTCTCATGGGCTATGATATGATCCAAGGCACATGAAGGGCATACTTGCTCCTCAAGATTTATTATAGCACATAGATGTTGGAAAGTGTGCCTTCTGAGCCTTACCTAGTGGGAAGAGTTGTATATATACCCCCCCCAAAAAAAGACATTAAAAAACCAATATAACGGCATTTCTTTGCCATGGTCCTTTTCCTACCATACCACCTCTCTTGCCTCTCTCACCGCAAATTTCGGAGGACCATGTCAGTGGACTATTTAGGCTTTAAAATAGGTCCTTTGGTGTAAACCATTTTTCCATTTTTTGCTTGGTGTAAACCAAAGTGGACGTGGGACGACTTCAACAACCAATCAACGCTCTTACATGGCCCTCAGACGACTTCATGGTCCATGGTGGAAACCAACCCTAAGTAAGTGCTAGATTTCAACAATATCAATGCATAACATTCTAAATAGCTGCAGGTGGAGTGAGCTAGTGCACCTCTCATCCATCCAACATAAAACTTGATACCCTATAGGTTTGTCGATTCACTTCAAATGACCGTGAATAGATTGATCAATGAACGGGGAGAACCAACTGCAAATTTCAGATGATGTGGTCGACTTTGAGAAATATCCGGTTGAAATTCAAGACTTAAGGAAAATTAACGATCACTTTGGAGGAATATAGGGAATATTCTCCCATTAGTAAAGAGAAACCAAATGATGCCAACATGTAACTGGTTGGACTTGGAAACACTAGGATCTCAACAGGTTATGCCCAAAAACCTTCCGGGACACTGCGATGGAGACTGATTCAAGGACTTTGAAGCTAATTTTGGTGTCAAATCAAGTAAATAAAGGAGCATGCAAGCTTCATTCTATTTCAAGGCTTTTATGTTGGATTTATGAGAGGTACGCTCGTATACAATAATTTCCTCTTTGCTGCAAGGTTCGTATATTGTCAACACTATACACATCTAATTTAGAAACATCAAGCCAAAAGCTCAAGTAGTTTGAATTGGATGGAAATTTGTAACGTCTACATAAGCTCATGTCGTAACAAAATCCGGATGGGTCCATCAGGTGGATGGGATGGAGCATGTTTTAGACATTGTGTTGCAAGTTGGCAAGTAGGCCGTCCTTGTCCCCTCTTTATTAATTTCAACCAAAAGAGGAAAACATGTGCATATGATAAGCTTTGACTATTGTTTTTCAAAATTATTCAGGTGGAGTGGGGAGAGAGGGTGTGCATAGTGTAACTTTGGATCCTTCTTCTTAAATTTGGCAATCGATTGGCATTATTTGTTGACTTCCATTTAATGCTTTATATGGACAATCCATCTTGCTAGTTGGATTGCTCATATATCTGGATTTTACTTTTTACTTTTTATTTTATTTTTGTTAAAGATCGCACACATGTTTTCTTCCACAAAATAATGATCTTTGTTGTGAAACTTTATTATGGAAATTCAAATACTTAAATTGAAAGCATTAATTTTCAACAATAAGCATTGATTTTCAATAAGACAATGTGAAATATTATTATATGAAATTATGGACTTACATTTTATTGGTTAAGTGGGTTCAAATGCCTTGGTTAGGGAATCAACTGAGAGCATATGTTATAGTCAAGTTGATGTTATAAAATGAGCCCATGTTTGGGTTTTAGAAGAAAAATAAAATAAAAATCCACCAAGATTAATTTGAATAATGTTGATGGAAAAACTAACTCTTATTCAGTGGAGTTGTCAATAGTCAGTTCATGTTGATATTTTATTTTGTTTTATGATGTGTTGCTTTGTGTAATGTTGTTTTAGACCACAATAGGGTATTGACATTACATTTTATATCCGAATAGAAAATAATTGTGTCAGGAAGATTAAGTTAGGGTATGCAACAATGGATTTGTGATTAGGACATGGACTGTAACACATTCTCTCGGTTGATTCCCTAACCAAGGCATTTGAACCCACTTAACCAACAAAATGTAAGTCCAAAATATAACCTGGCCACAACAAAGATCATTATTTTGTGGAAGAAAACATGTGTGCGATCTTTAACAAAAATAAAATAAAAAGTAAAAAGTAAAATCCAGATATATGAGCAATCCAAATAGCAAGATGGATTGTCCATATAAAGCATTAAATGCAAGTCAACAAATAATGTCAATTGATTGCCAAATTAAAGAAGAAGGATCCAAAGTTGCACTATGCACACCCTCTCTCCCCACTCTACCTCAATCATTTTGGAAAACAACAATCAAGGCTTATCATATGCACATGTTTTCCTCTTTTCTTTGAAATTAGTAAAGAGGGGACAAGAACAACCTACCTGCCAACTTGCAACTCGCTATCTAAAACAAGCTCCATCCCATCCACCTAATGGACCCAATCCGGAATTTATTACCAGACGAGCTTATGTAGACCGTGCAAATTCCCAACCTTTGGGACTTCCATATAGGATATTAGTTGTGCCTTGTATTCTTTAGGGCTTGTTCTAATTGATATAATAGTTTTCAATTGCTTCTAGTTAGTGAAAAATGAAATGGTGATGTTGAGGGAATGGATTCTTGAGACAACAATTAGCATTATGTGTATTTGATATATATACTTAGGGAATTGATAAATCGACCACATAGTTTGTTAAAACGACCACAAAGACACGCACAAAGACGTGTTGTGCAGTTACATGACCTTTACAAATTTGATATTTTATCACACACATGACGAAGAGCAAGGTATTAGATCTGTGTTAGAATTGATAACATTGGCCAACTTGGTTGACAAGTTAGACCTTAGTCGACGCCTCACAAATTGACTATGTTCGTTTTAACCAGTGTGTGGTTGATTTAACAATCCCCTATACGTACTTCTCTTTACATTAACCCTCAACTTCCAAGCCTATGAAAGGGTTGTTGATCTGAGTGAAATTCATCCAATGTTGGTTGTGGAATTATCATGGAAACATTATGAGGTTAAAAGAGAACTTATGTGTAGGATCTTGAAAACTAAGAAATGAGCTATTTCAAGGGGGGGGGGGGGAAATGGGCATGGATAATCTTTCGGATTTTTAGAGTATAACAATTGAAGGAAGGGATGCACAAAAAATGTTGTGCTTCAACCCCAAAAAAGACCTTTGACTAGTCTAATTCGCCTGGAAAATGAGCAGAATGCTTGTGTGATCTTGTAGATGGGAACAACCCAAGAGTTGAGCACCTCCACAAATTCTCATGACAAAATGTGCAAGCCACATAGGCTAGCCACCTTGCACTTAGAGTATTTAAATTGTCCCATATTTCTAACTATGTATATGCAAAGAATTCCTTAAAATTTTGGGTGTGTCCAAAAGTTAAATTGAACTATCAATGTGGGCACAAATGTTGTTTCTGCATGAACATTCAAAAAAATTCACTTTGACCAAAATAATCATCATTGACATTTATGTAAAGTTTACATTGGAGTGACAAACCACTGATTGGAGTCAACACCCTCACATGAACTCCCAACATAACAAAAACATGACCACTTCCCATTTTGACAAAAAATTCCTACACTATTTTATTCAATATCTTCACATGTACATGTGTAATATGAAGCACACACAAGTTTATCTATATACTTGTGTTATTTTATGTATTGTATTTCTAGCATCTTAAAAAATATATATAAAGAGTTCTATAATTACTTGTAACAAAGAAAGATCTTGCAATCTACATAATTCCAACTTATTATTCCATTCATGATTGTGATTAGGTTCACTGGTTTATCAACACCCTTATGAATTGAAATATTTTCCCCTTATTTCTCACAATTTTCATATTTACTTCTAGTATTGAACAACATGAATTTTCTCCTCAAACTTGTTTTCATAATCTCTTCAAACAAAAAATCAATAAAAATAAGAAAGAGAGAAAAATGTAGTTATCAAACATAACTCTAGATAGATTCAAAACTCCCTTCCTCGACCACGGGGTTCTAATAACCATTTAAGACCCATCTGCCTTAGGTGTACATACCTTCACATAACTTATGTTGCCTTCCCACTTGACTTTAGCTGAGATTAAAAGTTCGTTATGAAAACATGGCCTTCACACCATCAATGTTATCTAGTCCTAAACCTAGCTGGCCAAGGACGTGGCATGGTTTTTAAACCTCAAGCACCAACCCTCCCATTGGTACCTAAAGACGAGGAAATAATGTAGGAACTATAAAATTGTTGCCTCCAACTCTTGTGATTGGTTGCTTTTCTTCTTAGCTATGAGGTTGCGAGGAACTTCCTTTACGAAATTTGACGGTAAGGTAGATGAGTGGTTAAGTTAAGCATTTGACATTGCTTCAAAAACTATCCAACATGTCACTGCCCAGTAGATAAAACAATGACCACGTGTGAAAGCTACTTAACTGAAACCTACTAAAAAATCTCTACAACAAGTTCTTGTAGGTGCACCAGGACAATCACGTGCCTCCGCCATAACCGAGAGAGCTATATAGTAAAGGCGCCTATTCCCGACCAGCAACCCATCAACAATCTATAGGACACTGGAGTTTCGATAAGGCTAGGTGCAAATTTTGATTAGGCCAAATCAACAGTGCCATGACTCATGTCTTGGTTTTGAGTGCTAAAGTGAGGGGTAAGGATCAATTAAAATGAGCAGCTATGGCATACTCTAGACATTGGTAATATGTTCGGGCCAGTGATAGGGGATATTTTTGGGCATAATCAGTTGAGATCCTCGTGTTTGCAAGTCCAACCGGTTACATGTTGACATCCTCATGTTTTCCTCTATTAAACTGGGGTACATTCTATAAATCCCTCTAAAATGATCGGTAATTTTCTTACAATCTTGAACTTCAACTGGTTATTTCTCAAACTCAATCGGTTCATTTGTAACTAACTGCCAGTTCTCCCCGATCATTGCTTTAGACCAAGTTTTGGCTTAAAAAAATTCACAATACTTTCAATTTAAGGAAGAAAATTACCCAAAAAATTGCAGTCCTCCTAACTTCTATCTTCCTACACCGGAATAATTCGCACCACTTTATACTTGGCGAGATTTGGCACCGAAGAGTTTTAGAAAAGACTTTGGTTATTTGGTACATTACAGGCGTGCGGGGATGGGCCTCTCTCTCCACCTAACTCCAGCGTTGAGAAAGAGGAAGCTCACCGACTTCCGAACCCACGCCCATTCTCTGTCTCCGTGACTCGCGGAAGCATGCCCATCCGCCGCCTAGCGAAGCCCACCGCCACCTCGATTCGTTACGCTTCCCCGTTCTTATTATGTTAATTGACAAAGACCTTCCATTCTCTCGCCACCGCCATAGCCCCTCGCCCTCTCCAGACATGCCTGCCACCTCCTGCAACGACGCACTACCTTAGATGCACGACAACCGCCACTGCACTGCGGTCTTCCGTACGTACCGAACGCCTCATGAATGCACCGGTGCTTGATCGAGTGGCCAACTTTAGAGGAGCTGGCATTCTGTTGTCAGGATAAGACGCCCTTCGATCGTCGCTACTGTTGTTGTTGTCGTTGTCGCGTTTCCTGTTCCTGAGGCGGACGTCTCGGGGCGGATTATTTACTTCGTACGAGAGTCTCGTATGTCCTGTACTGAACGCCTCATAAGCACACAGTGCTAGATCGAGTGGCCAAATTTAGAGGAGCGGGCATTTTGTTAAGATAGGGCGCTCCGTTGGTGCTGTTGGTGCACCTCTGCTATTTGAGGCGGATGTGTTGTGGTGGATTATTTACTTCGTGTGAGAGTCGATCTAGAGACCAAGGGGAGCGAGAGAGGTGGACATTACTGTGGTTGTTGTGTTTTACATAGGTCTAGCGAACCATTTGAGGTTGTGCAGGTTCCGGTTTATGGTTGCAGGTCGAGATAGGAGAGATTTTGCGCACAAAACCAATGAAACGTTTTCACTACGTAGTGTGCTTCCCTGCTACAGAAGTTTAGTTCTCTCTCTTCCTGTCTTCTTCCGACCTCTACTGTGGTCACGAGGTTGGACTTATGTGCATTGAGTTCATCGGTTGCGGCTTCTTCTCTTGTCTCTCTGCGTGTTGCAGAACTCCGTTACGACTCGGAGCATCGCCGATTTAGTCGTGGCCTTGATTTAATCCCTCGTGTTTTTCCTCCGTTTTGGTGCTATTCGTCCAAAACGGAGAACTTCGTAGGCATTCCTAAAGCGACCATAGCCACCATCTAGTGTGCATTACGGGAGAGTCTCACTCTGATCCGTTGCTACTAAATAAATTTTAGATGCACTTCTTCTGGCTGCGGCACCATCAGCCTCAGCCTCTTACATACCGCGTTTCTTAGTGCCATCTTCCGGATCACGAGGCGCAGATTCTCTTGCTTTGCACGGCCATTCGCATTGCAAAAGTCCATATCCGGTCGCCCGGCTTTCAGGTGCGTGGAATGAGAGCTACCAGACGGGGATTGTGTGCGCTTGGATAGATGCGCTCGGCTTTGTTACTTCGCTACTGGTGATCGAAGCAAGAAGTGCTGGTTGAAGGCGGACCAGTCGAGGTGGAGGCTCTGGTGCCGAGAGGGCCAAATCTGACCGCCAGGTACTTTTCAATGTTGGACCGGTATATAGGTGAATGCATGGTATCAGTATCCGTGAATGTTGGATCGTGTGTTCACTTTCCATGGTGATGGGTAAGGCCGTGGTTGTGGCAGAGGAAGAGAGACGATAACAGATTGAGCTGAGGCAATTGTTTGCGCCAGAGTATGCTACACGCTTGTTCTTGAGCTGATTTGATTTTGCTTGGATATGTCCAATTCATTCTAGTCTTTGAGGAAAGACATGAAGGTGTATCTTTGGCCATGGCTAAGTCGTCACGTGATCCTTCACAGCAGTATGTACGTTAGTACACTATGTGTGAATCTAGCCTGGTCTTAATCGTCCTCGATTTGGCCATTATTTTAGCTGATGTTAACACAGAATATGCATTGATGTAACAAGTTTCACACCGAGCTTTTAGTAAGTGCGTGGCTTGAATATTCACATTTCAAGAACTGCTACTCAATGTATGTAGCAGGACCACGAAACCTGAACTCACGACTTTGTCGTACCACTTAGTACCACTACTACTACTGCAGATAATAGCAAATTTGAAGTTTCTCTTGCGTTCACGTAGTGCAAAACTTTGAAAGTCAGACTTGCGGAGAGACGTCTACCAGTCAGTAGCAGAGTATTTTAATCATAGTGTTGCATACAGAACATTCATCAAAGGTTCTGCTAATGGCTTCTTTCCTTTCAGATGGCTTCCCTGTGGAGTATAAGCCTCGTGTCAAAATTCGTGGTGGCAATCAATAACCTGTGCTTAAATAGCGACGGCACCATAAAACGTTCACTGGCAGACTTTATGGAGAAGAAGGTTCCTGCTAATTCAAAGCCAGTCAACGGGGTTTCAACATTTGATGTGGTCATTGATTCCACGAAGGGCGTGTGGGTGCGATTCTTTGTACCTACTCAGGTACTGGCTGGTTCTATTCCCTCCGATTCTGAGTTTCACCTAAAGCATTATCGGTAGAAGGAAACGCCTTGACAGATTCTGGTGGGGTGCACAATTGAGAATCATTACCTTAACTTCTGTTAAAATCCATGGCAGTATTTCGTTGATCCAATTTCGGTTCAGTGGTGTGTACGCTACTCAGAATAGATCTGGAAGATTTATATGTTACTTGATCGCAAGCCTGCGGCCATACTGAAAAAGCCTTTGATGTTCAATTCTGCCATTCAGCTTAGATGGTGTGCTTCATACAAAAAGACCACCATCTAAGACTACAACTATCACACATGCAACATCCGTCTCCAAGGCAGAAATTCGAACATTTTGATGATATTGAAACACATTGGTGGACGTGCAGCAATAGGAACTTCTCATGTATTGCACAATAAGAGCCTTAATATATCTCATCCAAGAACTCTGATGAGGATCTTATATGCAGCATGGTCTGCTATCAGATACCTTCTAATTGTTACCTTGTAATGTGAACTTAACCAAGGTTATATCCTTTTTACAGGTAATGGAGGTGACGCCATTAAACATTGAACATGCGAAAGCTGGCCCTGAATTTGGCAAGAAGATGCCAGTGATCTTCTACTATCATGGCGGTGGCTTCGCTGTCATGTGCCCTAACTTTAGAATATATGATGTTTACTGCCGAAGATTAGCCCGAAGGAGTGGTGCACTTGTGCTATCTGTACACTACAGGCAAGTCACGCATCTCTCAAATGCACCTTTCTCTTTTATTGCTGATCACTGTTTCCCTTCTTGTAAATTAGAGATAAAAAAATAAAAATAAAACCAGTATGATGTCACAACCTGCACTTTCTATCTTATACCTCTTGCGGATGTGGTTGTGAGCTCATTTATTCTGTTCTTGATTCGCTTTGAGTTAGAGAACTTTAACTTTAGTAAACACCAATGCCTCCATGTATGAGTCTTTTATGTATGTCAGGATCTACAGTCTGCAGTGAAGTACAATCCAGTTGGGCAGTAAGCAACTACTTTTAAGAATTAAGCAGATAGACCCAATGCTTACCCCATTGTTCCCTATCTGTGTGGCCTCAGTTTCAAGAAGCTGACGAAAGTTGGAAATTGCAGACGATCCCCAGAGAATAAGTTCCCTACAGCATACGATGATTGTTATATGGCACTCGAGTGGCTCAGGTCCGAAGAAGCTTCTAAACACCTGCCCCCCAATGTAGACCTTTCTCGGGTCTTCTTGAGTGGTGACAGTGCAGGAGGGAACATTGCACACCATGTAGCACTTCGAGCAGCAGGTAAAGACCTTAGTCCTATAAGCCTAAAAGGAGCTGTGTTGATTCAACCCTTCTTCGGCGGGGAGGAGAGGACTCCTGCAGAACTTCGGCTCAAAAACGTACCCCTCGTTTCTGTGCCAAGCTTGGACTGGTACTGGAAAGCATATTTGCCTCCGGGTGCAAACCGTGACCACCCAGCTTGCAACATCTTTGGACCCAACTCACAAGATCTATCAAACACACCGTTCCCTCCAGTGCTTGTGATCATTGGAGGGCTTGACATTCTTCAGGACTGGGAGGTAAGCTTGCCTTCTTCAGATTAAGGCTTGCAATCTGATGCTTGATCTCCTTTTACATGATAATGTGAATGATGTTGGAGTCAAGGTAGGTAAAGTCAGCATACTCTTTGTATCAAATTATAGAAATCTTTTGAAAATACGCATCACAACATCATCATATTTCAAGGTAAAAACTAAAACAGGAAGCATCTCATTTCTAGAACCGTATCATCTGCTTAGTTTGTCAATTGTCAGATCACTTGTGAACAACGACAAACTGTCATTGTCTTGCGATTTTACGTTCAATTCATGCCATCAAAATAGGGCCATGTTTTGATATAAGAGGGTTGAGACAAGCAGTGAATTTTTGTGCTTATCCAATTGCTCAATCACTGAAATTTCGTAGGTAGTTACAAATTCTTTAGAGAAGCTACATCATTCTGTGACGTTGCATCCCTTCATTTTGTCACTGAAGCTTTGAGCTTGCTTATTGTAGTGGCGATATTCTGAAGGTATGAAAAAATCTGGAAAAGACGTTCAAACTATTTTCTATGAGGGCGGCATCCACACCTTTGGGCTCTTCAATCAAGTGAATGTTGCGGAGCAGATGATGCTGGACATTATTACCTTCCTCAACAACCACTAGATCGGTTCCCTTGCAACTGGAGATCTACTTTATTGGCTGTGGCATGCAACACAAGTGATGTGTAGTTTATGCTAACCTAATCAAACCCCAAGATTGTTGACTAGTATTATAACACAATACTTCTTTGGGTGCTGTCATAGTACTCTTTGCAAGCTGTATTTAGGTGGTCAAGGAGTCCAGTGTGTTCTTGTCACTCCGCTGGATCAGAAACTGTTGGGAGTGCCATGGGAACTGCGAGGTGCACATTGACACACAGGTCCTTCGATATATACCTGCTTAGCCACGGTATTGAGTGGTCATTACAATTGGATGTAGGAAGATTTGTAAGGTTTTGCATTTGGGTAACATATGCCATTTACAGCATGCCCCCCCCCCACCATTTATCCAAGATATCCAGTGGTGAGAATAGTCGGAAATTCTTGTACTTCGACTGTACAAATCGTTTATCTTCTGTTCTGCACAGGATTAATATTTATGATCGCTGAATACTTCCGACTCCATGGGGCTTCATTGTTCGAGTTTAAGCTCTTGGAGTTGCAAGTTCAGGTTTCTAATTCGACAGTATGCAATATAAGGACTGGGCTTGATTTCTGTTCACCGCAGAGAGCTAGTTGTTGTGTGGGCTCCTTTTGAGTTTGTCTATCTTATAAATCACATCAGTCGGTCTTCATTCTTCATTGTACCTAGTTGAACCCATGTCCCAGTCTCCTAGTGGCCGAACTAGGAATTTTCATGTAAGTTTCATGTAAGTTGACGTATGTTAATGTATACAACCTCTACTTATTTCACAGTCCTTTGCCTGCAATAGTGGGGCTCTCTCAACAATCCCATAAATAATTCAGAAAAGGAACTTTTTACAGAGATACCACTCCATTGACAATCAACTAAATGTACCTAGTCTAACAAAAACAACTACAATTTACCTACCCTTGATCCCTCCAATGTTCCATCCTGAATTACTCTCCGCCTTTCTCTCCCTTCCTACCTTGTGCATTCCTTAGGAAGAGGTTTGGAGACATTTGAAGAAATTGGGAATTTGTGTGAGGGTGATGAGCAGGAAGATTTTGCGGATTGAGATCCTGAGTCTGTCGGACATGGCGATGTGGCAAGGCGTCGGTTGGTGACCTTTGTGATAAATGATGGTTACTGGCCACACTTATTCTTGAGACTGTGCATGATTCAAGTTGTGTGATGTGTATTAGAATTTCTCCATCACAAATGCTGGCTTGCGTATAACAGATGTAAAGTATTGGAAGCAAATTTGTTACAACATGTGTACCAACCTAAAAGGTTGATGATACTTGAGAAATGATCATGCCAAGATAAGACTTCGGTTCGTTTTCCATGTTCTCCAACTTCTACCGATTAGATTTACACAACAAAACTTGTGTTCTTGATCTTCAATGAAGCATTAGGAGAAATCGGATTGAAAATCAGACCTCCCTGGATTCATATATGGTTATCAAACATGCACATTTGTTGACTCCTTAACATCTGAATACATAGGTCCTCCCCGTTGTGTTCGCTATTGAGTGTAGAGTAGTTTAATAATATTCGAAGACAATAGCCCAATCTCCTTTAAACATCTGTCTTCATGGCGTTTGCTCTTTGATCCTCACCAAACCACATACCAGTCAAATACAAGGGTCCAATTAAACAGAGGAAACCAACTAACACCTTCATATCTTAAGGTATATGCTCCTCTTGTGATCACTCTTCTTTCTCTAATCAAACATCTACATTTGAGTGGTACATGGCAAGGCTTGTAGTGAAGACATGTACACGATGAGATTGGACTATGTGCTTGACTTGTATTATTATCCATTCTAGGTTGAACGAAACATGGAAGGGTCTATGTGAGCATCTCAAGAGACGAGGATCTTCCGTGTGGACTCTTATAACAATTACGGCTCCACTATGTTTCTGAAACTTGGAAGTGACAATCGTCGTGATCCACAATTGCGGATCAGATGAAACAATTCTTGAATCAATCTGATGGCTAGAAATGTTTCGTGGAAAGGGAAGTTCCATGGCTTCGTTCTTCTGTATTTAAGCTAAAATGATGTCTTTCGTTCTGAAGAATTTTCGGAAAACCTCACAATTCTCCTTTCTTGCAACAAAAACGTTGTTCAAACACACTTCCAAAAATAAGTAAAGGAAAAAACACACAAAGTAAACATTAAAGATGAACCTTCACTCATGATGTACGCACTGATTTCGATTCGCACCTATAAACATTTCTGTATCTGAATTTAAACCCAGACAAGCAACTATGTTTTATACGTGGGTATCCTTGGCAATTAAACTTATTAGAGGTTTGGGTTTGATCATTTTTCAAAAAAAAATTTAGAAAATAGAAAAATCGAAACTCAAAAAGTTGCCTCTACGTTTCTTTTTATATATAAAAAAAAATCTTCATATTTTACAATGTTGAATACATTCTCAGCAAGACAAAAATTATTTTAGTAATGTCATGGTTCAAAACATGTACATTACACCCCCTTCCAAAATTTTATATAACATTATTCATATTCATAACAGTGTTATGTGGGACTGATAGTATTCCACAAAATAATCCTCACATTCAATCTTATATATATGATGATGATGATGATGATGATGATGATGATGATGATGATGATGATGATGATGATGACATCGTTGCTTATTATAATGATTTAATCTAAACTAATTGATCTCTATAATTTTGTTTTGAAAGCCAAATCCAATTAAGTCTTCATATTATACTTAATAATACATCTTTGACTTGATATAAAATCCCCACAACATTAGGAATTAGGATATAGAATTAATACAAAATGATACTTCATAATGTGGAAGAAAGGACACAAAAATTAGGTCATTGTGCAGCACATGGTGTGTATAGAATGGCCAAAGTCCATGATGTTAATGTCACTTGAAAGTCTTGTAAGGTTTCCAAGTTAACTTAATGAGAACGCTCATGGAACTTGTGTCCGCAAAGAATTGACATAAACTTGTGCTCACAAAGATTCTTTGTTTCAAGGGTTTGGGACTTTTGTTTAGTGCATTAAACATCATGAAGGGGAAAATTAAAATACATTCATATATTATATTGATGATCAAATTATTAAGTATGTATTTGCAACCAAGGAATCCAAGACATATATATGAACCTAATTAGTAAAGTAATTAACGGATTTTTGAGCGCAATAACAAAAAAATTTAATATAGATAGGATCAATTTTGACACAAATGAGTAAAAATGAAATGGATACACTAAATAGTCCAATTATTGGTGGGTCACAGTAATTTTATAATGCCCACGCTAATTCTCGTAATGAGAATTAGTGTGGGCCACATTAACTCTCAACCCACGCTAAATCTCTAATAGAAAATTATCGTAGGCTGCATAAATTGTGTTTCTAGAGAATCAAAGTGGGTGATTATTTTGTTTTGTGCTACTTTTGTCATAAAACTAATATTCAATGTGTTGGCCAAAAGTCTTCACAAAGACTTAGGAGAAGACCTGGGACCTGGAAGTTCGTTAATTATGCCTTGACTAGAAAATTGGTGTAATGACGTGCTGATTAAATTTCACGCTATTTTTCCACCCACACCAAATATTGGAACTATTTTAGAGTAGTTCCGATACATATTGCTTTTAGTAAAAATATGCTTAGAGGTCAACATACGCATCCGTGGAGTTGACACCTTATTCCCTATCCTTGTGATATGGAGACTTGCAAAGCCACAACAAATGGTTGGCCTTGCATTTAGTAGAGACGAAGATGCACGATGCAAAGTTCTAGAAACTCTTTTTGATTGCGATCGTTCCATGGTTGTTCTATGTAACTTCTACGATGGTAACATTATTGGTGGCGTCCCGACTTGGGCCACGTGACTTGACCCACAAAAGGCACAATACGACCTCTCAAGTCTCCGGATTGGTGCAATTCGGGAGACTCTTTACGTGTGGCCCTATTGCGGGCATCGCCAACTCCCTACACAATTTTGAGTGTTGGTGGGTCAAATCGGGAATTTCTTTGCATCCCTTCCAAATCCGGGCACCAACATAACGTTATTCAGTTGAGTCTCTATGTTGGGTGAGGTCAAGATCAAGTCAAATTTTATTCAGGAGTATGTTATGTTTATTCTCACATCATAGCACTACACAGGAAGATTTAGGTTGGAAAACTCCGGTGAGGCGATGTAATGATGTTGTTTGAATGGAACCGTTGTTTGCAGATGAACAATGTCATGAACACATTGAAAGAGGGGGGATTATTGTACATGAGCATGCCACTCATTCATCCAACATAAAAGCCCTAAAATAGTATGCAAAACGAAGGTTACTTTAGTTTATTTGACACCGAAATCGCCTTTAAAGACAATGAATCAATTTAGATTCAAAGTAGAGATATCAAGTTTATATAAGAGGTCAAAGTGGGGGGGGGGGAAGGAAAAAAATCTCATTAAAACATCACAAATGCCTTTCAAGGTGATTCGTCTTCAAGGGGGTAGAAAGAGAAGAGATCAAGTGAAGAGGAGGAGATAAATTGCTCGTCTGCACATGGCTTATACCCTTTGTGATGAACTTTAAAGTGCTCAACTTCAACCACCGATCTTGGGCATGTTCTATACACATTCGTTTCGAATCTTAGAATGATTCAATTACATTTCATAATGCATCCTCGATTTGACGCAGAACCCCAATGCTTTTGAACGGTCATTTTACCCCTATTATTCTTTCATTGAGTTCATATAGGGTAATATCACGAAACATGATATTTTATTACCATCACTATGAAATGACTCTTCAAAGTGAACATGTAGAGACAATTTTCAAACCCCCCCCCCCCCAACCCACCCACCCACCATGATAAATGTCAATAGTCAAATAACCAACTTTTTTTTGGCATAAATTGAAAATTCAATTGCAGAGAACCCCAAATAGTCATATAAAGAACTTCACAACAGTCTCAATATCCAAATTCAAAATAATACACATTTCATGATACAAATCGCGGATTTTACATAAATAAATATACCAATATTATCCGGGTTTGGATTTCCACTACCTTACATCATACACATAACTTATCGTCATCAACAGTTGGGTGGAGCATGGGGGACCCTTTGATGTTAATAGACTATCTTTGTGAGGGTGATAAGGTAGAGAAGAATTTTTTTTTAGAGCTTACGTGTCATCGCGGGAGTGGCTGGTGATGCATGCCACGAGAAATGGGACCACATGTCTTCACCATGACATGGACTGCTGACTCAGCGTGCCCACCTTGTTATATATATGCCGTGAAGCCTATCTTATATGGAGAGAGGGAATTATCGAATACAAGTGTACCTCTCATTCACCCAACACAAAAGTATGTATCCCAAAGGTTATTTTTTAGTTGATTTGACACCGGAATCACGTTTAAAGACCCTAAATTAGTCTACACGAAATCATTTTGAGATTAATCAGCAACAACCTATAGGGGGTCAAGTTTTTATGTTGGATGGATGAGCTACTGTATGTGCTTGTATATGATAATTTCATCTCTCCACCTTATAACAACTGTTGATAGTGTCCAAGATAAAGAACTTACAATAAGGTTGATATGTCTTGAATGGTTGTTTTTCCAACTGGCATGCTTCTCCAAGGATATGAAACATGCAATTAGTACATGCGATTCTTACCAAATCCAAATCGGGGTTGTAGTCACTTTCCTCATATGTTCTGGAGCTCATACGAGCACCTTGTTCATTATCAAAGTGAAGATTCTTATGTTCATTAAATGGTCATATGTGCCGCCTTGGTTATGTATATCCTATAGAACTTAGAATGGTTATCATATTCTGAGCATGCAGTCCAATCTCTTCTAAACATGTGTCCTTTTTATATTGTTTCTTGGAGCCACACCAAACCACATATCACTCACATGTAGGTGTTTGATTAAGATAAGTAACAGAGTTTTACATGTCTACCTTTCTTGAAGGTTTTTGATAGCCTACCAATCACAAATCGATTCCCAAATTACCATCCCAATTAAATGTACCAAGAATGCAACTCTCTTGGGTGGAGCTTAGCACGGGCCCATGCAATGCCCATTGGAATGTACTTCAAAAGCACATTAGAATTATCCTTGAAAGATAATGTAGAAAGTGAAACACATGAAACAATATTGAGTTTCATAGGTAATTCAATTCTAGTGTAGTTTCAATCTTCTCCCCATGTTATGTCCTATAAATAAATGCAAGTTTGTGATAATTTCCTCATATTCTCGGTTTCATCGGTGTTGAGTCTCAAGCTTGGTGGTTTTCTCATGAGAACATGTAACTTGAGCTTTAGGAACTTTTTGGGGGTTGCGAGGAGCTACGCTGGTGGGTTTGGTCTATTCATATCCAGAGTATTTGTTGGAGCCGCAAAATTTTAACCTAACAAACCAAAGACATGATACACCTTCAGATATTGGATGGAAATTCACGTCCTTTTAGGGATAACTTTATGAACTATATTGTATGTTTGATTTTACTTTGGCATCAAAATTGATGTGTCATGTTGATTAGAGTGGCCTCCACATTGTGTGTGTGGGGGGGGGGGGGGCAACGATGAATAGTATGCACCGCACTAAATCAAATGTGTAGTGTATTGAGTAAGTTATCCATAGATAAGATGATTGTAATGTAGGAGGAAATAACAAGTTACACATCCTCCTCAAACATGTCATTAGACTCGTGTAACAAGAAGGATTTGACAATCTTGATTATGGATGGGGAAATGCCTAGGTGGATAAGTTAGCCGGTTTAGGTAAGTGGAGCATGGACATATAGAATCTTGGATATGTGTAAGCCCAATGACTCCGCGAGAGAGATATATGGCACCGACCATGGACAATGCACAAATAATGCAAGCCTCTTGAACCTTTGGGTGGGCTCCATGCTATATCAACTTCCATAAACCACTACATAAAGGACATAACCCCTAGTGAGAAATGATATAGTCTTACATGAAACAAAGTCTTACATAGGTTTGATACCCAAATCTCATTCTAAAGTCATTGTATCAGTTCTCGTAATAATGACACTTAGAGTTCATTATGACACTTATTTAGTCTTCCTTGTGTGGTTTTTCTTGAATGGAACCCAATCTCAAAACATTTCTACACTAGCAACAACAAGATCTCATTCCCCAAAAAAGCAATGCTTTTAAATAGAATCTAAAAAACACCTAGAACTGTGAGGTAATTAAGAGTTTTAGGTGTTTGAGATTCCTTTGACGAGTTTAGGTACTTAGAGTGGTCCCACTTATGTGTTGATTCTCTTGTTGGATTCGCCTTTCAATGTGGGTTCACAAGCGACACAACCAAAATAAGTGCATTTGCCTTACATTTATTTGAGTAGTTGCCACATGTGCATTTGAAATACAAAATCCCGCTTTTTAAGGCTTTGTTCATAAGCATTGATCAATGAAGCTACTTAGTTCTATTTCATTTTATTCACGAGTCCCACACCTTCAATCTCTTGGCATGGGAGGTCATCGATTGTACACTCACTAAACCCCCCCCCCCTCCTTTCCTTCGAAATTTCTCATTACGGGTGTTCCAACTTGATGAAGGTGGACCGACAATGGTAGGTTTGTAGGGACAAATGGGGAATATATATTGATTTGAATGTTCCGGTTGCATGTGCATATGGACACCCCATGTTAAATCACATATGTGTTCGGTCGGGTCCCACCCTTCTCTTGCCTCCTTCACTGCCCGCACATGCATGGGAATTCCTTCCCCATTGGGAATCAATGTGACAATACCCGGTCACTCAAGCCATTGAGCTCCTTTGGAATGTGAAGGAACTCCATCAATTAACTTGGGAATAATGAAAGTGATGTCAGCCTGAATATTTATAATTTCGACCATATATTATCACATTGGTTCCCAACAAGGAAGAGTTCCCACACAAGTGCGGGCAGGAAGACTAGACAATGAAGGAGGCGTGGAGAGGCAGGACCCAACCGAATGAAGATGTGATTTAACCCAGGGCCATATGGACACATGTTAAATTAGTATTAACTCTATAGCCTCCTTATCCACAATGGATGAATTTACATATATAGGCCACATGAACCCCCAAGCCTTTTGCAACGATAGCCAATGTTAGTATCTACTTCCCCTAAATCTAACAAGGTAGAGAGGACCACTAGACACAACTCAACATCAACCAAAAAAAACAATCTTGGGATTGCAAAGTATTTCCAGGCTTTTATGTTGGATGAATGAGAGGTATGTTTGTAGTGATAATTCCCTCTCACCAATGCATAGGGGACTTGTATTGACTAAGATGGATGTGTGATATTTAGTTACTTTTCTCTATATGCACCCGCTTCTCAGAGGACATGAAACACACAATTAGTGTGAATTGATGAGCAAATCCAAATTGTGCCCTTAGCCACCTGCCTTAAAACTTTTGGAGCTCATGTGAAAATGTTATCCATCATCGAAGTGAAGATTATTATGCTTCATAAATGATGATATAGGTCCACTATGTTTTGTTGAGTATTTTGCCGACTACCTTGAGATCCACATCTATCCACATACCACTCAAATATGTGTGTCCAAATTACTGCTATGTTGGCTTTAGGCACGTCTATCTTAGAGCTCCCTTTATTCATGATGGATGAGTTCTCATAGACACCAAGAACCCTAGGAGAGAGGGAATGATTCCGAACAAAAGTATCTCTCATTCATCCAACCAAAAATCCCTAAAACATGATGCAATCCAAGGGTTAAATTTATTTACTTTATTCAACACCATAATTAGGTTAAAAAACAAATTAAAAAATCCATGAATTAATGTAGTCCAAGTCATTTGAGATAAATCAACAACAAACCTATAGAGAGTGAAGTTTTGATGTTGGATGGATGAAAGATACGATTGCATGCAATAATTCCTTCTCTCCCCCGAACCTCAAGCCTTTTGCAATGATTGCACCCCACCAATGTTAATATCTAGTATCTACTACAATAAATATTGTATCTAACGCTACCAATTCTATTTGTCTTGCTCAATACTAACTGTAAACCACCCGTGTAGTGTCACCAACACTACATGTAAACCAAACATTATTCGTCATTCCTTGTAATTTTTTTGGACATTATAGATTTACAATGTTGCAACTGCAGTTACTCACATAGTGAAACTTTCATCCAAGTTTCAATCATCCATGACAATAATTTGTTACATAAAATGTTCCGTACGTTGCAAAATGTACCAAAAGTGGACGAACTATAAGTAAATGGGGATAACAATATTTGTAAACTTATTCATAAGAAGTGTCATTAGAGAAGTTACCACATTGACATAAAATTCCATATGATACCAAACACAATACTATGGCCCCCTTCCCACTTGACTTTAGCTTAGCCTGAAAGTTTGTTCTAAAAATATGGCCTCCACAACATTGATGTTACCCAATCCTGAGCTTAGTTGGCAAAGGACACAGCATGGTTTTAAACTGGAGGTTTTATACCTCAAGCACCGACCCTCCCATTGGTACCTAGAGACGAAGCCAAAATGCAGGACTTTTAAAAGTGGTGCATGTGGCCCTTGTGATTGGTTGCTTTTAGTTTTAGCCATGAGAGCGTGAGAAGCTCCATTAACAAGAACCGATGAATAAGGGACCGCTTCACACACAATCCAAGAGCTGTGACCATGAAATTGTGAGAGCCCACAAGAAAATGTCCAACGGCCGTCCCAAGGCACCTCCAACATCATGTAGTATGGTCACAAATCGTCAAGTGTAGCGTGAAACCTTATGTGACCGGGCCCTCAACCAAATGCTTTCTCAATGAATTTCGATTCATGTGGGTCCTCACACATGATAAAATAGAACAAGAAAATGCTAGAACCGTGAAGCTATGTCCTTTCTTATGAAAGACTACAATTGTAACAACGGTTGGTCACAAGCGTTGTAGGTCTGTAGGACAGAGACTATGCATCAACTTTTATGTTTCAAGAGCAAATTTCCTAACCACTTCGTGTTCACACTTGGACGTTACTGGATCCTGCTATTTTTGGTCCAATTTATTACAGTGGATGGTGAAAGTTTGCATACCTTGGACAACTAACCAACTAATTCATCTATAAGTTAACTAGTTGCCTTTCATACAACTAAAAAACAACTATAATTAACTACATTTTACAAGCGTTCAAAGTGCCATGGTCTCCCAATGTTGTGTTAGGCTTACCTCCAAGAGGTGGTTTTCGAAAATAGTTCAAGTGACCATGAAACATGATCAATTCGATGCCATGTAGGAATCCATGTCGACTTTACATCCAACTTGCATTCACATACTCCGTTGGTCCCTCAAGCGTAGTGTGAAGGGAACTTGGACCGGCTCCGCTTTTTCCACCAATGAGAGTGCTTGAAGTGTAATGGTCATGGGCTCTCAGTCTCGTGTGTGAAGTGGCCTTAGTGCATGCGTTCGTATTTAGTGTATCAAACACTAAATTTCATATTTAGTGAAGTGTGTTTTTGTACCGAATACCCAAAATTGCCAACATGGCCTTTCCCGGCAAAGCAATCACGCCATTGGCTACGATGGGGGGGGGGGGGGATTAATTTCTTTGGTGCACGGGTACAGATGTCACAAGCCCAAAGAATCCAAGATTGGAAGATGGTAGGGCAGAGTGTGAAGCGAATTGTAGGGCTCCACTAATGCTTAGTGAATTGTTTGTCAATCTTCGAGACGCCCATGTTTTGTGAGGGCGAAACGTGTGTGTTAGGTGGATTATTTATTTGGCCGCAAGTTGTTGTTGTTGTTGTTGTTGTGTTAAATTTTTTAATGTTGGATGTTTTGTGGTGCGTGAATATACATTGCAACAATAGGGTAAAACAAATCATGTACATGCTGGGCTTATTTATCTGTTGGATTTTTTTTTTATGATTTGGTGTGTGAGTGAACTTTGTAGGTGTAGTGTAGGTTTGTTTGGTTATGTCATCTGGTTTGCAAGTTTCTTTGGTTCTCCTCTTTGTGTTACTTGTAGCTATCATGATGGTTATTATTGGGTGGCTTTTGTTACGTTGGGCAAGTTTGTGGTGGGCGTTCTATTTTTTGTTGTTTTGAGATCGCAAACATGAACTTCACTAGAATTGTGCACGATATACTTATGGAAGGACTCACACATGGTTTGTTTGTTTGTTTGTTTGTTTTTTGGGTCTTATGTCTTCTGGAATCTTTTTGCAAGTAGTCGGCTAGATGAGTCACCAGTGACTGGAACTTGCACACAAAAGTTCACGGATAGTTAAAGAATTGGAAGGGCAATAAATGTTTCTACACGGGACCCATAATTAGTATGTGAACTTTCTTTTACTAGTAAGGCTAGGCCTCGTGCTGACATGTCCTTTATTAAAAAATCTCTTTCCTAAAATATTTTGCAGGGGGGTGAGCTAATTAATAAATCTCCCTAATAAGGTGCCAAACCCGATGATAGGATAGATGAGCAGCAAGGCATTTGGCCTTGCTTCAAAAGCTATCCAACATGTCGTTGCTCAATAGATAAAATACCGAACGGTGTGTGAATGCACCTTGATAGCCGGGTACCTCCGCCATATCCGAGAGAGCTTTTACCCGGTTTTTAGCGAAAGAATTTGGTTACATTTGGTAAAAGCCACGGTGGAGGGATGGGCCTTTAGTATAGTTAAACCCCCTAATTTAGCAAGGTAGAGAGGACCACTAGACACGTCACATACCCTGATGCCACCCGCCGGGTATGAGGGCTAGGGAATATGCGTAGCCATATTGCTCATCACTCAGTCAGTAGGCAAGCCTGGAAGCCTGGGAGCCAAAAAGTCTCGCTTCTCTTTCTCTCTCTCTCGCGCTCTCTCTCTATCTGTCACTCCTTGGGCTTGGCTTAGGAAGGAGCCACTAGGGTTTCGCAACCCCGTGACGAGTCCGCTATCGCCAAGGAGTCATCGTCAGGAGGAGGATCGTTGGAAACCCCAGGCCCCGCGCTCCGCCTGCGCCACATCTCTCCGCATCGGATTCCGCCCACCCCGTCTCGAGATCCGGCCGGCTTCGGGAATTCGGTGAGTTTTCGCATGCGCCGTGGTCTCTCCGGGCTCAATTTCGGGTTTTCTTGGCAAATTCAGGCAGCCGTATCTCTGGGGATGTTGCCAGGCACGTTGTGTGAGGTCTTTGGATGGCCTGGTGATCGGGTTTTGATCGATGTGGAGGTTTTTCTGGGTGTCAGTCGTGATGTTTGTGTGTAAAATAGAGAGTGCAGCTGCGGTGGGAGGTTTTTCGTAGGGTTTCTGGAAGCTTCGATGTGGGTGTAGGAGAGTGTTTTAGCCATGGATTGTCATCGGATTTTGAGACGATGGCAATTGGTGATGGCAATTGGGGAGAGGATATGCGTGCATGATGAATTGTCGGTGAATGAGCATGGTTGGGCATGAGTGCTCAGGTTTTAGGAGTGAATTGTATGGGTTTTTGGTGTAGAGAGGGTTATGTGCATCAATTCTAGGCTTTCGTGGTGGTTAGATTTACTTTACGCAACCGCCCCCTTCCTTGGGGTCAGTATATTCTTTCCGTTTGTGTATCTAGAGCTTTTGGTTAAGATATTTAATTCAATTGTCCATCTTAAATGGATGGGGGAGGAGATTCTATTGTTGTAGCTTGTTCTCGGTTGCTCCAGTAGCTTAGTTGTCACCATTTTTGGGGGTTTTATATCTGGTGGAGATCTTGACATGGTGGAGATTCTCTGCTAAGTGAATTCCAAGGATGGATGTGCCAGGGTGTGGGAGGAGTCGACGAGGATCAGAGGACTGCATCTTTTTAGTTAGTGAAACTAATTGGGCCCTTTCACCCTATTTGAGTGGGACATGACTTCAAATTTTGTTTCGTATTGTCGAAGGGAGGACTTGAGTGAAGGTAGTGTGATATGTGGGTTCGCGACTTACTAATGTTCACCATACGAAATTGGGGTCTCAATGCAATTCATTTTTCTTCTCACAGAATACTTTCATGAACTCGGTAGTTCTCCAGGATTTGGTTTGTCACAGTTGTGGCTCTGGTTTGTGAGCAGCTTTAGACAAGAGATTCTTGGACAAGAAGAGATTTGAGCTCATCTTAGTGGCTTCTCATCTTTTTGTGAGATATCTAATATTCTTGGAGACAATGAATACAGTTGGAAGCATTAGGGTTCCTGTCGTCTTTGTGAATCATTGTCAGGAAGAGTTTTCGATGATGTGGGGATGATTGCTTTTCTTCGATATGTATAATAGCTGTTGATTATGCGCTCCTCCTCCAAGCTTGTATAGTCTAAGCACAAGAAAGCCTCTAAAGCAGAGGTTCTGAAGTCGCTCGAGACCAGAGTTTTAGCTCTTTAGGATGGAACCTTAGAAATGACGAAAAGAGTTATGGGTTCTTAAGGGATCAGTGGGTGTCGAGAGTAGTTTTCTGCTAGATATACTTACGGCTGTTCTACCATAGTTCATTGAAGAAATTTACAGCCAAGGGGAGAGAACCGTAGATAAGGGTTGATTATGTGTCCTTAAATCTCACGTCTGTTATAGATCTGCTGTGATGCCTATAAGATTGGTTTTCAACTGCTGATGGTATTTGTGTTTCGATAGGGATTCATTCTTAGGCCTGCCAATACTGTTATCCTAACGTGACTTTTGTGTTTGACAGAAGTAACAGAAAATATTGGCGTTGCAGCTTGAAGTTCAACACGGTAGTCAACTGTCTTGAGGAGAAATTTACCAGATTTTAAAATCTGGGGGCCACTGGTGTTTAAATCTGGGCATCACATGGCTTGTGGTGTAAGATCAGTGACAGATATCAGATAGCAATTACAGAGAGGGCAGGGGTTGGACAGAGGAGACCTGTTTTCTGGTCATTGAACGGCAGAGATGTCTGAGAGTATTCTGAGTTGACAAGGCGTCCACATTCTGTACAAGAGACTACAATTGTGGGCATTAATTGGAAACACAGCGGAATGCTGACAAATGCAGAATTGTGGAGAGATCATCACAGAATTCTGAGGAATCAGCTATGAAACTGTTGGGTGTGCAATTAGGAGGAAGACTTTGGTGGAAGCCATGAGGCTGCATGAAGTGGGGAGTGCTATTGTTGCATTAGGAGTGGAACAATCAGCTATCAATTGGCCTGTTGTGATTGCTGGAATATTTGTTCTCTTCTCGCTCTCCCTTTCAACCTTTCTACTCTTTGATCATCTCTCGACTTACAATGATCCTGAGGTGAAAAACCTCTTTCTGCCGACCCTTCCTGGGTGTATGCACTCTTTGACCATTTGAATTGCTGTTATTATAAGGGTGTGACCAGGTCTATTAGTTTCAGTATGTCTTATCATTTTGGATATGGAAAAAGTTCAGGTTCTATTGTCTTGTATCTCTGGAATTTGAGCATCCTTTAAAGTTGATAATACAGTTTTTGGATACGTAGGGTAACTAGTGCAGAGCTAAATTGTTTCCTTGTTTTGCAGGAGCAAAAATGGATTATCGGCATCCTTTTTATGGTGCCAGTCTATGGAGTGACTTCGGTGTGTTGAGCACTTTCCTGAATTACCCTAATAGAAAGTTCATTGTTCTTGTGGTGTGTTTCAGTTTCGGTGATATTCAGTTGTATTGAGTGGCAGGAGTATGCTTATCCTAGTTTCACGGAGGTATTCTCTGCTTCAGTGGATCTAATCTACTGTTTCTTTCTGTGTGGCAGTTCATTTCACTATGGAAGCCAGACCTCTCATTGATGTGCACTATAATGGGCAACTGCTACGAGGCATATGCACTTTATTCATTCGGATGCTATTTAATAGCATGCTTAGGTATGTCATTTCATCTCAGTCTCATACATAAAAGTTTGTTTGGATCATATTTCTCAAGTTTGCACTTCTTGTGGAATACATGTGATAGTTCTTATAAGCAAGCATTGCATAGGTGTGTCTGATTTTTCTGACAGATGGTACCTATTTCAGGTGAAACATGCCTATGCTGAGTCTTGTCTTAAGATGGTTTCCAGGATGTTTGGTGGACTTTAGAATGCGTGTTGAAGCTTTTGATGACATTGCAGGTGGAGAGGATACGGTGGTACAGAAATTAGACAGACAAGGATTGATGGGGCCTCGTACTCCATTATTGGAGAACAGTGCGGGTATCAGAGCATTGGTGCAACATCCCGTGCCTCTAAAATGGTGTATGGACCCCTGGGAATTGGGGCGGCCTTTCTATAATGCAGCAAAGTTTGGAATTGTACAGTATGTGAGTCCCTCTTGTATTTTCCCCCCCAAATATTGGTAATAGGTGTTGACAGGTTGTGCAATTTGGTCTAGATCTATTATGGCTGGAAGATTTGTGGACTCTTTGTTGTGGAAATTATTGATAATGATCAGGTGTGTGGCCAGGTTGTAGGCCTCGTAATCCAAAGCCTGAACTTTCTTTGCTTTTTTGTCCTGAAGCTTTTTGGTCAATTGTGAATGACTAGAAGGCTCACATGAGATTGAGGCCTGAGAAGGCAAGAAATACATTTCTGAAATCTGTTCACCCTCAGTGGGTATTCTGCTTTTATAAAGGTCATGCAAAGACAAATAGTAATCATATGTCAAGCTTTTCAATAGATGCAGTAACGTGTTTGCATGTCTGTCCTACTCTTTTAGTTTTTTTCACGTTATGCATGTTGTTTCTCCCCCAATGTCAAAATTGCTCACACAATTAGCAAAAACATGCAGATGATTTTGAAAACAGCATGCGCCTTAGTTGCCCTTCTGCTAGAGGTGTTCAACATGTATGGGGATGGTGTATTCACGTGGTACAATGGGTATGTGTCTCTGTTACTGCGCTTGTTTCTTTTCAATCATGTGGCATGAAAAACTTAGAATAAGTTAATCTAGGGGGTCATTTTGCATCTTCTCAATCAGGGTATCCTGTTAAATTGTCTTAGAAGTGGGCTTGAGGTTGTGTCTGTGTCCACGTAGGGAAAGTGTTGATGCCTCTTTGTCAATGATGACATGACTGCACGCTTCTATAATCTGAAGTTAAGTTTGATCACACAGATTTTGGTAAAAAAGGATGACGACCATGTGTTGTCCGTTGCAGGTATCCGTATATAACAGTTGTTCTCAACTTCAGCCAAACATGGGCACTTTACTGTCTCGTGCAGTTTTACTATGTTACCCATGAAGAACTGCGGGATATCAATCCTTTGTCTAAATTTGTATGTTTCAAGTCAATTGTGTTTGCCACTTGGTGGCAAGGAGTGTTGATAGCCTGTATCTTCTCATCACCGATGGCAAAAGAGTGGTTTCCACCTGATATGGAAGGTGGGGGAACGATTCAGACGAGCCTTCAAGATTTCCTTATTTGTATTGAGGTATGTCTCTTCCTCAACAAGGAGAGGTCCACTTGGTTTGGTTGATTATATTGCAGCATTACTAGAATGGAGCCCCGTTGCAGTGCAATATATTTCATATTACTACATCTAATTTCTTTTGCAGAACTTGCAACACTTGCCACAAAAATAAAATCAAAGTAAATTGTGATGTAGGATTACATATATTGCTTCTTCTATGAATATGGATAGTGGATGAATATTGATGATAACATGATAGAACGTGTTGGATAAACTTTGACACCTAAACAGTTAACCAATGAAAACATGACACTGCAATTTGTAGAACAGATGTTATATTGCTTATAGGTAAAGTTGGGTGGAAGACATTGAAACCATGATCAAGTTGGTGTGCTACATTTTTTACTCATCTGCTTATCCTTGCTCTTGCTGTGTACAGATGGCAGTTGCAGCTGTTGCACATATCTATATTTTCCCTGCAACACCTTATCAGGTCCTGGAAGGTGGGAAAGATCGCAATGTGAAAGTTCTAGCTGATTATGCAGCATTTGACTCTCCTCTTGATCCTGAGGAAGTCAGGGAGAGTGAGCGACCCTCCATGGTAAAGTTTTTTGGTGTTGATGTAGAGAAGGGGGCTACCAGTGTCAAAGAGAGCGTGCACGATGTGCTGGTTGTTGGAGGACACCATGTAAGAGAATACTTTGCCATGTGGCATTTTCCTTCCATCCAAGTGTTATTGGCTCACCAAAAAGTTGTGCAGACTCCAAATTGCATCTGGAGATGTCTATTACAGTGATCCTTCAACTCACCAGGACTTTTGGTTGGGAGTTGTTTGTTTTGCATACAGAACTTTCCATGCTTGGTAAGTGTCTGGTGCATCCTCGGAGTAAGTGTGGAAGTTCGAACAAAGAAAATTCCATATAGATTCATTGAGGTTCAAATTCATTATGGCATGGCAAGGGGTAATGAGTTTGGCCCTCAATGAACCAATATAGAATGTTCTTTGTTCGAAATCAAACACTACCATCAAGCATGCACCACAAGTGGAATGAAATTATTGATTTTGTATCCAAAATAACCAATGGGAAATCATACGGGAACAAGTTAGGATTCTAACTTGAACATCAATTGTGAAGTGAGATATACATGATCTACAACTACAACAGTCGATGATCTCTTGCTGGGTCCTAATTCAGGGTTTCTCTGTGCAGGTTGTGCATGATATGAAGGTGACCATGTCACAGGCAGTGGAGCCTGTAGAAAAGGGGTTCACAAGGATCAATGAATTTTGGGGTGGTAAGCCAAAGAAGAGGCAAGTGAGCAAGGATGATTCCTGGGTGGCCTCACAGAGTGTGAAGCCTAAACAAGAGGTGAGGGGCATTGATGACCCCCTTTTGACTGGCAGTATTAGCGACAGTGGGTTCTGGAGGGCGAAGAGGTCAAACCTTTCATACGGTAGTGCTGATAGTAGTGGAGGCGAAAGCAGCGACCCCGGGTTTACCGGTTTCAAAACAAGTGGGAAGCGCTGGACGATAAAGAGGTGACACTCAAAAATGTAATTAGATTAACTCCATTAACAACTCACTGTCATTGCTGATCAGGGTGCTAGAGCTCGAATTCGAGCAAGAGATTGGCCTCCTTAGCGATCCTCTTGTGAGTACATTGAGGCTGAGGGGCTCTCACCCGCCCCCCTTGTGTACACTATCAATAACGTCTGGGTGTGGCGTCATCCAACACTTGCCATGCAGAACGCACCTCTTGATTTTCGACCTAGAAATGTTTTTACGGGTATCTCCATACCATGTGCTCAAAATTGTCATGGCTTTTTTTTGGCACGAGTCCATTGTAACCGCCTCCACTAATCATACATCATTGTTCAGATTAATCTTCATCTTCTGGTTCCCTTTTTTTTACTCCTGCTGAAAATTTCTTTCTATTTGGTATTCTGTTCTCTGCTTGGTACAGGAGGATTAGGTTCTTTCTATTGTCTTCATGGATCATCTGTATTGCCTAGCTCTGTTTTAATGGTTTCCATTGTTCCAAGAAGCATATTTGTTTGCTCCAGAAACTTTGTGCAATGTGATCTCTTATTGCTTGTAAGTTGTCATCTCATGTTCAAAATTCAGGAAGGCAGGAGTGGCTTCAAAGCTGTTTTAGTTACTGCTTCATCTTTACTCTCTGAAAAAGACTTGCAATCTCATGTTCTGCCACGGGAACTTCACATATCGCATGCAATCTTTGTGAAAATCATCATGTTCCTGACCTGCTTCTGCATTGGGGAAGGATCGGATGACAATGGACGATGCTGTCATTATTTTGGTTTGAAATGTGATGTTAGTGTTGACTGATTGACATCAATGTGAGGAAAGCTACAGAATTGCAGGAGGCCAGGCCACTTTGTTCATTTGTAAGCATGACTATACAATAGAAGGGCTTAATGGTGTACAGACAGGTATAGCGTCATGTATTGAGATCAGTTGAGGCCTGTGCTGTCCCAGCTCGGCCCTTTTGACTTCAGCATATGAGTTTATGTCCTGGGCATTCCCACACCATCCCCTCAAACAGCGACTGCAAGATCACCCATGTGATTGCTATCCATCATCTCCAAAATATATAGTAGATTTGGGTTTGTCCCATCCTGGCTTGATGCATTTATACACATGAAATTATGTCCCTTACCATCCCACACCGTCCACTCAACAAGCTCTTATCAAAAGTGATTGTTTTTGGATTGATGGCTGTGTGAAATACCTGTACGAGCATTGTTAAACCTTTCCAAAATGCATAACTAGTTTCATACTAACTGGTGCACATGTGTACATGAATTTACAATGTCCTTCAATACTCCACATAGTCTTTTCAGTATGTCCTTGTTGATGACCAACTTTTTTGAAACTTTTGGAAGAACAATTGCATATATGTCCATGCCATTCCAAACCTCTGGCTAATTCGGGAGGCCATAATGTATTCCATAATGTATTATACATAATCTAGGCCCATTAATTTAGGCCCATGCTGTCCCGTCATGTTGCATATGAATCAATTTTCCAAACCTTCCTTGTACCATCCACTTAATCTGCCATCGTCGACAACTGACCGTTTGGAACTTTGAAACGGTAACTGCGTCACCACCTGTCCGTAATCTAGTTGAAAGTAGATTGCAGCGGGAGACTTGAAGGGTGTTGTTCCTGCAGAAGAGACAGGAAGGGTTCCCGGTCTCCATCTCCTTCAAAACAGCCCTGGGTGTGTCCATTCGCATCACTTACCACTAATCGTCTAATTTAGAATCGCAGCCTAATCGACATTGATGTTTGTTGTTTCCAGACCTGCGGGACACTTGAATTTTGGCAGTCGATCACATTCTGGAAGAGCTTCGTGAGCTTTGTCCACAGTGAACAATGAACAATTTGTGACTGTTTCCCTTCCCATTCCCTGCATTCCTGTTCATACGGTGAAAGGAATTCGTCATTACGAGAATCAAAGTTCCTAGACGAACTTTGTGACTACGCTCTGTCCAGAAGCTCTGTTTTGATGAATTTCCGAAAGCGACTTTTGTGCCTTCGGAGCATCTCTGAAAACTCAGGCGATGTTATCACACATTTGAAGCAATTGATCAAGGAGACGATATACTTTAACTAGAATCCGCTGCCATCGTAAGGTTCCGAATCCTAAGCTTTCTTGAATTCTTACATTCTGAAACTTCGATAACATGGTCATGCGAATCGCACGGAAGTCTTGCTAAACAATGTGATAGTCACTTATCTTCTTCCTGTTAGCACCTGCTCTTTACATGGTGGAAATTCCTGAAGCCCTGTGCATTCTGAGGAGTTGGGAGTAAATGTGCACGTCCACGAATGAGGTGCATGTGGAGAAGACGTCCACGAAAGGCAAAGAGACGAATAAACATCGGGAGCATCGAATTCAGCTTCATAAGAAAGGATCGTCTCCTCGGAAGATCTCGCTCCCCCACTTGCCGAGGGCAGTCGAAGTCGAGAAGAAGTGGCATGGCAGAGATTAGACTGCCAGAGGAAGTGTTGGAGGCGATCTTGGAGCACCTGCCCACCGTGAGCCTTCTCCGGTTCACCGCCGTGTGTAAGCAATGGCGTGACATGATCAGCGTGCGGTTGAAAGCGTGGCGCACCACGGTAGCGGAAGACTGGCTCCTGATGATCTCCGACGGGCTTCACCTCGGCAAGTTGTTCGCATACAACCCGGCGTGGGAGAAGTGGCACTCGATTCACCTCCCCGTGGACAGCAACAACCGCTTCCCCTTCGCAGTGGCCGCCGACGGCAATTTCGTATGCATGAGCGACCGATGCTTCCGCAAGTTCGGCACATACGGCCGCGTGGCGGTGTGCGACCCGCTGCTCAAACTATGGCATGAGCTCCCTTCTCTCCGCAGCTGGGGAGTCATCCAAGGCATGGCGGTCGACCCGTCCACACGATCCGTCAAGATCCTCGCGACGAACTTCCTCGACAGCGATGATGGAGTGTTCGAGCTCACATGCGCTGAGCTTTACGACTCCTCCGCGGGACGGTGGAAGATCGTCATGCCGCCTACACCATTATTAGCCGCAGACCGATGTTCCGTTTTCTGCAACTCCTGCTTCTACTACCTCGACCCTAGCGACAGCCTCTTCGCCTTCGACCTGGAGACCGAGAGTTGGAAGTCGATTCCTGCCTCCGCTCTCCCACGATCTCATCCCTCCCGCGTCCACAAGAAGCTCCTTGTGTGCACGGGCCGCATTTTGCTGTTGACCGTTGAGGTTGGAAAGCTTGTGGTGTGGGGACTGACTAGCCCCGGTATGGAATGGACTGAAGTGGCCAGGGCGCCGGAGGAGGTGGCCAGCCGGTTTCTGAACCACGGATGTGAGGAAGAGGAGAGTTTAGTGGACTGCACGCGCGAGGACGAGGAGGTGGTGCATGGATATTCGTCCACAAGACGGTGGACGGCGTCGGGGGAGGCGCACCAGGACGTGCTCCGTGTCTGGGCAGTTACTCTGGGGAGTTCTCCCGTTATCTTCCTCAAAAACTCGTTACTGCCACAATTGCTGCAGCTGGACTTAAGTAGGCAGGGCGGAGATCGGTGGCGCTGGCTGGTGTGCCCTCGGCATGTTCCTCTCTCTGCCCGCCCCTTCAGCTTCTCCCTCTAACTCTCACGAATTGAATTCACATGCCAATCGTGAAAATCAAGAATCAGCTCTTATTCTGGAAGCTGTTCCTTTCAAAACATTGACATCATCTCCTTGACATTGCCAATCGTGAAGAGCAAGAATGAGATCACCGCATCTCTTGCTCTTGAGTCTGTTCCATTCAAAGATTGGCATCGTCTCCTTCACATTGAAAATCGGGAATATCGGGAATATCGGGAATAGAATCATCACAGCAGCTCTGCTCTTGCATCTGTTCTTTTCAAAAGATTGGCAAAGATAATGTCAATCTCAGAATCTCGATTCACATGCCAATCGCTAAGATCTAGACTAACATCACCGCAGCAGCTCTCGCTTTTGCGTCTGTTCCTTTCAAAAGACGATGTTAATCTCAAAAACTTAAGTCACATGCCAAACGTGGAACCACCGCAGCAGCTCTCGTTCTTGCATCTGCTCCTTCAGTTGAAAAATATTGGCAAAGATGATGTTAACCTCAAAAATTCAATTCATATGCCAATTGGGAAGATGAAGAATGAAATCACCGCACCAGGTATCGTTCTTGCGTATGTTTCAATCAAAATATTGGCATCATCTCCTTCAAAAGAAAATGTCAACCTCATCCATCTAATTCCAACACAATCGATGCGCGCATAACGAAGAGGTTTCTAGCTTCAGTCTCATACTCCAAATCTCAATTTTCACTCTGAAATCCTCCGAAGTCGCTTGTTCAAATATGCTAGGCACCTTCATTCACAAGTGACATTAACTACTGTATTTCTTCACATTACACTGAGTGTCTGCCCGCCCCTTCAGCTTCTCCCTCTGAATTCCACGAATTCACATACCGATCGTGAAGGTTAAGAATGAAAATAACCGGAGCTGCTGTTCTTCAGTCTGTTCCTTTCGCCATCTCTTTCAAAAGAAGATGCCAACCTCATCCACCGACTCCAACAAAATCGGTGCGCATATCTAGCTCACTAGTCCACTCTCATTTTCCAAACCTCAATTGTCGCTGTCGAATCTACCGAAGACGCTTGTTCAAAAAGGTTCACCACCTTGACTAGAGACAACAACCATTTCTTTCACATTCACCCGAGTTCCACTCATACCAGCATTCCAACGACTTCCACAGTCGGTGTCTCATTGTCAGGATACCGCCACTCTCGTTCTCCAAGTCTTCATCGATACTTTCAAAGTCAAGTCTCGAACCAATCCTGCTTGCACATCCAGAAGTAAACAACCTTCACATTACTGCTCCTTCTCTCTATCTCCCTCAACCACTTCAAATTCCAACCATTATGGCTTCTTCCAGAATGTAATATCTACAGGTAAAGACCATGGCATGCTGGAATCCTTGGAGCTGCCACGTCTTTCCATTGCGCCATAATGTTAGCGACCGTGGCCACGCAAAAGAAATATACGATATAAACCTTCAGAGGATGCTCAGAAACCACGCAGCCGGGTGTTCAGCACATAGCGAACTATTCTTTCGCCTTTTACTAAAGAATACCGTGCGCTGGGCACAACTCCGGCATATCTTTCTTTTTGGACTGCCTCTCACGGGGCCCAACCAAGATAAACCTAACGTAGAATAAGAATGTGCACCTATTCTGTCAAAGTCTTGCCACCATTGTCTTGTTCTCGTAGACCAGAAACAATCATCCGTGGCACACTTGTTTGAGCAAATTTGTGTATCCCGGTTCCACTATTGAAGTGGCGATGTTATTTGAGTTCAAGAATCATTCGATGTGCAGACAGAGTTGTCCAGAATTTTATGACTGATGTCATGCTCACCATACTGTTACAGAAGAGGGCAGTAGCCTTCACCAGGTCATGCAACCTAATCAACTGTATACATTAATATACAAGCTTCATACACCCTTATCAAATCAAGTGCATGTAAGTCAGTCCAGGTCCAAAGCTATGTCACGTCAAGTTGGATCTGTAACTCTTCTCTTTTGTTTCCAGCAGACCATGCCATTCAGTCCAGACTCCATATCCAACAAAACAACACATAGCATGACGAATATTACTAGCACAGCATCATCGCCGGACCTGTGGAAACAAGCCACCTATGTGCTCCCTTCTGCACATAAGAATCATTCTATGTCCTTGCTTCTGCAGACATAGTTGCCCAGACTTTTTAAGACTGCTTTCTTGCTCACAGTACGTTGCAAAGAAGGCAGAAGCCTCCATCAAGAGATGCAACCTAATCAACTGCATATATACAAGCTTCCTGCTCCCTTATCAAATCAAGTGCATGTAACTCAATTCAGGTGCAAAAGTATGTGAAATTGGATCCATCGCTGTTCTCTTTTTCTTTCTGGAGACCGGACCACTGAGTCCACATTCCAATATTACTCCAGGACCACTGACACGACATCGCTGGAACCAATCTGGAAACTTCAGAAGCGACCTTCGAATTCTCATCTGGCATCGCCAAACAATAGTCCATGACCTTTGTCCCACAGTGTTTGGAACCATACCTTGCGTTGGCCAAACCTATATAACTCGCCATATGCCTCCACAAAATTCACTCAGCCGGGTGTTCAGCACAGAGCGAACTATTCTTTCGCCTTTTACTAAAGGATACCGTGCGCTGGTCACACCTTCCGGCATACCCATTTTTTTGGGTTGCTCCTCACGGAGCCCAACAAAGAATAAGTCTAATGTGGAACAACTGAGCACGCACCTCGCGTGGATATATTGGAAACACTGTTTTGCTCTTCTAATCTCCGACGAAACTATTACAGAATTCAATCATAGATAGCTAGGATTTACAGCTCTTCTACTGATATGTTGTAAACGCGCCCAATTCGGCGACGTATGTGGTTAGGTTTAGATTCAAGAACGGACACCAAAAAGACGTGTTAAAAAGAGAATGGAGTACGTGCTCAAAATACAACAACCATCCTATGCTCAATAGTCAACTTTAACTGGGAGGACCTACATGGCCATTTAATGAACATGAGATATATTCACTTTGATAATCAATAAGATAATCATACAAGTTTTGAAAATTATGAGGAAAGTGGCTAAAGTTTGTTTTGGAATTGCTAACCATTGTATCCTAGGAGAATTGGGCAAGTCATAAAAAGATATGATTTAATCTAGGTAGTGTGTAGAAACAACGAGCATCCGAATGATTGTTGGATGAACACTTATTCTGCATTGCTTGTCTATTCAACATTGCTAAAGGCCCATCCCCACATGGCTTTACCAAATTACTAAAGTCTTTCCTAAAAATCATGTAAAGCTCTCTCGGTTATAGCGGAGGCACCCGGCTATTCCATTGCGCCTTGAAGAACTTGCTCCAAAGAATTTTCAAGTAGGTTATATAGTAGAGGGCGCCTATTTCCGATCATGACCCCATCGGTGATCTATAGGGTACTAGAATTTCAACCATATTGAGATTGACTTTCAATCAGGCTAGGATGGAATTTTTGATCAAGTTGGAACTAATAGTGCCTTGACACATGTCATGGTTTTGAGTGCTAAATTGAGGAGGAACGAGTGGTTAAAATGAGCGGTTATGGCAAACTCTAGACATTGGTAATATGTTTGGGCCAACTTTTGGTTTTATAAGATCACATTAATTTCTATTTAAGGAATAAAATTACAGCAAAAAAACATTTTAATTTTAAAAAATGTAATCCTATCAATTTCTATCTTCCTACATTGGAAAATTTACCACCGCCTTATATATCTACACTTGTGACACAAAATCCTTTAAGTGATAAGTCATGGGCGCCTCTACTCTAGTTAAGTAGCTTTCACACATGTTTCTGCAAGTATCGATTTATGTGCTGGCTTATGCAAACAGAATTGCCCAGATTTGAGCTCTGCTTCACACTTATTTCTCCATTCAGATATCAAATTGCGAAAGCATAGCTTGCATTCCAGGATACATTTACTCTTGTCTAAAGCAGTTACATACATAGGTCCCCAATAGCAGATAATGTTGGGCATTGAGTTGTAGCCCCTTACAACCAGCATGCTGCATTCATACTTTTAAAACAATCAGTAGTATGCACGTTGGGACAATAAAGGGGTGTTAGTATTCAACTACTGATGAAATCAGCTGCTTCTATGTTATACTTTGGACAATTTTTGGGCATGTCTCTTCAAGGAGCCTTCTCAACACAAGCTAATTCGACAATAGGAACAATTTCACCCAGAGGATTGACCAGGAGAACGGTGCTCCAATGTGTCGTTGGATTGTGAAATGACTTCAAACGGGACGACCGGTTTCATGCTTCTGGTCCATGGCATTCTGAGCCAATTTGAGCAATCCCCCAAAAATCTCAAGGCGGCATTCAAGTCCACATTCTTACTTTTCTTTTGTTAACACAAATTCCAAATTTCTTTTAATTCGATAGTGAACGCAATCTGATTTCAAATCAACTTCGGAAATTCCATAAATCATTTTCAAACAGTTTCTTGTTGCATTTTGCAACATGCGTAAGTGGATTCCTAGGACTATCAATCAAATGACAATTAACCTCGAGAACCCTGTTTAGCATAGGCAAACAGGTAACCTCCTAAACACAAGATGTATCAGCACAATGATGATTCTCTAGTTTGCTTGTTCATTGCACCACCAACATTCTAAACAGCATAGAAAAGGAAGCTTCCCACAATCCTCATGGTCTACATAATATTTCGAAACACTAGAGATTCTTCAAGCCCAACAACCTCAGCAACAAGAGAGGTTGAATCAGTAATATACAGAAGATTTCACATTCTGTGAATTCAGCAGAAGCTAGCAGACGTGGACTGGGTAGACAAGTGATGCTTAGCTCCCTGTTGTGATAAAATAAAACACCTAGGTTGAAATATTGGAAAGTGTTTGAGCTATGTTGCCCATTCTGAAGCCCGACAATTGCATTGACCCAAATCATCGTTTGATCCAACATTCAATAAACAGACAACGAGACACAAGACGAATCAGGCAAAACAAAAAATCTCGCAAGATATGGCACCAGCTTTTTTCAGAAATCCATAGTCAGATTGATGATTTAATTCTAAAATTTCCAGTTGAAGGTCTGATCATGGATCCAAGACAACCAAAATGCAATTTCCACAATCAAGTTTCTATATAAATGTTGACGTTATAAAAACATGACACCCAATGTAAACCTTGAAGGGAAGACCATACATCTCTCAGACAGGTTCAAAGCACAGATGAATCAGGCAAATGGATGCTCATTATGGTTTTTGATGCCTCAAAACACACAGAAAGAAGTAAACATAACAGGATACTCCAAGCATCACAGAACTTAACTGAAGATAGTCCAGAAAGAGACGACCTTGCAGCACCCCATGTAACGCAGTAGACATGAATTTCGGAAATATTGTAATGACATCAAATCTCTAACTTGCCTTCGATGGTCACAGCTTCCCCACCAAGTGGCAAGACCTTCATGGCTACAAAAATGATGTATTCTAATTCTCTACTTCTTCTTCTTGCCAGCATCTCCTGAAGCCTTTGTCTGCACAAGTCACAAAGCATAACATTCAGAAGCATGTAACCTTCAGTTGGAGGTAGCAACTATTTTTCCAATTAGTGATCCTATTACTGTCACATATGCAGGGACCCACATAGCTCAGCCGAGAGAGGTGAAATGGTCCAATTACTTCATTGTATGAGGACTTCCCTGTGTTAAATCGTGGAGGTAACCAAAGACCTAAATGTGAAACTACAAAAGTCATAGGATGCACTAATTATCCAGAGCTAAATATCTCACTTGTTAGATTGCAAATAAAGATGAGAGATTCCAACAAAATCCACTAACTCTCCCATGCAGGATCACCCAAAGAAAAAACGTTAATAATAAATGCACGATGCATATATATCATTCAAGCCTAAACTCAAACTAAAAAACATTAAGACCTGATTTCGGAACAAAACAAGCCTCACCTTCTTCACACCCCTGATCTTCTTGGCACGGTTCTTGCGCTCCTTCATTTGCTTTCTTGACTTTTCAACCTTGGTAGCCAATCCATTCTGAGATACAAATATAGACACATGTCAACTACCAAATCACAAAGGCCATGGCAGAAATGTCGAGCCAAGTACCTCAATAAATTCAGAGCGAACCTCAGTTCTCGCTGACCATATGCATGACCACCAGCTATTATAACAATTAATTGTAGAAATCATGTGTGTCATGTCTCTTTGCCCTCCTGACGAAGGAGTGTAATATGATGACATACCCTGATCAGCCTGTACTTGGGCTCGTACTTCTTAGCTGAGTCGACGGAATCATAGATAAGTCCAAATCCAGTGGACTTTCCTCCTCCAAATTGGGTGCGGAAACCGAACACAAATATTGACTGTGCGTCACGGACCTCGTACAACTTGGCAAGCTTCTCCTTCAGCTCAGCCTGCTCCGAAGCAAACCATGTAGGGAAAATTTAGGTTAACAACAATGCAATGCTGCTATCGTTCTGTTGATAATTCTTCTAGGTTTCCTACTCTTAAAGGAAAAGAGATAACTGCGATACGTCCTCGTTCTGAACTAGATTAAAAGTACAGCGGCCCAGGTTTCAGTTGATGATGTTATCAGAAACAATATGAGAAAAGAACCCTTATGCCTGGCCAAATATCATTGGGGTATCCCTCCCAACACTCTCATTGCAGAGGAACGGGCAGTATACAGCATTTACATCATGAAATCGTTAAAAATGAAGAAAGTAGGAGAAACCAAAATCTCACCTTGGAGACATTGGCGCGACCAGGGTGGAGAACGTCAATAATCTGAAACGACGACACATACACTAGCTTCAGAAACATACAACACCCCCACTACTGCATCCAGAAACAATGGAAACGATGCATTTCACATGATCCAAGTGGCGACGCCCGGCATCTCTTCCAGAAACGCAAACTAAGAATCCTAAACAGCATCCATCGTAATGCTTTTCCCAAAGTGACACGATCAAATTTCCGCGGATGCACGAGTAGAAGAAGAGCAAACCCTAACACGAGGGGTCGACGTCAGGGTACGCAAGAAGAGATTGATTTGTTTGCTTACAAATTGCTTGCGGGCCAAAAGGCGGTTGGTCATGAACTTGCGAGTGCGCACGGTGCACGCCTTGTCGGCCATGGTGATGGTGCAGTGCTGCTGCTGCGATGGAGCGGCAGGCAGAGAGGCGAGAAGAGCTGTGTTAGTCTTCTGCGAAAGGGCCTCTCCCTTCGCCCTCGCTCCACCTTACCTTCCCCGCCCTAACCCTAACTTGCTTCCTACCTACCAGTCTCGTACCTACCTACCACTCTCTTACCGTCTACTTTTTACCTACCGACCTACCCGCCCTACCTGCCTACCTGCCTGCCTCCACTTGTCAACTTTTAAAAGGATGGGTCTAACACGAGGGTCCAAGACCAAAGAAACTCCAAAATCAAGCGATCCCATTGGTCGAGAGCAAACGTTTGGACCCAAGGAATTTACACTTAGGGCCGAGTCGCACGAAGTCCTAAGTCTTAATTCCCAGTTCACTTTTCAATCCATGTAATCTCAAACGTTGAGAGCATGAAAGTTGGGACTCACCATTTCACATAGTGTTCTAAGTCCTAAGTATGACATGGATGTCTACATGGCAACGTTTTATGGGAGGTGACGCTCCAAACTTGTTTTGATGATAGGTCAAGAAAAAAGCTAGATCCAACTCGCAACAAAAGTCATGTTATTTGTTTTGCGTGGAATAACCAAGATCCCATGAAAACCAAATGTTAAATGGACTCTCGAGGCTCAAAAGTTGGGACTATGCTTCTATGTTGGGACACGGGACCCAGTGTGAACTAGCCCTTAGGGGTCTAGGTCAAAGGTATGAAAAAAACGAAGTAGCACTAATGTGGCAATCCTTTTCATGCCGAATCTTGATGGTCTCCACTCAAGAAGATGTCTTCCCAGTTGAGAAATCAATCTCCGAGCTTGGGTCTAATCTTGACTATGAAAGTAATGTTCAATAAGGGATGTTTTGGACCCCAACTCTTTGGACATGGACCCTAATGTGAACCCACCCTAAGGGCGGGTTTATGCTTGAAATCGAGTGATCATAGTGGTCGAGAACGAACATTTGGAGCCAAGGAGTTTACACTAAGGTTTGGGTCCAAGGTATGAAAATATAAAGTGGCACTAATGTGGCTTCGACTTCATGCTAAGTCTTGCAAGGTTAGAAAGATAAGATATATATATATATATCTAGTAATATAATATAATATATTTGAAGCAGATTCGTTGGCATTGACTAAAAATTCATGTCCAACTTGGCAAATCCCATGGAATTCTTTTCTAGTTTCAAAAGTAAATGAATCCCTCATAGATTGTGATTGCCACTTCTTAGACACGTAATGAACACATTTAGGTTTATGATGTATCAAAACATGAGAGAGGATTATGATTATTTATGGTTGATATGAAAATGAACACTAATTTGGATGCAATTTTGACATTATTTTGAGACAATATTGAGTGGATTTTTTCATTATACACATAGTAATATTTAATGTCCACGTGTGAGTTATATTTACTTGTGATTTGATGCACATTTTTTATGAGTTACAAATTTTTGATTGCATTTAAATAAATTTTGGAACATTATAGGTGAAAGTCATGTATAAATTGCATAAATGTAATATTTGAAGTCTTACTTACATCTTATTCATTGTTAGAGATGAAATTTAGATATGGGAACTTGATTTAATCAATGATTTTGTGATTATGTTGTAATGCATCGGTGGAAAATGTTCATTGAACCCCGATTTTAGCATATTTGCAATTAGAAACAATAGCTCCTTTTCAATAATTTTTTTCCACAAGTAGGTTCGTATGCCATATGTTACCACACAAATCTAAGCAAGAATCGTTTCATTTACATCCCCATCCAACCTCCCAAATTTTTCATTTGGAATAAAGCGTCCTCATGAAACAACATGAGGGTGACATCTCAAATGCACAAATTGGAGTACAATACTATATTTCGTGTAGTTTTATAGCTTTATTCAAACAAAATTTCAAAGCCTTAAACCCTAACTCAAATCATACTCAATGCAATTTGTGTTTATTATTCTACTAATGTGATACAAAACATTCTACTATTTTGAAGCGAGGTTTGAATCCCTATAAAACACGTACTTTTATTTATGGGTACTATGCATTTTTTTTTGAAATCGTGAGGAAAACATTTTATATCATCTCCAAACAAATGTTTGTTTCAGAGGTTGGTAGAAGGCTAAAGAATGTTAGATTTGCAAAAGCATGCAACGTGGAATGTGGAACACGTTGCATTAGGCGAGACTCGTTATTGAGCTTGAAAAAATAGGAGTTCATGAAGATTTTTAATATGGTGTTTGGGAGGGTTAGGGCCACTTTATACACAAGCCAAGAGTTGTGACCATGAAATTGTGAGAGCCCAAAAGAAAGTGTCCAAAGGCCGTCCCAACACACCTCCCAAAATCATGTAGTGTGGTCACGGATCCTCAAGCGAACTTGGACCGGCTCCGCCTTTTTCACCAATGAGAGTGCTTGAAGTGTAATGGTCACGGGCTCTCAGTCTCGTGTGTGAAGTGGCCCTTAGGGGGGGGGGGGGGAGGGGGCTTTCCTCTAATTGACTTCTACCACAAATTCATGGATTGAGGGTTTGGAGAGTTGTTGGTGGAGGATGAATTGGAGGAGTTGTTTACATATTGTTGCCATGGCCATACCAAAGAGAGATTCTTAATGAAGTTGTAGTATGGATTTTATATGAACATGTTTTCCCTTTTACTCTCTCATTTGTATAGAGATCCAATCTCCATATATGGAGTGTACTTATGTACGAAGTTATTTTGGTATTATGAAAATGGCTGATATTTCCGGGTTATTTCATTTTTGGAATAAAGAAAAAAAATGCATAATAAATCCACAAGGATTTCACATGCAATAGGTTCTTAAGCTTCAAACAAGTAATAATAACTGCTATTTTATTTTATTTTGTTGTACTAAAGACATGGTGAGTGTTAGATTCGATATAGTCCGTTGAAATTGTTGGGTAGCTCGTCTTTTGAAGGACATCTTCAAGGTGTTTTTGACATAATTAGATCCCCAAGTACTTTGTAAGCAGTCTATGTCCATTATATTTTTTTATTCTTATTTTCATTCTTATGTATATTTAAGTTGATAATAAAATAAGGTGTCAGTCCCGATGATACAATAGACGAGTGGTAAGGCATTTAGCCTTGCTTCAAAAGTTATCTAACATGTCATTGCTCAATAAACAAATCAAAGAACAATGTGTGGATGCTACTTAACACAAACCTACTAAAAAATAAATCTACGGAGCAAGTTCTTGTAGGTGCATCACGATAACCGGGTGCCTCTGTCACAACCGGGTGAGATTTTACTTGGTTTTTAGAAAATACTTTGGTAACATTTGGTAAAGCCACAGGGGGATGGGCCTTTAGTGTAGTCAAACCCCCTAACTTAGCAAGGTAGAGAGGACCACTAGACAGTTCACAAAACATGTGGCCACCCGCTGGGTATGAGGGTTGGCAAGAGATTAGAGAATGGGCCTAGCCAAATGGCTCATCACTTAGTCACGAGTAGGCAAGCCTGCAAGCTTGGGAGCCAAAAAGGGCGGACGCTAAACCTCCCCCCACGAATTTTCAGGGGGTGGTGGATAGGGACTGGGGCCCACGATCCGGCACCTCCTAGCAACCCCCACAAAAACAAATCTAAAATCTAAAAATCATGACTGAAAATTGTTGCTTGCTCCGCCTGACTTCAAAAAAGAAGATTGCCCTTGCATTCTTGAAGGCCACATGTCCATATAACCCATATGTAGTGCACGTCATCTTCAAGGTCCAAAATCCAATCTATATGTTCACTTCCACTTTGTGAATAAACAATTGACTTGGATTATATTTTCAAAGTGAAACCGTCGATAAAGGATGTAATTAACTTGAAAGTCACAAATATTACAAAACCCTCATTAATAGTGAGGTTATAATTTTTGTGACTTACCATTGAAAGGGTCTTTGCAATTCTAAAATGGAACTAAAATGAGTGTTTTATTTTATGTATGTTTGTTTAAATGTTTTAGAAATAAAACTAATCAAGTGTGATTGAATGTAATCAAGTCTAAATAATTATAATTAATCCTAATGAAGCCCAATTAATTCACAAAGTATGCTTACCAAATTAATTAGGCCTAAGTGATTATAAAATGCACTTAGTGGAATTAATCATGATTTAATTCAGATACGAGGAACAACGTTCTTGATTACACTTGTTGAGGCTTCATTAGGCTAAATGCACTTAATTAGGCTTCATCACACTTAATAAGGTTATTTAGGCTTAATTAAATTCAATCACACTTTATTAGTTTGAATGTGTATAAATACTTATGGAAATAGAAAGCATTACATAAGTCACAAAAATTATAACCTCAACGTTAATGAGGTTTTGTAATATTTTTGACTTTCAAGTTAATTACATGCTTCATTGATGGTTTCACCTTGAAAATGAATTCCAAGTCGATTGTTTTTTTTACTAAGTGAAAGTGAACATATAGATTGGATTTTGGACGCACTCAATATGGGTTATATGGACAAGTGACCTTAAGAATGCAAAGGCAATCGTATTTTTCGAAGTCGGGCAGCAGTTTTCGGTCGGGATCTGAAGATTTTGGACTTTGTTTTGTGGGCTGCCCGAGGTGCCGGATCGCGGGCCCCGGCCCCTATCCACTCCCCTGAAAGTTCGTGGAGAGTTTTTGGTGAGGTTTAGAGTCCGCCGCCAACGAGTCTCCTCTTCTCTCTCCCTCTCGCTCTCTCTCTATCTGTCACTCCTTGGGCTTGGCTTAGGAAGGAGCCACTAGGGTTTCGCAACCCCGTGACGAGTCCGCTATCGCCAAAGTCATTTTCAGGAGGAGGATCGTTGCAAACCCCAGGCCCCGCGCACCGGTCGCGCCACATCTCTCCGCATTGGATTCCGCCCACCCCGCCTCGAGATCCGGCCGGCTTCCGGAATTCGGTGAGTTTTCGCATTCGCCGTGGTCTCTCGGGGCTCAATTTCGGGTTCTCTTGGCAAATTCAGGCAGCCATATCTCTGGGGGTGTTGCCAGGCACGTGGTGTGAGGTCTTTGATGGCCTGGTGATCGGGGTTTGATCGATGTGGAGGTTTTTTTGGGTGTCAGTCGTGATGTTTGTGTGTAGAATAGAGAGTGCAGCTGCGGTGGGAGGTTTTTCGTAGGGTTTCTGGAAGCTTCGATTTGGGTGCAGGAGAGTGTTTTAGCCATGGATTGTCATCGGATTTTGAGACGATGGCAATTGGTGATGGCAATTGGGGAGAGGATATGTGTGCATTATGAATAGTCGGTGAATGAGCGCGGTTGGGCATGAGTGCTCAGGTTTTATAGAGTGAATTGTATGGGTTTTTGGTGTAGAGAGGGTTATGTGCATCATTTCTAGGCTTTCGTAGTGGTTAGGAGGACCAGAGGACTGTATCTTTTAGTTGGTGAACCTTATTGGGCCCTTCACCCTATTTGAGTGGGACATGACTTCAAATTTTGTTTCGTATTGCTGAAGGGAGGACTTCAGTGAAGGTAGTGTGATATGTGGGTTCGCGACTTACCAATTTTCACCATACGAAATTGGGACCTCAATGCCATTCGTTTTTTCTTCTTCTCAAAGAATACTTGCATGAACTCGGGTAGCTCTCAAGGATTTGGTTTGTCACAGTTGTGGCTCTGATTTGTGAGCAGCTTTAGACAAGAGATTCTTGGACAAGAAGAGATTTGAGCTCATCTTAGCGGCTTCTCATCTTTTCATGAGATGTCTAATAGTCTTGGAGGCAATGAACATAGTTGAAAGCATTAGACTTCGTGTCGTCTTTGTGAATCATTGTCAGGAGGAGTTTTTGATGATGTGGGGATGATTGCTTTTCTTCGATATGTACAACAACTGTTGATTATGCGCTCCTCCTCCAAGCTTGTATAGTCTAAGCACAAGAAAGCCGATAAAGCAGAGGTTGTGAAGTCGCTCGAGACAAGATATTAGCTTTTTGGGATGGAACCTTAGAAATGACGAAAAGAGTTATGGGTACTTAAGGGATCAGTGGGTGTCGAGAGTAGTTTTCTGCTAAATATACTTACGGCTGTTCTACCATAGTTCATTGAAGGAATTTACAGCCAAGGGAAGAGAACCGCAGATAAGGGTTGATTATGTGTCCCTAAATCTCACGTCTGTTATAGATCTGATGTGATGCCTATAAGATTGGTTTTCAACTGCTGATGGTATTTGTGTTTTGATAGGGTTTCATTCCTAGGCCTGCCAATGTTGTGGTTGAGTATAGGAAGTCCTGAAGGCCTCAGAGGGGGTTGTTTGGCTTAAGAGAGGCGGTCGACATCTGTGGGATTGCCGAGCCATGGTTGCATGCACACCGAAGTCCGAGATAAACATTGGCATAGTCTACTAATTTGGTGTGCTCGGAGACAAGGTTAGGCATAGTAGCAGACAGTTGGTGAGTGGCCCTAGTTGGCGACATTATAGGTCCTTCTATGTGCGGGGAGGTAGCTTTCTGCAATTGCTTGTAGACCACCCTACAATATAGCAAAAGGCAGATAGAACTTTGGAGAAGTTATGGAGGTTGCCCAATTTTTTTATTTAATTAAATTTTTTGTGTCTCATCATAGAAGTTTTGCACGTCCATGCAATTTGCATTTATTTATTATGGACTCATCAAGAAGCTTGAATTGGCATTGTTCCATGGAAGTGCCAGTTTTAGGCACTTTCACCTTAACATTGCATAGCAAACCACGGTGAAAGCGTGCTACACACCATGCTATTACCTTGGGGGGTTGCAATTAGTGTAAATCTTGTGAGATACGTGTCAAGAAGAAAATGTTTCACTATATATAAATAAAATAAAGAATCAAGTATATGAAGAAAAGAGGCTTGAAAGAACTCTTAGAGAAAATATATAGCATGTATTTTCATAAAAAATTGGTAAAAAGATAATGGAGAGTAATGAAAACTATCACAATTATTGTAGGATAGTACAAAGTGCTCAGGAACATGTCATAGTGTCAAGTTGGACATAAGTTGGGTATTGGAGGATATCAAATGGTACTGTGGAGGGTATGGGATTTTATATGTAGTTTGGGTTGTTGAGTGTTTATGTAGAGCTTTAGGGTCCAGGCAAATGAAGCTTCGTTGCTACTTCATTGGGATAAAGAGTTGGAGTGAAGGACATTGAGATTGTAATTATGCATGATATTGGTGGAGGTTGAGAAAGTAAATAGTGGTTGGCATGATCCTTTGTGACCTCCTCACAATGTTTATGTTCATTAACATGATGTTGGTGGCATGTTGTGTTTCATTATACATAGTGTATTTTGTTGAGTTGTCATAGCCCATCTAAACTTGTTGTGTTCTTCCATCGATGTCATCCATCCATCCGTCTGTCTGTCCATCTGTCCATCCATGCGCATGAGCTCCAAGATTTGGTGTAAGCCATTTGGAATTTTTGGTTGTTGGCAGTGCAGAGGATTTGTGGCAGAGAGAATTTAGCGATGGCGGTGTCCATGCTCCGCCTCTCCCACGGTTCGCTAGGGGATCATGGCGACGCACCTCCCCCACACTCGAAGCAGCAAGGGTTCTACCACTCCTCCGCTGTGGCTCCTGCCTTTCATAATATTCACCAGGTAAGTTACTGTCCACGCATTCATTCATTCCCTTCCTTCCTCCCCTGCATCACAGCCAACTCACAAACCCCTTCGCTCTTTGCAAACATGCTATTAACCATCTTGTTGAAATAATTTATCTCTTGCTGAGATTGTGTGAGGAGGTGGGAGTTTGGAACATCATTCTGTACCTTTAGGTTTTTGAGGCAATACATCATTTGTGAGGGAATTGTGAGATTAGAATTTGTTTTCAAGGGTTAAGGATTCGAGGTCACCTCGCTATAACTTTCTGTTACTGTGTCTGATCAATGTAGGGCACTTCGTATGGACGAGATAATTTCTCAGGTATGGATAACATTCATCAGAGAGTCTTCAATAGAGAGTAGCTGTCACAAATTCGACCTCTGCAGTGAAGTTTTTGTGTCAATTGGTGGAGGGAACGTGTTGTCTTTGAAATATTGAAGGGTATTTTTTGAAAAAAAAATGAAACTTTTGAAATGCAAACATGTGTGCTTATCCTTGCTAGAGAGAGGCATTCACATGTCATTACATTTATGACTTGTTATGTTGTTTGGAATCGATGAAGTGAGTGAGGGGGTCCTACAGACAATCCCAGAAGGAGAGGAGGAAGACGAAGACAAGGACCTTTGAATTCGTCCGAGCAAAGACCGTCTTTGCTCTTTGTAGCAAATTCTGTGGCTGAACCAGCTCCAAAGCCTCTGAATTTTGTTCGCATATTACTTGGTAAAGGCCACTGTCTGCACTCTACCTACAGCATTTTAAGATTCATTAAAGAGTGTCTTTTTAGCTGTCAGTTTTTGGACTACTCCAAGGAAATATGCATTCACAGTATGGGCCACCAAAACAAATTACAAGTCCTGCATTCTAGGTTGTAAAGTGCATCTGGGAGTTCCAGATGAAGGCTGTCTTGTTGCTCGTATTGTGATGTTAGTGTTTATTTTGATGGGAACAGAAGGAGCAGTTGCTGGAGCCACAGCTGGAGTGGTGGTTGAGACAGCACTGTACCCTATTGATACCATTAAGACTAGGCTTCAGGTTAGTGCGTTTGAACTCTAGTCTGGGTGATGAGTTAACTTAGTGTACACTCGAATTTGCCAGGTGATCCTTCGGACAGGTTTTATAGTGGCCAACATGTACAAGCATGTCTTGCATGAGTTCAAAGGTGCATTGTTACACAATTTGTAGAGATTGCCTTTGTGCAGTCTCACGTTCTACATCTTCTAAGAGTGGCTTTTGAGCTCTTCATGTAATAAATAATGCTGAAGAGATTGACTTGACATGGACAATAAAATTTACTTACAGAGCTGTTGTTTTGAAATATTATCAGGCTGCGCGGTCAGGTGGAGGAATAGTTTTTAAGGGATTGTACTCAGGTCTTGCAGGCAACCTTGCTGGTGTTTTACCGTCCGTAACTGCCCGTATTCCCTCTCTATCACCTTTTCACCATTGTTTGTTTGAATTATGCCAGTTCACAAGGATGGCTCCAACTAGAATCAAGGAAACTCTCTTATTGTTATTAGTTTCCTTGTAGATGTTCCAAGATTTTCTGCATGAATTAGCACTTCAAGTACATAATGTCCTAGACTGTTGTAATAGAGCCTCATGTTGAATTTAACGTGTGGATTGACAATCATTATATACTGAGGAGTATTACTTTGAACAGGGCATCGGCAATTTTTGTTGGGGTATATGAACCGTTGAAGAGGAAACTGTTGGGTGTCTTCCCAGATCACCTGAGCTCTGTTGCACATTTGGTAAGAAACTGCCACTGCTTTGTCCTTGGTTTCTGTATTTCATCCTCCTATGTGCTCATGTTTCTAAATAGGTGAACAGTTCAAAATTCTTAAATTCTAATCTCAGGTGTTGCTGTGAATGTAATGAGACAGGCTGCAGGTGCTGCAGGAGGAGCAACAGCATCACTTGTGCGCGTGCCCACAGAGGTGAATGCTGGAAGTCTGAATCTGATGACATAAATGCGAGTCCTTTGTACATCACAAAACTTGCAAATGTGAAATTATTACATCGAAATCACTCCTATTGGTGTATAACATGATTATGCTACAAATAATCTATTATTTTCATGTAACATTGTTTCTAAATAGTAGTATAATGTGACATGTTAGCAATGAAGTTATAAAAATAATCAAATGATCATGACATTATTTGAAAAATCATGACGTTATTTCAGAGTTGATCCTTTCAACATCCTATTTTTTCCATCAGGAAATTTGTTGATGTGGTACCTTCTGTATCAGATCATGGATTGTGAGACTTTGCTGGAATGGTTCAATGACAGAGGTCTAGTGCACAAAGTTGTGTAGGTTGTGAAGCAGAGGATGCAGACTGGCCAGTTCCCATCAGCGCATTCAGCAGTGAGACAGATCTTAGCCAAAGAAGGTGTTCGTGGACTATATGCGGTACATAATCTTTCTACCTTTTGTAGCCAGTCAGTTCAAAAACATGAATTATCTACAGTTACAGTCTTCCTCCCTTATTTGAGCTGAGTATCAGTGAGGCATGTTTCGGGAGGCATGCTTTATTACTGAATTGGTGAGATGCTCTTGTGCTGCAGGGCTTTGGTTCATTTTTATTACGAGACTTGCCGTTTGATGCAATCCAGTTTTGCATTTATGAGCAGCTCAGAATAGGCGTAAAGAAAGCTGTAAGTATATATTATGGGCCCAGGGCTTGCACACTATGTGATTTATATATTTTCTTTGTACCATTATTGGCATAGCATCTTAATGCACCACATTGTATCCAATTAGTTCTGAACGAATGATTTGTTATGGCATTTCAGTGGATTCTTTGAGGGTTTAGTAGATTGGTTATGGTGATGGTTTTATTTTGAGGGTTACTCATCATGTATGGCATGTGCATTCAAAGGTCAAGAGAGATCTTCTAGATGTGGAGACTGCACTTATTGGAGCAACATCTGGTGCGTTCACAAATGATCTCCTTGCTCTGATTAGTGCTCATATGCTTTCTGGCAGGAGCTCTGTTAAGTATCATACTAACAGCAGTTTTGTCTGTGAGTGGTGGCTAGTATAGTTAATATTGAAAGATGTGTCCAGGTGGAGATGTAGCAAAATATGGATGCATTTGAAGTTTGGTTCCGGATTGCCTGTAAAAAAGTGACACTACATATATTGGCACACAAGTTCGTTGGTGGAAAAACACCTAGAGTAACATACTTCTCTACATTATGTTCGCACAATCAGCCTGTTGACAAGTGGGCATGATTACAGGTGCTATTACTGGTGCAGTGACCACACCTCTTGATGTTATTAAAACCCGACTCATGACTCAGGCAGGTCCTTCAACCTAGGTTGTTTGAGGGTTTTGAGATAATTGATCATTAAAATGAGTGGCACTACGCATTATGATGGGATTCATCTTCTACTGCTCCGACTAGCGCCCTCTATTCTGCTATCATAATTAGTGGGTATATGTGGACCGAGTGTGACGTGCTTTGGCTTGTGCAGGGGGCTAAAGGACATTACAAAGGTATTGGTGACTGTGTGTCAAAGATTATCAAAGAGGAGGGTGCAAGCGCATTGCTCAAGGTATCACTTCTGCTCCCACTTCCGTTTGTATAACACTTATTTTCAGTTTGTTTCTTCATGGAGTATAAAAATCAGGTCACTGTGCTATACTTGGAGCCTGTTTACACTATAGCATGAGGGCCCGTAACCATTGAAATCTAAAATCTCTTATTGGTGGAAAAGGCCAAGATCGTCCCACTTCACTGTACACTAGATCTTGAGGGCCTAAGGGACTAAGGAAGTTAACACATGACAAACCTGCATGGAGTCCTACATGGCATGAAATGGATAATGTATCATGGTCTACCAGATGTACGAGAATAAGTATGCATAGTGGCAATGACAAACTGACATAGGACATGTTTGCTTACCATAAAATCCAGATTTTTTTCAAGTAGACACAAACTTTGCCTTATGCTTCAGGGCATTTCAATGCACTTACATCTACCGAGTTTGGAACTGTGGGGGGTTTATGTGTGCAGGGAATAGGACCCAGAGTGATGTGGATTGGTATAGGAGGCTCCATTTTCTTTGCAGTGCTTGAGCGAACTAAGCAATTACTTGCAGCGCGGTCGCTTCGTGAAGAATTTCGAGATGCAAGACTAGCTTGAGGTTCTCATTTATTAGAGCTATTCATCTAGTTTAACGTAGGCTTAATTCAGGAGACTATTTTTATGAAGATCTACTGCTCTATTTGCAATGAAGAAAATGCAGGACCCTCCCCTGCCCAAAGCTGAACCGAGTGTAGTATTGATGGGTGGTCTGATCAGCGTACAATTGTGTGGCTGCTCTCTCAGTTGAGAATTACAATGTTCATAAAGAGAAAGGCAATGGATAAATAAAACCGATTTTGTGCATATAGTGCACGAAATTAATCCCAAATTACACTCAATAATATATACAGGCCATGACTACTTGGGAGTAATACTAATGATCATCTCCACACCAATCTTCATGTGACTCTAAAGTTACTGTTGTATTATTTAAGTAACAATTTCAATATCAAAATTGGGTATATTTAATCTTCGAATTAAATTTATAAACAATGCAAGTTTTTGTTCCTCTACTTCTTGTGATTTTGATAGCTAAACTAAATATGATGTTTACTGTCACTTACTATTTGGAATTACACATATCCTTTTACTATCAATGTAATCTTTTACCAAGTAAAGATGATAATATTTGATAATGTCTAAACAACCAATTTGACCTTTGTTGACAAAAATTGAGATATACAGCAAATAGGTATAGCAGTGTGTAATTCCAAATAGTAAGTGATGCTAAATACAATGCTTTTTGTAGTATGAATTCAGTAAACTTTCACTATTGAAAATACAAACTTGGAATTCAATGTTAGTCACCTATGAGGGCCTAACCTGAAAACTAGTGTGATTATTTTGGAAACAAAGTGAGTCACTCTAAATCAGCAAATCAGTAAAGCTCCAGACTATAGTTCCAATGTGAAAATATTGCAAAGGGTTAAATAGAGTTCATAGTCTACACCAATTTTTTGCTCTAAAAGTTAAAGTGACATTTTTGAAACTATGGGACTCTAAATATTTACATTGAACAGAGTAGTGATTCATACATTGTATTTCATACACTGTCGCTGCAGGAAAAATAAAGTTGCTCTTAATGAAAGTTGACCTGCAGTGAACATGTAAATTTGTGCATTGTGGCTTCATCTTACATTCCACAGAGCTTATAAGCTTTACAAATCCAAAGGAATTCTCATTGAAGTTGAGTCCACTTCTATTATGTTTGTTCAGGAGAGATGGATCGTAGATGGTTACTTTTTCCTGACTTGTCCACTTCTCCTGTGATATGAAAACATGGTTAGTACGAGATGGTTAACAAATCCAAATTGAGGCCAAAGTATTCCACTTTCCTGGTAGTATTTGGAGCTTATATGAATATCTTACTCATTATCAAAGTGAAGATTCTTGTGCTCATTAAATGGTCATATAGGTCAACCACACAAATTATGTTTGATTGTTGAGTCTTGAATGACAATAATATTTTGGGTACGTAGTCCAATCACATTTAGACACATGCCATTTTAGTATCCATTCTTGGAGTTGGACTTAATCACATACCACTCGATTATAGGTGTTTGATTTAGAAAAATGACCGAATAACATTTGTCTACCTCATGATATCTGAACACTAACATGATGTCGGCATGAGCCCCTTGGCTCAATGGGTGTTCTACTAGGACAATAGCTAGTCCTTGCCATGTATGTCAATCATCCTTGGGGCTTGGAAATCTTGGTGACCGTGTTAAGGAGCCCATAAAAACTTGTTCCTTATGGGTTTGTGGTCGATTTGTCTCAACTTATTCTCACTTAACTATATTGGGATCTTTAACCTCATATTCACATATGAACTTCTGTCTACGATCAAGATGAAGCGTCTCTCTCTCTCTCTCTCTCTCTCTTCCATGATCATGTCATTTTTTCAATGAAATTTCTAAATACACATTTCCCATCAAGACTTTCATATCTCCAACTATCTCATAGTACATTGAAATAGAACATGTGGACCATAGGACATGAGCACTTTAATTGCACCCATGAAGTGTTTGTTATGGTCACTCCTTGCTCATCATATTATGATGCTTATTTATGTAATAAATTTTACATGCACTATTAGGTACCATAAGCAAGCTCATGGTTCACCTGTCGGAGCTGACACTCCTCAAAAACTTAAAAAACTATTTGCCAAAGATAGGGGTTTTTTGGGGTTTTATTTTTATTTTATTGATTGATGGTATCAAAGAAATTGAAGCAATTTCAAAATGAAGTAGGCCCCACACAATATGTGACTTTGAGTTCAAAATAATGCAGGTTGGTATAAATTCCATGAAATTAAGTTTATATTATTTCTAAGACACCATGCTATAAATTGGATATCATCGGTCTATGGTTCCAAAATAAAAGCAATTCATGTTGTTCATGAGTGCATGTCTTTTTGTGTATGTCTATTTTGTATTGTGGAATTTAAAAATTGCTTTGAGGACTGCATTGCAATGAATTAGTGGCTTTGCCCTTATAAGATAGTTTTTTAAATGAGCCAAAGTTTGGCCTTGGTTGGAGAACCAACTAGATTTGGCTACATGTGAAGGATAAGCATAGGGCATAACACTCTTGCCACAAGTTGCTTGTTGATTTAAAATGCAAATATGGCACATGAAAATGACTCACCCCAAACAATAGTCCTCTTGCTGCATGTGGTTCCCATAACATTAATTTAGCCACGTGGGTTGGTTTCATGACCTTGGAATATGTCAACTATATTCCATGACCCCTTGAACAAAGTAAGAATATTCATTTACTATTCACACATTCAGGCCAAACTTGGAATTTTGGGTGGAATCATGCTGATGGCACTATGCACAAGAATTATTGTTTATCCCAAGAATATTCACATGAGATATTATTCATCCTAGTATTATTCCTTAGAAATACTATTCATAGCAACTTTATCATTGAAAATACGACGCTATTCATTATTTGTACCATCATTAGTTTCTTCCTATTTTCTAAATTTCTTCCCATGAAGGCAAGATAATGAAGACTCATGTCCAATGTTGAATATAAAGTATAACACAACCATGTATCTTGATAATGTTATGCCCATGAGTCACACTAAGGGCCGCTTTACACCTAGAGGCCAGGCCAATCCGTTGTGTAAGAGGCTTGAAATCCTCACTTGTGATTGGCCAAAAGGTTGAAATCGGCCCCAACCCCTTTACACCTAGAGGCTGGGCCGATTTGGTGGTATGAAAATTTTTAATCAAAAAATGCATGGTATGACACGGACCGAGCTCATCAAATTGGGTGCACCCAAAATGGAAGGCCAAGTTCTTGACCTCATGACCAATGCCAAATTTCAATAAAATAAACTTTTAAAAATAAATTTTGATTTTTTTAGCAAACCATATCCATTGGAATATGTGGAAATATGAACGGCTCTATGCTAGATTATGCTAGATCGGTTGGATTATGCTCGATTTATTGAATTGGCCTAGCTTCTTGGCCCTAAGGCCTTTACATATGGGAAAATTGGCCCCCATTATAATCTTATTATAATGTGTAGTTGAGGCTGGCCTCCAACCCAAAAAGGGCTGAAATTTCTGGCAATCGGCCTCAAGGGGAATTGGCCTGGCCTCTAGGTGTAAAGCGGCCCTAAGTGTTAGCCACATGGTTCACTTTTCTTTAATGCCAAACTATACCTTTTTACATGGGATTTACGTGGGTCTTCAATACAAGATTTCCAAGTGGCTAATTTTACAAAATGAAATTTTTATTGAAACTCAAGCATGGAGCACTTGTGCTTAGTAATGGACGTATCGAATGGGAGGGCCACGTTGAATGTGAACAATTTGTTCTCTATTATTGCTAACATTTTGTCCTCTGAAGTACTAGAAATTGAGGTAAGTCCCTTCACTTGTACAAGTGGATCCCGATGACATAAAGTGGGGTAAAATTTGTAACACCTAAGTGTCTGGAGATAAAATTTTGTTTTGAGGCAATTGACTATTGCCTATTGCATACAACTGTTAAGGTAGCTCAATTCCGTAACATTATTTAGATCCATAACAATGTTACGTGGGACTGACATAATTCCACATAATATTCTTCACATTTAGACTTAAATGTGGGAATATCTGGGAACATTATGTGGAACATTGTCAGTTCCACAAAACATTGTCAGTTCCACAAAACATTGTTATGAATCTGAATGATGTTTTGTTGACACCAATGTCAAATCTATGACTATCCACATAAAACGGGGAGCTTCATTTTAGGCTCGGTTTAAGCTTGGGTAGGTCACTAAAGGAATTTTTGTGGGCCACGTGCAATTGAGGGTTATTTACCTCCAAGAGATGATTTTAAATATACTATAATTAGTTAATTATTTGAAATAATATATTTTATTCCATCCTACCATTAGGTGCATTGCCAATGTCATTATATTTTTCTGTTAGTTTATATTCCTTATACCAGTAATTAAGAAAACTCTCAAAAGTATACACCCGGTGGCATCTACTAGACTATGGTGGGCGAGTGGCCTACATGGAAACTAAACCCATTTCGAACATTCTCGTTTTCGAACATGTGTGGCCTCCTCTTCAATGAGTAGGATCACTCGATTTCAAAGTTTTTTTGGTTTTGGACCCTGGTGTAAATTCACCACTTAAGGTACGTGGGTGTTATGGGGTTCCTTTTTCATGTTCTCCAACTTCTATTGATGCAAATTTACAAAACAAAGCTCGTGTTGCATTAGCAAATCTACAATGAAAAGTTGGACCTCCTGTTATAGTCATTAGAAGTGCATGTTTGTTGATTTCTTTAAGTGCAGACACGTGTCGTTCCAAATTTGTTCACTATTGAGTGTAGAGTAGTTATTAATATTTGAAGATATAGTCCAATCTTTTTAAACACATGCGTTTTTATGATGTTTGCTATTTGCTCCTCACCAAACCACATACCAATCTAATCTAGGGGTCCAATTAAGAAAACAAGCCACTTACAATCCATCTATCTTAGGGGTTGTTTACACCATGGACCATGAAGTCGTCTCAAGGCCCTGTGAAATCTGTGATTGGTTGTTGAACTTGTCTTGGGACCACTTCAAGTCTACACCAAGGAAAAAATGTTAGAGTGACCATGGAGGTCAAGGTCCCCAAAAGACATATTTTAAGGCCTACATTATCCATTGACATGGTCCAACGAGTTTTTCAGTGGGAGAGGCAAAAGAGGTGCTCTAATAGAAATAGGCAAGGGCCCATGGCAAAGAAATGTTGTTATAGTAAATTTTCAATGAATTTTTTTTGGGGGAAGAGAAGATGAAGACAAGAGAAGACAAGAGAATGGTCAAACTTGATATAGATATATATTTTTCAGAACTACCTTTTTTGGGCATATATTAAAAAATTAAGCATATTCATTTTTGGGTGCATGGTCATTCCTCTTGGTCCACATTCGATTTACACCTAGTGAGGGACCCAAAAACTTTATAAATTGTTATTATTATTATTATTTTATAAAAATCAGATTATGAAAATTGGACTATCAAGTCGGACCATGGGAAAATGCCATCTTCCGTGGTCCAACTTCATGGTCCATGGTGTAAACCGGCCCTTAGGTTGAGCCGAGTTTGGATATCGAAACATATTGCTCAAGCTGTGCATTAACATACTGCTCAAATCGTGGGCCTAGTATAGACCACCACATGCAAACGTCTAAAATCTACGGGATGCAAAGATCTCAGGAGTAGGCTACCGTGCCTAGAAGCGCCAAATCTCCCTTGCCCCGTCAGAGGCTTCTTTCATTTACTCGCGCGCGTCAGATCTACTCCAGTTGTAGATCCCAGGGAAGGCCTTTGTGGTTGTCCTCTGCACCACCACCGGGCTGCTTCCGAGACTACGAACCCTAAGTTCCGTCGTCGCCGTAACTTCGTTGCAAGGAATCGATTCCCGGTGTATACTGCTGCTGCGTCTTTTTTTTGATCTCTCGCAACTTCCCTCGGTGTTGCTGCAGATATAGAACAACTCGGAACAACTGGAGCTCAATTTACCGCCATGGCCATAGGATTGTTCCATCATCTCCCATGCCCTGGCTCCTCGGGGCGCTCACAGGCTGCAGCTCTCCTTTAATCTCCTCCATATGTGAGTCACGGTCCGATTGTATCTTGAGGCGGCCCGAGGCGCGGGATCCGGTGGCAGACGCGGAGGAATGAATTGGAGCTTGTAAAAAGCAGAAGAACAGGAATAGGAGGGAAGCAAAGCGATGGGGCAGACGTTTCGGAAGCTCTTCGATTCCATTTTTGGCAATAAGGAGATGCGAGTACGTTCTTGTGTTCTTTCTTTCGTCCCTTCTCCATGCATCCTTCTTTCTTGTGTTCTCTTTCGTCATCCGTCCATCGCTGTGTCCATCTTCTGCCTTTTTCTTTCCTCATGAAGGAAAAAGGGCGGAAAACGAGTAGAGAGGAAGTGTATATGGTTATTTTCACTATATGGGAAATTAGGGAAGATCGTGTTGAGTCGTGGAAATGCTTCAGTAATATTGCGTGATTGTGCCTTAAGTGGGATCCCTGTCGGCAAGTCTTGTAGATTGTCGGGAGTTTATTCTATGCAGATCTGCATTCAAAAGTATTTTCTACATGCCTTGATGTGAAATTCAAACGATAAGTTTGCCTGAAATTCTGCTGCTTCAACCTTGTCACGGGGGTTATATGGGCGCCTAAAGGGAAAATGATTGTGTACGATTCTAGTGAAGATTGGAAGTGTTGTGTTGACATTGATTGTTTGGTAGTGCATCGGGGGATGTGTTTTAGCTGCTTGAGAGCTTCGAAGTTTGTTTACATCGAAACCGAGCTCTGGTTATCACTTAGGCAAGGGGTTGATATCATAGGTAAACCCTAATGAGTTAAGGAACTCGAAGTACCGAAAGTGCACGGGAACCTGTATTTTTGCTGTGATTTAGGTGGTCTACGAGTCAGCTGAGATGGGTTCTGTGCTGTTTCGGGAATCTTATCACTTTCTAGTTCACTCTGTTCTTGAATCCGGGTTTAACTGATATCTGGAGTGCTTCAGTATGTTGTGAGAAACTGTGTTCTCTATTATTCACCTGGAATTCTATTTAATACTAAGTAGGCCGGTGATGTTGAGTACTTCACCCCACATTGTCTTCATACCAGTTTTGGCAGTATGGGTCAGCTTGGTGATCTAAACTGAAGTACTTTGCATAACGAGTTTTCGAGAATTCAAATTGGTGTGGACTTTATATACTTGTAGGAACGGCCTAGGTATGCTGTCGTCTGTGCGGTTGGGATAGGATTACTTCGTTAACGATCAGAAGTGACAACATATAAGTTTTGTACTGCACATGGATTTACCTCTAGTAACATTTGTATGCGTTTCTAGATATTCAAGTGGCACACTGTCTTCTGAAACTATTTGTAATCATAATTTGGATATTGTGACTTCTTTTGATCCTTCATGACGGACCAAGTGTGGGCACTGAAACTGTGACTGTTGTTGTAAAAAACGAACTCAATGAAGGCATGTATTTTGATTACCACTTCTCTGCATTCTTCGGCAGTTACATCACTGCAATTATGAGACCAATTTTCAAGGGCATTGAATTGATTACTATTATCTTGGCAGGTGGTGATGCTTGGGTTAGATGCAGCAGGGAAAACTACCATCCTTTACAAGTTACACATTGGAGAGATTCTTTCCACTGTTCCCACCATTGGTATGTGGATTAGGTGCACTTGCTCTGCTGTAGAAGGATGCAAGTATGCTGAAATGTAAACGATGTTTTGCAAGCCATTCTGTGCTGCTGTAGGACATGCTTTGAATGCAATTGGAAGATTGTGGCAAGCCTCTGTGACCTGAATTTTTAATGGTTGTGGGTGTTTGCAGGATTCAATGTGGAAAAAGTTCAATACAAGAATGTTGAATTTACAGTGTGGGATGTAGGGGGTCAGGAGAAGTTGAGGCCACTATGGCGGCATTATTTCAACAACACTGATGGTTTGGTATGCATTGCATTATTGGAACATACACTTTTATGCAAAATATCGGGCTTGGTTATGTTCAAGAGGATTGAGGAACGGCACTATCGTTGGATAGAACATTGTTGGTTATAACTATCTTTTGGATATCAGTCTACTTACATCTTGTATTAAAATCAATCTGTCTTTTAAGTCAATTAGTTCCAAACTCCAAAAGACTTAGGGAGGTTCTGGGTTTCTAGATTAAAAGAAAGTGAGGAGCGGATTATGGACAGAGTGGAGATTCTAACACACATGGTGGTGGTTTCCTTGGCGTGCAGATCTATGTTGTGGATTCATGTGACAAAGACCGAATTGGCCGAGCGGCAGCTGAGTTTCAGGTAAGGCCTCCTGTTAATACTTATTGGTGCAATGGGAGACCTTTCCTTTTCAAGTCCATGCAAAAGCTTCATGCATATGTTTTGGATCCTATTGTAGCAAGGTCATCTGCTGTTGTCTGTTTCATGATTCTACAATCTATCACTAACCAATGCTGCTGAGACATGTGACATTAACTGAAGTCTGCTCTTTGGCTGCAGCAAATCATAAACGACCCACTGATGAGGAACAGTGCAATTCTTGTGTTTGCAAACAAACAAGATATGGTATGTATGTGTGACTTGCGGAAGGGGCAGATCTTGGTGCACAAGTGTTATTTTAGGGAGGAGTGTGATCTACTATGGGCATACAATGTACAATTTCACTTATCAAATCGAGATAAATGTGTCAATTTATTACTGTCTCTAGTATTTCAATGTTCACTCCATCTATCAGCTATTGTTGTGAACACTAATGTCAGGTATCCTGTTGCCTTCATTGTGTTATATTTTTCAGTTACAGTCCTTAACAGGGCATGGACATGTCCACGTACAAGTTAGAATATTGACAACCTTTATCCTGCTTTCTTCCATTCTCATAGAATATTCCCACCCTGTTGGCATGTGGTACAGAAAGGAGCTCTGAGCACAGCAGAGGTATGTGAATCAATGGGTCTATTCAGCCTGCGCAATAGGCGTTGGCAAATTCAAGGCACCTGTGCTCCAAAAGGGGAGGGCTTGTATGAGGGTCTTGATTGGCTTGCCACCACTCTGAAACAGATGCAATCGGCTGGGGTTGCCACATCTGTGAAATCTAGCACTGCATGAGTTGCAAAGGTTGCGAGTCTAACAGCCTCCTGTTTCATACTTTGTATGCCAGCTGTTCTCTTAGATAAGGGAACGAACAACTACATGCTTTTGTAATTAGTGGCTGGTAGGATAGCTGCACCAATGTTGAACTGCATAAGGAGATCTGCACAATTTCATGCCATGTTAGTGAGAGGAGCACAGTGAGGATGGAGTTCTGCATGTTCAACTGTGCGGTATTCTTGGGTTCATATTTAGTTGTCATGTGAATTAGGTGTTGTTGTGGGAAGTGCATTGACTTGCGGGTTCTTCAACTGAAGTAGGTGATCTGTGTACTGGCCCTTAAATTATCTTATCATTCTTTGTCATTGAGTGTATACTCCCTTGCTAATGCACACATTGGCAATCTGGTTAGCAGAGGTCCACTTGGTTAGGTCACTGTTGATCACAGGGACATGTGTGGGAGCAAAAATCTCACAGAATCAAGGGAATCTTGGGTGGCATTTGAACCTGGTCACAAGTAAGGTGTTGGTGATAGTCTCTGCTAGAGGACATGTAGTAAGATCATCATGTTAGCAAAACCTGCAAGAGGATGCTCTTGCATAGCATTTGAAGGATTTGCAGGGACTGTCTGCTGTCTTGAGGAAGGATGACCCCTGCGTTGCCAAAATACTGTTCTTGGATACACTTCTGTAATCTATTCAATCTACTCAATTGACCTGCGAGGATTATGACACATCTGTGGTCTGACATTTGCTCCTGAGGTGCAAGGCAATCTTTCTTCGCATGTGTTGGCCAATATATGTTTATGACATGGTTTTCTGGAGTCAACCAGAGCCATGGCAGTGTTTATGGCAGTGTGTCTAGTAATGCTGATCTGACCAACAAAGAATAATGTGCCCAACACGCATATCACACTTGTATCATGCATCTTTGTACTACTGTTCTCCCTCTTTAGTATGACATGTTTGGGAAACACAAAAAAAGTCGTACTATCGAGGTGTTGTCTTCTCATGAATATGATAAATGGCGTAAAGCTGTCGTATTATTGAGAAAATACAAAAACGTAAGTAATATGAACTTCAAAATATATACAATAAGTTTAAGCAATATATATGGTATTAAATAATAACTTAGAACTCCAAACAAATACAAATATTTTCAAGAACTCTCGAAATAGGAGTCCAAAGATCTCTGGTGTTACAGACCACTCTAACTCTAACCATATGCATTCAGCACTAGTAACCTTAATTATCATTAAGTTCCCAATGATAAGTGAAGTCCCCAAGTAGTTCCCCAGTAGCTCCCAAGTGAAAACGGATGTATTTTAGATGTACATACCATAGATGAAAGGAATTTTAGCATTCACTACCTCTTCAATGTGACAAAATGGAGATTCTAAATGTCACATTGTCGAGTGTCGTAGTTGTATAAAAGAGGGAGTTTTCAGCTAGAAAGTTTGGTCTCGCAAAAATGTGTCGTAATATCGAGGGTGTTGTATAAACAAGTGTCATTTTAACGAGGTTAGACTGTAATCTGGAATATGTGGTTAATTCAGATAAAACACTCATCAAAACAATGTGATTTGCAGTTATGATGCATTGTCGAAGTTTTAATCAATGCACTCATCTCCTGCTTAGATCCAAAAAGAAAAAAGAGCCATCGAGGAGACCAGGCCATAAATTTGACACCCTAGCCAAATTTCCAGGGGACACCCTGCTCCAATTTTTGGGTGTCCTCATAAATTTCTCTTAAAAATGTTTTTTTGTCAAAATAGGTACAATTTTGAAAAATATATAATATCATTTCAAATTTTCAATTAAAAATCAAAAAAATCACTACATATCATAACTTGCAATGCAAATCAAACCTACAAGCGGCGGCCTTTCATAGCACACCACTTTACCCATACTTGTTCAAAGTCAATGGCCTCTATGGGGATTTTTGCCATTGCAACTCTCATTTGTGCTTCCAAAGTCTCTAATACCAAACTACACCGTAAAGTAGATTTAATATGATTTTGAGTAGAAAATCCTCTCTCACAAGAAGTTGTACTAGCAGGAATTACAAGAACAGCTTGCCACAACTTTGTCATATGAGGATATCTTCCAACATAGTCCAAATTGGAAGAATAAACCATCCAAGCTTGGTGCATTTTAAGACCACCACATGAAATATGAAGTGTATCCAAAAAACCTCGAAGCTCTGATTTTAAACCACGCTCATCAAAAAGATTCTCTCCATTAGTGCAGAATTGGTCAATGAAACTCTGAAGCCATAAACGAGCATTTCGATGAAGAAGTGTCAAGTCTGTTGAAAAACAGACAGGGCTAAATAGCTTAGCTGCATTGAAGAGCTTCAAATCAGGAAATCGTTGCTGCAATGATTCTATCACCTTAACCACATAGGCCTGTGCAATCACCTTGCACCCATGGAGGGTACCATCACCACCAAACTCACCAAACGTGTGATTTTTTTCTTCACAAGTCACAGTACGTGTCAATTTCTAGAATGTGCGTGTCAATTGACGTGCATTTTTTTTTTGTGCAAGTTTTTGCGTGTCAAAAAAGAAAAACTTGCAAAAACTTTGTCAAACATATACGCTGATAGGCCCTACAAGTACAGGGGACACCCTGAATTTTTTTTGAGTGTAAAAAGGACACCCTTGTAGGATTTTTGGGTGTCCTCGGGGACACCCTGTTTGAGATTTGGGTGTCCTAGGACACTCTAGGAAGCAAAATACACCCCCCAGGGTGTCAATTTTATGCCCTGGAGGAGACATTTGAGCACACTCACCATACAACCTCAAAATTTGTTAAGCCCAAGAGGACTAAAAGCATCCTGCTTCAGATAGAGAGACTTAACTCACACTAATTTACAGTCAAGTGACAAAAGATAGAAAAAGAGATGCGCTTGTAGGAGGCAAGCGGGGTTGAACCGCTGACCTATCGGACTGCAGCCGATTGCTCTACCACTGAGCTATACCTCCACGTGTCACATGTGACACGCACCTGAGCATTAGACCAACTTTCCGCTTCCAGCTTGCTGTTCCGATGTGAAAATAATCAACCATACAACCTCAAAATTTGTTAAGCCCAAGAGGACTAAAAGCATCCTGCTTCAGATAGAGAGACTTAACTCACACTAATTTACAGTCAAGTGACAAAAGATAGAAAAAGAGATGCGCTTGTAGGAGGCAAGCGGGGTTGAACCGCTGACCTATCGGACTGCAGCCGATTGCTCTACCACTGAGCTATACCTCCACGTGTCACATGTGACACGCACCTGAGCATTAGACCAACTTTCCGCTTCCAGCTTGCTGTTCCGATGTGAAAATAATCTTTACATATTAAACATTATACTGCACATCCTAGAGTCCAGACCCATATAGTTACCGATACACATATTATTTCACTACTCTATCCACTGCTGTGACCCCCTTAACAATATCCCCTAAAATTTTCCACACCAGAAAATTCCATAAGGGTGCCCAATCTCTTGAAAGATGACTACACATAGTGTAATAAAACCAAGTAATTTTTACCTTCCAATCCTCCCACATTTCCTCACTCTCTTCCTACTCTCCTCCCTCTCCATTCCTTCCTACTTGATGCAATCCTTGGTTCTTCTCTTACCGTGATAAACATTATGTTCATTGGTGTTCTAGGCAAGTGTGCCCTATGGCAATTACCCAATGCTCCCAAAAGGTTATAAATAGTGGTATGCAAATTATCGTTACCTAACATTAGTTTCATCATGAAGAGGCCACCTATGTGCATCATTTCGGACCTTTGTAACAATCTATTAATTGACGTGGCATTTTCTGAGTGAGGTGGATGAGTTTCAAAGTGTGGTATTGTCCTACGAAACTTTGGGTTGAGTGATCATATTATCTGATTAAAAATGAAGTCACATTTGGTATGTAGTACAATACCCAACTCCTATCTTCCTTACATAAAGACCTAATACTAAACAAGAGATGTAACGTATCAAATGTGCAGAACACTAACGTGCACACTTCTTTGATCAAGCTTTTGATGTTGATGAACCAAATTTTGCATGATGAGAGGAGAATTTATTGCACACACATATAAGGTATGTGGCCCTATTGTGAGCACTTCCAACCATGCAAACATGTCAACCTATTCAAATGGCTTCGGGTACGTCTAATTGAAATTTATCTCATGAAATATTAGCAATTTTTGAATTATGAACCTTGTCATTTCAAGTTCCATAAACTACAATACACATGCAAAAATTATTGAAGGTTCATGTAGGTCCTTTGAACAATGACGGTCCACTATTGATCTTAGAACGGTCTCTACTTTTTAAGCATATTGTCATGTCTCATCATAACACATGTGAGTTCGGTGTCCATCATAATAACAAAGCTTGTCGTATTCCACTCAAATATGAAAATGCAATTGAGAACATGTTTAAATTCAAGTTTGGGTCCAAGAAACTTGTGGTCCAAAATACCCCTAAGTAGACTTTATTTTCGGACTCAAGACTGGACCCAACTTTAGAATTGGTTTCTCCAACTAGGAAGATTACTCTCTTGAGATGAAACCACCCACATTTGGAGGGAAAATGATGCCACATCAACGCCACATCATTTTTTCATACCTTGGAGCAACAGCGTAGTGTGAATTCCTTGGATCCATGATTTTGCTCGACCAATAGGATGTCATTGGGCTTGGACCTTAGTGTAAACCCACCCTAAGCTCTCAACCCTAAACCCTAAACCCTACTCACTCTCTCTCTGCTCTGTTTTCGTTCAGTGCCCTCGCTTCTGTTTCCTTTGCAATCCATTTGTTGCGATGGCGGACGAGTTGGACGCACCTCAGGTGGTTCTCCACACCTCTATGGGCGACATCACCATCGAGGTGCCTCATCTCAACCATATATGCTCCTTCATTCTTCATCCACTATTTTTTCACTAAATTTTTTCAGCCAAGTTGTGGCATCCTTCCCTTATCGAAGCTCAATTGCGCTCTCTTGGTTGAGAGGATAAGAGACAAACAGATGAATGTAGAATAGAATGTGATTGATCGCTATACCACCGCATTATATGTGCAGTATATCAAGAGTCCGTAATCTGGACATAAAATTCTGCAACAATGGTGTACTATTACTCTCAATAAGAGCAGGTCGGTTTGAACTGTATGGAATCCTGTTATTACTGAGAGTACCGGCATTGCCTCAATATAAAGAGGCCGTATTTCAGATGGCATTTTGTCTGTCTTGGAGTTTTTCTTTGGAAATGGCAGTATTTGAGCTGGAAGAAGACATTAGTCCATGCAGTTCTAAACCTCTCATCATCTTTGGTATAAGTAATCACCTCAATTTCATACTCAATGCAAGAACAGGGTCGTATATCAAGATAGCTTGAGTAAGGTGTAACGCCCTTCCTTAACGGATATTCTTGCTTTTACAAACAACATTTCATGCCTCTTCAATTTTTGTTTTGATTTGCACAACTGGACTTTCAAGCGCTGTATGAAATGGACATGCGTAACGCTTAGGGTTTTGGTTTTTCTCCACTTCAGTGTAATGATCACCATGCAATTCAATTTCCAATTTGGGAAGGTGACACCTGTTACAGTATTCTAAAGCGATATCATCCAAACACTGGGCATTGGACATGATATGGCTAAGCTCTGGCTTTGTCAACCGATTTGAAGGTGACACTCTTGCTCAAGTGCTCGGAAAGATACTAACGGAAACTTGGTGGGAAATGTGGGCAGCTGTACAAGAAACATGCTCCAAAAACATGTAGAAATTTTCTGGAGCTGTCGCGTAGAGGTTACTATAATAATGTTCTTTTCCACCGCGTCATCAAGGTCAGCATCATGATGAGCTTCATCCTCTTAAGAACATGGGAATCGTATGGCAAAATTGCAATTCTAGTTTAGTATCTTGTATACTACGTACCATATGCAAATTACTTGAAGTACTTGGGTACTTTGAATCTGATGATGTGATACTTCCCTATACTCCTGTAAATTACAGTTTGGAGTGTTGTAATTAACGAACTTTCAAGCAGCCTTGTTGATTTAAAAGTCAGCTCCGGTGCAGAGCTCTCATCAGTATCTTTTGTGGCCATTGAGGTTGACTCCCAGCTGGAAATGTGTACAGAATTTCATGGTGCAAGGTGGCGATCCAACAGGCACAGGACGAGGCGGTGAATCAATTTATGGGTATGTTTTGCATGACAACCTGAGAGATAGGGGTGGAGAGAGTATTGTGCAGTAACAATATTTAAAGAAGACTTTAGAAGAGATCCGTTGGGAATTCACCTATTATATTGTCTCACACTTATTGCCCTATTTAGAAGAAATGACGAATTCTACATCCATTCTGTTCAAGCACAGGTCTATTTCTGTAGACTTTGAATGCCATCAATGTCACGTACACACTTGTTCATGAAAACTTGCAGTGCAAAGTTTGAGGATGAAGTGACAAGGGAACTCAAGCACACTGGGGCAGGCATTCTATCCATGGCAAACTCAGGACCCAATACTAATGGCAGCCAATTTTTCATCACCTTAGCGCCCACACCTTGGCTGGATTGTAAGTCTATCTCAAGATTTGTGCCTTAATCTCTGTCCATCAAATTTTTTGTGGGAGAATGAATCTAAGGCCTCCTTTGGGGAGGGTTTTTTTGGAGGAGGTTGCATATAAATCTATGCAGATGCTGGAATCTTATGGTATTTCCAAAGCTTGACCAGTTCCTTTGTGATTCTGCAGCAAAGCACACCATTTTTGGCAGGATCTGCAAGGGTATGGATGTGGTGAAACGCCTTGGCATGGTTGAAACTGACAAACATGATCGGTAAGTTAGACTTGGATTGGCAGAAAAAGTATATTCTCTTTCCATCCTGTTAAATATATGCTACCTGCCTGGCCCAAGTGGTTTAAACATATGGGTAGGTACCTGTCTGCCCCAAGTGGTTTAAACATATGGGTAGGCACCTGTCTGCCCCAATTGGTTTTGCATGGTTGAGGACAACCTACATGTAAGTGAAAGTGATAGGGTATTTTATCTGTGACAGTGAAAAGGCAAATATATCCAATATTCTTTCACAACTTGGCTCAAGCCTACTTGTTTTCTACTGTGGTCAGATGTAGTTAACTATCAACAATTTAACTTGAGCATTCTTGCTCCTGAACTCAATCATTTGGGTGGTCAAAATTTGCACTGACAACTTTCTTTGCTATGCTCACCTGGCAGGCCTATTCATGAAGTGAAAATTTTGAAGACGTCGGTGCAAGACTGAAGGATGATTGGTGGTCCTACATAATTGCTTGCATCTCCTATTTTTGTTGTAGTTTGCCTTCCACATTTGTAGACCGACTTGAACACATTTGAGGTCACGTGCATTTCTGGAAGTACCTGTAAATACTTCATGTATTAATGTCATGCAGATGCTGTGGCCTCATTAGAGAAGGGATAGCTTGTAGAAAGTTTTCATGGTCCCAAAAAGGTTGTCCTGTAACAGTGAACAGATAATCTTGATGAAAGCCCCATGGCTGTATTGTCATGGTAATGGGAGCAATCCGCTTGGGTACATGTGTTGGTTACAGTTGAGGATGAGAAGTCTGTATTATTTGGACTCTGGAGTTGCTCTCTTCCTTTTATATGTTCTATACAAGTCTCATATGTTGCAAACCTCGTATGTTGATTCTGACGGTCAATCACATCCAGCCTCTGCTATTACAAGATTTTGTTTTAAGCATGACGATGAGGATATCCTCATGGCACAACAGTGCCATCCACCAATTCTTGCATGTCATGTTGTGTCATTTCTCTGCATTGGTAGGAGCCCCTGCATTGATGGCTTCTGTTTTCTTAGACCTACTGTAGTTATCCTCAATGGCAAAGCTGGAAGTTTTTGGAGTTGCAAAAATGATACGTCCAGGCTTCTTGGTCATGGGCAGTGTTGGTGTTCAATAGCTTTCTCCATTGAAGTCTTTGAGTATTCTCATTACCATCACCAGGTTCATTCTGAATGTAGGCAGAATCATGACCTTGTGATAAGAATTATATGACATTAGAAACAAGAAGTGTGCTTTTAGACTCAAATCTGTCATTCGAGTGCTTGGATCCTATGAAATGTATACAATTTGCACCATGCAAGTAGTTTGTGGTTATTGTTTCTATTGATAGGGATCGAATGGCGGTGGTCATCAAAATATTTCATGTGGGGAAATCCAAGTAGCCAGCTGCTGCCGCCCTTGCCAATTGACATCAGCAGGTTGCTATAAAAAGATGTACAATAAATGTGAAAATATTCTAAAATTAAATGAGTATTCCCTCAAAGTTGGAGGTCCAAAAAATGAAAAACCTCCTCGAACAAAGATCAGTGATGGAGACGCCGGGTATCGATCCCGGTACCTCTCGCATGCAAAGCGAGCGCTCTTCCATTTGAGCTACACCCCCTCTCGATGCATTGAATGGCAGTAACATGTTATATGTATAAAAAAGAATGGACTCACTGTTGAAGTCTGTTATAACTAAAGGACCGAGTTGATTCTCGGATTAGAGATCCGCAAAGCGACTGGCGATGAAAGAATCGCCACTTGCATCTCTTTGATTAAGGATCTCTACAGGTAGTCTCTCGGATTTCGTGGCATTCAAATTTTTACTGTACAGATCTTTGAGTTGAGTCGTGCGAGTTCTGGAAGGCCGAAATAAGTAATGTGGCTCTTCAGAGAATTTTGCTGAGCCTTTTCTGACTTGGTAAAGGTTGAAGGCAAATTTGGCGAGGTATCCACAACCATAGTCTCAGAGCAGACGGTTTTGCTAGGTGACATACCAAGACTCGACATGTGTGGCTGTGGGAACCTTCGTTGAAGTTTATTTATTTTAGCATGAAACGCCTGGGAGCTCCTGTTGGCCGCTTTATTCGATCAGCGTGCGCAATCCAGTCCGCGCGAAGCGTTTGGCATGCTCAAGCTGGAGGCTCTCTAAATAGCGCAGCTGCGGAATTGCTGTGGGTGCCACGATGGTCACCGGGTGCCTGCAGGCGGTTCTCTACTGCCGGTGAGCCTCATTTTGGACTAAGAAGTTTTTAGAGAAGCATCACCATCCGTGAATGAGGTTGATGAATGTGGTAGTACAAACCAAGGGATTAGGGGCTAAGGGCGAAGTCGTAACCTTGGGGTCTTCGTCCTGTGGATTTGGGAGTAAATTTGTGTTTATTCATAAGCGGATTGCTTTGGTAGCAAAACATGTGGGCCAGGCGAAGCTGAGAGAGAAATCATGTATTTTGATAATCGCCTGTAAATCTTGTAAATGTTGGACTACGGAATCTTTGTAGAAGGAGCGCCATCCGTGAATTAGGTTGATGAATTTGGTAGTAGAAACCTAGGGTTTAGGGTTTAAGGGCGAAGTAAAATTCTTTACGGTCTTCCTACTGAGTGTTGTGGAGTAAACTCGTGTCTATTCATAAGCCGATTGTTTTGGTAGCAGAATGAAGTGTACCATTGGACCAAGCGCAGAGAAATAATGTGTTTTTGATAATCGCTTGTAAATCTTTCCAACCCTGAGTGATTGGTAAGATATCAAATCGTCTCTGTTCTCTCGCGAGGGTCATGATAATTTGTTCCTTCCAGATGCTGGTGATTGAACCACTTCAAATCTGCCATTATGCGTTCCCCTAGAAAGTAAGGAAATTTTTATTAAGGCATTTGAGGTTCCGGGATCATGCAAATAAATCATAGACGCAATGTCTGTGAAGGATTGCAATGTGGGAAAGGGAAAAATAGAAGGATGCATAAAAGTTGAGATATGGAATTTGTGACTTTTTAGAAGAGATGGGAGTACATGACTAGGTTATCCTAACCTGCGGGTCCAAGAGCATTGCGTAGAGGGGTGGGAAATATGGACATTTATGAAGAATTGTATTGGGAGGACAGGAAGGCGAGTCTTGCTTATGTTTCAGATATGGCCCTCATGAGCATTGATATTCTGAAATGCAGAAGGGCAAGTATCCATTTCACAAGACATGTTGCCGATTGTAGAAAGAGGAATGGTGGCAATTGAACAGCGCCATGCCCGACTTAGTGAGGCTCTCTCGGAGGTAGAGTACCCTTCCTTCCTGTTGAAAATCCATACAAGAATAGTAGGTATGCACATTGTGTGTAGTTTTTGAACGAACTACTAATCTGAAAGAACTCTCAGAGTCGACTTCGCTGTGGTAGTCATATATGGAAGGATGCGATCTATGAATTCTTTATTACTCGGTATATAACCCTTACACTAAAAAATAGTGATGTTTTCAGCAAAAACTTTTGTGTCGTCCTTTTCTGTAATTATAATATGTGCGCAGGATTTGAAGAAAGTAACAAACTTGCTAGGATGTTCAAGACTCTTTCAGCTATAACCTTGGAGAAATGTCAATTTGCTCTTTAGTGTCGTGTTTCTGAGAAAATAATTGGTGCAAGGACAGCCTGCAGCTCCTCCAGATGAGATAGTCCGTGTAAGTAAAGAGCTCAGCAAGCTAGAAGACTTCATGGAATGTATCTCTTCGTTGAGAACAAAGCGGAAGGTGTGTATAAGCTTCACTTTCTTCTTGTGGACTTTAAATACTTATTCAGGTCCTGTATGTTGTCCGTATTCTTTTCCATAGGATCTGAATTGACGAAAATCATGAGTCCTGCGTTGCACTCTTATGTACTGCTAGGAACCGATGAAGTCAGCTGGAAGTTTGGACACATTCCAAAACGCATCCTACAACAGCCCTGTGTATGCAAAGGATTTCTTGATGCTGGCTGAAAAACAAGAGAGATGGTTTTTAATATGATGAGATGTATATGTGGCCAAGGGGTGATCATAGAAACTAAAGTGTAGGTTAACTTCAAAGCTTAGGGTTCTGCCATTGCTTGGGGTACCTTAGTGCATTCTAGGTTAGGCATTGAGCAGGAGGATAACACCTGTGCTTCTTATGGCAGGAAATGGAAGGCTTGAAAATGTTGGTAGATGAATCAACAGAGGATGAAGAAATGAGGTCGGCAGCAATTGAAGAGCTACGGTCTATTTCAAAAGGAGAGTCAGAGGATTTACACCGCATGCTAACTCTCATGCTCCCCCAGGATGAAGCTGACAGTCGGGGCTGTATTCTTGAAGTCAGAGCTGGTATGTAACATCGGTAAACAATTTGTCTTATCTAATCAATTACATGTTCACAAACCATCCTTCTGAAAATTGATGAACTGCTGAAGTCCTATTAATGTATGTTCTTCGAATTCTCTGAGGTTGTAAGTGACCTACCTATTCTTTCAAACATACTCTATTTGGGTGGACATTTCAAGCAGGGGTTGTACATTAAATTTCATTTTGTCAATGCATTTTTTCTCTGGCTGACAATGGAGGTGGCAGAGTCAATCCTGCATGGCTAATTGGAACCCAAATTTGATCATTTATTCCTTCATAATGGTTCAATATTTGCATTTTTTGCATCTAGACACCTTACTTCGATACATGTGCTTGTAAATTTTGAACTCCAACATTTTACCAGGTACTGGAGGAGAGGAGGCATCATTGTTTGCCATGGACATTTTCAGGATGTATGTCTGCCTCGTAAGCTGTGCTTCTTTGCCCCCCCCCCCCCCCCCCCCCCCCCCCCCAATTATGGTTTTTACAGGTTGCTTATCATCGTGTGTACCTCAAACCGCCACAAACTTATGGGTTTCTGAATTCTGATTTTGAATCATACGCGCACATTACAATGGCTGTCTTCCCTACATATCTATATAGCCACCACATTGAGATTGCTTGGTAGAGAAAGAGGAAAGCCCGCACACTTGGCAATTTTTAATACAAACCTTGGACTTTGAAAACAGGTATGAAAGATATGTGCAGAAGAAATCCTGGAGATTTGAGGTTCTCAGCATTACACAAACAGAGAGCAAAGGATACAAGGTCTTTCACGCATTTTCTTTGTGGTGTTGTCTAACTTATATCTGGATCATCGTGTTTTCATTTGTAACGAGGTTTGTATTTGAAGCAGAGACATGTGCTTGGGTTATTATGTTGTACATACGGTCACAGGAATGGTCCTTGACCTAATGAATCTCAAGTTGGATACAAATATATTGCTGTGTCAGCTGTCTTGATGCAGGAAGCCAGTGCTTCTATCACTGGAGATGGTGTGTATGGGAAGCTTAAGTTTGAGAGTGGTGTGCATCGGGTTCAGGTATAAAGTCCGTACTATTTAATGGCATTTTAGTTTCTATCATTTTACTGATCCTGGATCCTGTCTGCTTTCTCATGTGTAGCATTTTTGAGATCAATGGTCTTTTCATGTAAAAGTAGTCCATTGATTTCAGTTGATATTGTTGTTTGGATTTGACTTCTCAGACTTGAAGAGGCTATGCTCTTATCTGGTTTCCACAATTTTGCAGAGGGTTCCAGTTACAGAGAAAAGTGGACGAGTACACACAAGTGCAGCTTCTGTGGCAGTTCTTCCTCAAGCTGATGAGGTAACGATGGAGGGTTCTTTTTCTGTATTTCAGTAGTGGACTTGGAAATTAGTGTTATCTAATGTAATCGCTAGAGTACTATCGGTGCCTATGAAGTACAACACTCTTTGAATTAGAAGAAAATTCTAGACCTATCTGAGTTGCAATCAAGATCTAATGACTACAACAAATCAGAAGACATGCATAAACGTGAAGAAAAAATACATCTGTGTATTAAAGTTGCATCTATCTATCCAAGTGTGTACCAGGTTATAGAGAGTCCTTGAATTGACTCGAGCAGTAATTTTTGGGGGTACTTCAATGACATTCAAGTTTTGTTGTTTTTCCTCATAGTTTTATGCATTTTTCAGGTGGACATCCAAATGAGGAACGAGGACATGAGGATTGACACATATCGAGCAGGTGGGGCAGGTGGACAACATGCCAATACCACCAGCAGTGCCGTTCGCATCACTCATTTGCCCACAGGCATTGTGGTTGCTATTCAAGATGAGCGGTCCCAACATATGGTATGGGCTTTTTCTGTAAGAACTTATGTAGTTCAAATCCTAAAACTCATTTATCCCCTTGGTGTGCTTTTTACTGCTTGAAAACATGATTGGGATTTAATCTGCTTATGTGTTGAGTTTCCATTCCTTTGTAAAAGTTTTGGAGGTGATACCCTGTTGTACAGAACCGAGCAAAAGCTCTCAAAATCCTGCGGGCAAAGCTCTTTGAAAAAGAGAGGTTGCAAATTGCCATGGTGCGGTCCAACCTTCGCCAAGAGCAAGTAAGAGTTCTCATGAAATGTACCATCTTTGGTTTCAAAGATTTGTGTTCAAAGAGGTTTCTGAGTTGCTACAAACTTGCAACTCAGGGTCATATTGTGAGTGCCAAAATGTGATGCCCATATTTAACCGTAATCTGATACTAAAGTGCTTTAATATTTGGAGAAGAGATTAAAGGGAATTTGTACTAGTCCTGACTGAAATGGATTTTCTTAAACTGGTGAGTACTGTGGTGCAGATTGGTAGTGGTGATCGGTCAGAGCGAATTCGAACTTACAACTTCCCCCAAGGAAGAGTTACAGATCATCGTATTAACATTACACAGCACTCCATTGACCAAGTAATGCAAGGGGAAGGTCTAGATGGCTTCATAGATGCCCTCACTATGAAACAAGAGATTGAGGCTCTAGCAAGTCTAAAAGCTGCTTCCTTGTAGGAATTGCTCATCATTTATTGTTATCCTATGAATGGAATGAGAATAATCTAATCTATTTTTTGCATTCTGCTTGTTACTTGGTCCTTGCATTCAGAACCAATCTGTCTGCTGTTTTTCAAGCTGGAAGGGTACACTTTTCCATTGGCACATGCATGCGAGTGAAATCAGATCAAGTGCCTCATGAAGAAACATTGTTTACCAGACACTACAAGCACATGCCACTTGTAAATGAATGTCATATGCGCTTCAAGCACATGTGATAACTTGATTATTGGTTGTTTGAAGGTCAATTTGGGCTCAAACACAGCATTCATGGATATGGGCTCCAGCTTACTCCAAGACCACCCCCCCATGCTGGTTCACTGCACTGGGAGCTTTGGGAACCCTAGGAACCCTAGGAACCCTAGGAACCCTTTTTCCTAATTTGGTCTGTGGAACTTGGTGTAAATTATCCCCCTTAGCAGTAAATTCGGAATAAATACAGAAAACACAAATTTGAAAATGCAAACCTCTTCACAAGCTGAACTCAATTCTGATGCCAAAGATTTGGACACTTACAGAGAATAGGTAGATACAAAATACACAGCACAGGGCAGCCTGAAGGAGAATAACAGGGTATGCTTTCTTCTTATTTTCCACCACAATAAGTTCAAAACCTAGTGGTATATTCTAAAGCCTACCAGAGAGAGATATCTTCTGTCTTTGAGATGGATACTTGACATATCATCCACAGCAAGAGCCACAAGCAGGAGCTGCACCTGCCATGGCCAACATACAAAAACGTTCACGAAATCTGCCTGTAAAGGTATGTAGCCTATTGAGGGCACTTTTGACACATCAATTTGGTGGTTGGAATAGATCAACAAAATCATTATCCGTTTAGCAATTGCAAATCAAGAAGATTGGAATTTCAAGTTTCCATATTGGAGTTGATATCAACTTTGAGGTCAAAGTAGAGATTCTCTTTCTTGTCAAATGATCAAATAGACCCTCCTAGATGTGTTTTCCTATGAAACCTAGAATGGTATCTAGATTCATAGTCCAATCTTATTGCAATACATGTCCTTCTGGTGACCATTCTTAACTAGAAAACCTTGCCAAATACCACTCAAATGTAGGTGTCCGATTAAGAAGAGTGACCACATAACATTCACATACATTAACTATAATTGCAGAAGTATCACCCATAAATAAGGTGTTTACTTCATTTGTTACTATTTTTTTGAAGAATTCAAGACGTAATTTGTCACTACATAGTTTTAGGTTTTGAAACATACTGTGATCAATGCCGCGCACATTGTCAAGGCCTCCACGTCGTGGTCCTCTCCCAGAAGGACCACCAGGACCCCCTGGCCCTCCTGGTCCGAAACCGCCACCACCTCCGCCAAATGATCCAGGGCGTTTGCTGTCCGACCTTTTACCATAGTTTTGATGTGCATCCAACTGCAATTTTGACGACGCAAAACATTCAATTAATTTTAACACACACACAAGCTGGGCTCTATCTCCATTACAGCCATTTTGCACATGTGGTGGCGTTCAGAGATTCAGGGGAGGATGGCTTCCATAGAGGATGACCCTCTCCTTCCCATGCCCTCGATCTATATCATTTATCTCCAGGATCAAAAGGGTCCAAAGAGGTTATGGACTAGGTATCCCTTGAGGGCCCTTGAGGTTATCTAGTCCGTATACTCGGTTACTTAAAACTTAACTTCCTGTCCACAATTTTCAAGGATCATCAATAAATCAATTTTCCATTCCGGTCATTTGTATCTATCAATCCCACACAATGTCTTATTCTTTGTTGATGAAATTAGAGTCCTTACAGACAAAACCCTAACTTGTATATCACCTTCCTTGGAGGATCATCAATAACTCGATTGAAATTATGGGTTTGCACTGAAAGGATGTACAACAATCCGACACATCCCCAGAGAGTCCTTACCGAGAACATGGTTTTGAAAAACGCCAGAATTATACTGACGAGGGCCCAAAAGGTTTCGGGAATGATGCTCAATCTCCATGGCGATCTTCTTCTTCCGCGGACCTCCCTTGAAACACCAAAGATCAGAAACCGAATTAAGAATTAGACCCTCATGCATATGCGACAGACGGAAAGGAAAGCCTTAAAAATCACACCACATCCCAAGAACAAAAATCACAACCGGATCGTGTCGGATGTCTCGACTCAAGAATGTCTGCCATATGAGACAAATGGGAAAAAATTGGAGAAGGAACTCTTTCCTATCCGCAATAAGTTGTTTGCTGAGGATTGTAGAACTTACATTGGTGCCAGGTCCTCTCTTAAGCTGGAAGATGATCTTATTCTTATCTTTTCAACTCAAGTCTGTCTATGAAGTGCCAGTGCATCAAGTGATCAGATCATAGGACTACCTCAAATTCTCCATTAAAAAATGCACTGGAATCTGACCCTTGCGTATGACTACTTGTCCCTGGATCTGAGTCTTCCGTTTAATTTTTCTGCACTGTATCTATTCTGCAAACTTCTCAACCCCGACCCTCGTTCGTAATGAGCCCTCAGAGGCGTAGGTGCTACTTTTGCCCGGGTAAGCGTTTTTTCAGGCCTGCCCGTGCAGCCCCACGAGCCCGTTCCCAATAAGTTCCCACAAAAGTTCGCCCCGGAAGCTGGGAGGAAGTCCTTTATAGTCAAACCCAAACAGTGATTGGGGAGATTTTTGGGCATAACCGGTTGAGATCCTAGGGTTTGCAAGTCCAACCGGTTACATGTTATTAATGACATCCTCCGGTTTTCATTTATGAAATTGGGGTGTATTCTATAAATTCCTCTAAAATGATCGGTAATTTTCCTGCAGTCTTGAACTTCAACCGGTTATATCTCAAATTCAACCGGTTCATCTGTAACTAACTACCGGTTCTCCCCGATCATAGAACCCAAACAACCAATGTTCTAAAGACGAATTGAAAGAAAAAGAAAAGCAAAATGTCTCATTGGTTTCAACATAACATTACTTGGTTGTCGGCTAATCCACGGGGCATAATACCCCATTTATTTCGGGGTTCCTTTGCAAACATGAACAATACACAGTCTTGAACAACACTCAATCCCCGGGAAGGGAGGAAAACAATGAGGCTAAGTAATGTTATGGCAGAACTTGACCTATACATGATCTTAGGGTGCTTAGTTAGGGGGGCTTGTAAGGCCCATGTTAGGGTTGAGCCGCACCACCTAGTTGGGAGAATTAGCTAACAATATGAGTTGGTGAAAATTAGCTAACCAAGACTCTAGCTAACTAAAATCATGGTTGCACCACCTAGTTAGGAGAATTAGCTAACAATGTGAGTTAGTGAAATCGACTAACTTATAGGTGAGCTAACTGATTGCATGGCCGCACATCCTGGTTACCACTAACCAAAGGTTGACCAATTTAAGAGAGGAGTTAAGGTTGACCGACTGAAGTTTTGCTCAACTTGGTCAAGTTTTGAACATGACACTAATTATGATACATTACAATTTTGTGGCACATACCACTTTTATGTCTTCTGAATAAAATAAAATGAAAATTTCAAATATAATTTAATAATAATCTTCAGATCAAGTTGGGCTTGAAAATATTAATGATATTTTAATAATTAATAAAATTTCTACAAGCATATGCCAATTTAAGACAATGTAAGAAACAATGTGGTCCACCTTGTAGCGGAATAGAGAAGAGGTGGGGAAAATTGAAAGGTGGGCAGTCAAGAAAAAAAATTGGAGTACTTATTTGTAAAAGTTAGTTAGCACTAGGGGTGTGGATGAGTTAAGCTTTCTTCACAACAGCAAGATCCCAAAAGTTAGGTTACTTCTAGTTTGGTACCTTGTAATTTAAACCCTAATCTTAACTAAGTGGTGTGGCCACGAGATGGATTAGCTCTCATATAGGTTAGCTACCTCACAATATGTGAACTAATTCTCTTAACCGGGTAGTGCGAGCATAATCGAATTGGAGCCTTAACCAGGATGTGCGGGCATAATCGAACTGGAGCCTTGACGAGGATGTTTGGGAAATAGATTTCATAACATTTGTCACCACCTCGTCCATGCTATGTAATCCAACAAGATCAACATGCACATTCTGTCCACGAGCTGATTGGTTATGAGCGATAACGAGCTCGAGGACGTGAATGCCTCGCCCAATTGTCTTCCACTCTTCTCTCGCCGGTTGTAAATCCATAATGCACTCCCCTCATGCATTACCTAACCTATTACATAACCCATATTGTTTGCAGCAGAGAGATACTGCAGCTTTATAGCTAGAGTTCCTACCAACCCTTCCACAGCACGGCGAAGGGGTGCTTCGGTCAGTCGAGCAGGCATTCGGAGACGGATGAGTTCGTGCATTCGACACAGAGGCCGGGTGAAATTCCCCGAGCGTTCCGAGGCAGAGAGTGCCGCCCCGAAAGGGTAGACCTGCAAGTGCCAAGAGCCCTGACGAGCTGAGAAGCTTCGGCTGAGCTTTACGTGGCTAATGGCACTGCAGTAGCTCGCTAAATCACAGTTATGCAGCCCCACCCACTTGTGGGTGAACAGAATGGGGATTACTCTCGCCGTGCTCCTTTTTGCTTCCAACCATCAGATCTTGAGAAGAGTTGTGCAGATTGCCGAAATGCCCCTTGTCGGGCCTATTGATGTGTTCTTGTGATGATATATGACAGTGGTTATGTGGCGGCCCGGAAAGACAGGTCTGAAGTGCTGACTGAGGTTATTATGATCATAAATTTGTACATGAGGAGGATTTGTGGCCGTGTTGCGCAACTGGCGGAAGTGGATCCAGCTATTTTCAGCAGGATCTGCCTTTCGTGGATCCGCGAGGCAGACTTGTGTGCAGAAGGCAGGAATCTTAACCCCATCATAACAACGTAGAGTATAAAGTTATTCTTGTCGTGGTGAGTAATCTTTCGTGTCAATTGGTGGAGGGAGGATTCGTTTGAGAAGAATTCAACCCAGGCGAAATCACTTTACCTCCATCTGTCTCAAGATAAGTTCACACGAAGAATGACTATGGTGGATGTGATCATGAAATGCCAACTTGATTATAAGTGTGACGTCGAATCTAATTATTCTACAATTGGCTCTTTGTTGTTGGTCGTATGATAGATTACATGGAAGAAAGCAACATCCCTTCCCCTAGCGTCACAAAGAAAATGCTTCAAGAAGGAGTTCATGTGGACGTGACGTTGAATGCTGGGGATGGCGGCACAGCCAAAACGCACTGCTGTATCTTGGCAACGAGGTCTCCTGTGTTCGAGGCGATGTTCAGGAGCAACATGAAGGAACGGAAGACGTCGGTGGTGGAGTTGCAAGACATGAAGCTGGAGGTGATAAAACTGTTCCTGCTGGCAGTGTACTGCGGGTTCGACGAAATTGAAGGTGAGGCAATCCTGGTAGAGCATTGGAAAGAGGTTATTGGAGCGTGCCACAGATACGACGTGCCATTTCTGCACAACTGTGCCAGATTCATGCAAACGAATTTGACGTGCTCATGTAACTCCTCGCATTAGTCGCTGCCAAGCTTCTACCCTTACTACTCTTGGTGTGCAAGGCTGCAGAGTGAGGAGGCGGGTCCACTTCAGGTCATATGCCTGGATTTCATGGGCATCGACTTCCTGAGGATGTCAACGGAGACAAAGATTCTGAAGGCGGCCACAAGAGCAAATCCCGTCCTTGTTGCCGAGGTTATGTCAAGATTATGTGCCACACGCTCTACGCGAGAAATGTGACCATGTCCACAAATTTCTTACTGCAATTTGAGAGGAATATCAGTGTCTTGCTAGGATTATGTTGTCATTCCAGACAAAGCGTACTTTTGAACTTGCTACTAACCATTCCCGGATTCATCAGAACAGTTCAGATGCATCACTACGAATTGTCGAAGCTGCCCTTTGTCTGGAATGAGGAGGCTATAAGCTATTTTCCTTTCGGATTCTCAATCCAGCATACTGTATGACCATCTCAAAACAGTTTGCCATCCAGGATAATTTCATTGTAGTTGCAATTTTTATTCTGCAGAGGCCCTTTGCATATAGCCCGTGTTTCAGATGTATATATGAGATATCCTTGCGAGTAGCATCAGTCTCTTGCTAGGGTTTTGTTGGCATTCCAGACAAAGCGTTTTGAACTTGCTACTAACCATTCACGGATTCATCAGGTCAACTTAGATGAATCACTATGGTTTCTCGATGCTGCCTTTGTTTGGAATGAGGAGGGTGGTTTTGTTTGCCTTTTGGCACTGTATGACCAGCATACTGTATGACCGTCTCAAAACATTTTGCCGTGTTGCAGGTCCATCTGAAAATATTATGAGCGCTGGATCCGAGTATTTTGTAACTTTTCTTTAGTTCCAGGATGATTTCTTTGTATTTGCAACGTGTATTCGTACGGAGGTCCTTTTGTATATAACCCATCTTTGGCATGTATATGAGATATCCTTGTGAGTAACTTACTAACCATGTCAATGAAGAAATACCTAATCCAATTTTCTTGAACGCTTACCTTTGCCAGCAAAGATGAGTGGAGCCTAGTTGAGAGTCTCTACAGCCTTTGCATGCTGATGATGCTCTTCAGCAACTCTCTAATTTACATATTCGCCGTTTTAAGTGCCCACTACCTTGCCTTTAACCAATTGTTAGCATTTATTGCCAGCGATGACGCCCGTCCTCTTTTCCTCCGACAATTGTTTCATGTGTATTGCTGTCTCGACCTCCGGGCCAAGTAATTAGAGTTGCAACACGGAAAGAAGGGAGCCGGTATTGCTACGAGTTAGTAATATTAGAGAGTTGAATATTCTGAGACTTCTACAGAATCAACTGAAAGGCAAAGTGGTTGAGAGATGTAAGAAGGAAATCCACAATTTAGGTATCTTCCAAAATCAAGACAAATCCTCGTCCCCTACGATGATAAAGAATATTGCAGATTGAGAGGTTCGGCGACGTCATCAGCATTATGTTCAGCTGCGGACACACATGCCTCATTTATGGCAGTGTCCTTCCTTGTGGGCTTGATCGACAGCATTTAGCACGACCACTGTCGAGATCACTTACGATCGTCTTGCCATTCCTACACTGCGAGAGAAAGAAAGAAAAATATTCCTGCGTGTCTCTATGGCCGGCGCCAGGGATCGTCCATTTATTAGGGCTCCCGGCTCGATTTGTCCAACAGGAGGCCGGTTACTGAAGCCTGACAGCGAGAGGCATTGGACGCAACCTTGGACTAGTAAAGGAAACGATCACGAGTTGGCGGAAAAATATTTAGACTGCACAACTTCAAATACGTACTACGTCGCCGATGGCAACGAAGTCAGACCGTTGAAAAAAATAGGAGAGGGTGGACAAGCCGTCGTGTTTGAAGCCATCTGGAGCAACAGAAAAGTTGCGGTCAAGAGATTCAAGCCACATAACAGCAGGTCTCAGCTATGGCCGGACAAGGATTTCAAGCTCGAGAGCCCCTACATTTGCCAGCGGTTGGTTACATTAGGGTTGGAGGACAAGTCGTATGCGATGGTGATGGATCTCTATTCAACCGATCTTCGCAGGTCCGAGCTTCTTCTACGAACAAAGTTTGTGAAACCAAAGGCATGGAGATCATCCAGTTGCACACTTCTTCAAAATTGTGATGCACATGTGATACTTATCCTTCGATTTCATGAATGATGTGCATTCTGCAGTCTCATAGCTCAAGAGTATTTAGCTCCGAGTTTTTGGAGTATTGTTAGTTATACGGATTCATAGCCGATTTTAGAACTGCTCTCATTGACACATCGGTGGCTTAGAGCAGGCCTAATAGAGGGTACTCTGCATGATTGTATACGGAACGTATTCGGCCTCATCGTGGATGATTTCGTTGCTCGATTAGTTCAATCATCGGCTATGTCCAGTATTTATTGCGATTCGACCTGCTACCGGGAGTAGCAGAGTACAGTCTTGGCGCTCAAGCGTGGCCAAACTTTCTTTTCACTCACGTAAGTCGAACGTGGAAACGTTGGGAACCCTGTAGAACTCGGAGATTCTTTTGTAGCAGATTGAATCCTAATATTAGCGTCAGAGATCCCGAATCGGTCTAGTGAGATCAAGTTGAGAGAATCAACCATAGACCTATATGGATAGATTCATAGGAATTCCATGGCATATGCGCCTTGTCCTCACACATGCTCCTCCTGCGACTCCCGGTAGCAAGTCTCATCAGAACAAATGCCTAGTCTATTGATCTGAAGATAGATAGAAAAAATGGTTGCAGCCTGCTGGACAATCGAATGAAGGAGCACCAAAAGGATGGTCAAGGACAGGCGCCTACTTTTACCGTTATAGTTGCCGTCGATTTCATCCTCCAGATTGCACTGGGAATGGAGGCCTTGCACAAGCACGACCTTCTTCACCGAGACCTCAAGGCTGCCAATATTTTAGTGCGGGAAGCCACTCCGTTCCACGATGGCACGTATAGTCTTGGAATCGGCGATTTTGAGCACTCGGAATGCACGGCAGCCACCGGCTTTTGGAGGGCGCCTGAGATCTTGCGAGCTCTGAACGCCATAAGCACCTTGCCTCTGGAAAGCCGAACAAAGTTGCCATTTACTCGAGAGGCAGATGTGTACAGTTTTGGCATGACTTGTTACGAGGTTTTGACAGGGAAGATCCCGTTCGAAGACCATCCCCAGTCGTCGTCGTCGATTGATAAGATTTTGTTTGGAGACCGCCCCAAGCTCCCTCACTATCTCGACAAAAACCTCAAGAAGCTCATTGGCAAATGCTGGGAAGGGGATCCGCTCATTCGACCGACTTTTACGAACATTCTGTTTGAGCTTGTCGACATCATCGCCGAGACCAAAGGCCTGCAAGGCGTGCTTCAAAGGTTGGATATCAATCCTTCGAGGAGCACCGCCAACTTGAGGTTGGAGATCGGCGAGTTTGAGCAGGAGCTTGAGAGTATCAAGTCCCATGACCCTCAATCATTTCAACGTGGCCGGGATTACCTCGAGAGCATCAAGAAGTATCTCACGCAATGTGAAGTGAAAGTTGCGAGTGCGTACCAGCCGTTCAGCGACGACAAATACACCATATACGAAGAAGCAACACGATTGTACAAACAGCTTCACAAGTCGTGCAGAATCTTCACCTCCGGATTGGTTCCTCACACTCAAAATAATGGGTTGAATCGTACTCACTGCACCTTGATAAAAGCCGGTACAGAATTGGTGTTTCACATGCCTTAGCCACTGTGACATAGTAAGCCATGGTGAAGTACTTGACTCAATGTTGAATGTCTTTTAGAAAAAAGCCTTTTCATCTACACCAAGGCATTTACTAGTTCTGGGTTTGTCAGTGAAAAGGCTCCCACATCTTTGTAGCTTTCAGGTATTGCAAATCGCTTTGGAAGGACTGTCAGCACAGATCTCTTGTATACGTGAGATTAAGGACACAAGAAATGTTACTAATATATACTGGTGATTGATCAATAGGTGGTGATGTTGCACATTCATAGGCAGTTCTCAGAGCAGTATTAGGTCGAGTTTAACATCTAGGATTCCATGGGGGAAAATTCCTCATGATCAATTAAATTGCATATTATTTGAAACTTAAGAGACTTATAACGTCACTAATCCCTACGTACCCTTGAGTCCAATAAATCTCTTTGTAAAACATTGTAATGTTTCATATTGTACTCATAATGTGAGACTAATAATGTATATAATGTCATAATAACATCTACAATGTAGTCCGAATACACTTTGACAGAGCGAGTGAGGTGGCCAAGTGAAGGACCTCTTTGAAGAAAACAACAAAGATGACAATGAAAACTAGAACATCAACACGTACTGAGAGAGGAGACGTGGTATTAAATGGCACTAACAATAAATAAATAATTGATGGTCAACAAGAATGCTACTTAGAGCTTTCTAATACCTATCTATCCATCCAGATGTAAGCATTGAGGTGAGGTCACAAAACAATGTGAAGTAATCTCGTGACTTTTGTCCCACAATTTGGCTGAGCACAGTACTCAATTTTCAAGTTCTTTGAACACTCCAGACAAGGCCCTAAATGACCTGCACAAATGCGAAAAGTGGACCTTCCATATAAGTGAGTGAAAAATGTCTGTAATGCTCATGTCAGTTGTATGGACAAGTGTATGTAGCCATTTACACGTGCAAGGAAAAAATTTCAAGCAAGCAAGTGGACAGCACAAGATTTGATCTACTTCCTAAACTATCCAATATAATTCACCTGCTTATATACAAACAAACAACATACAAAAATTCAAGTTGCCTATACTGGCAAGGGGTTAACGAGATCTTACGGCAATCAATGATGACGTGGTCAGCTCTTTGCATAAAGCAATAGCAACAAAGGGTCTGATCAAGAGGTGCAGCTTCTGAAACAGTCTCTGGGCCATTTGCTAACGAGTTCATTGACTGGAGTTCCTCAAATCTGACTCCTGAGTTCTGGAGGCCAATTGTGGTGGTGAAGTGTGATTCATTTCTGGGAGCATCGAGTGGTGAATTTCTTGCCACCTGTTGTACCCATAGCATACAAAGAGGTTAGCCAAAGAGCACCAGATGCGTGCAGTGAACACGTATGGAAACTTTGCTGACAGAAATGCATGCATAGATAGCTGATGAAATAGCAACATCGTACAAATCACAGTATGACCAATATTGCCTAGAATACAGAAGAGTATCTGTAAAGTCCCTCTGTGAGAGACCTTCTATTAATAGCACGTTCACTTGTCTTGTTTTGGAGCCTAATTTTGAAAGTTGGGTGAAACTCCTTTGGACCTCCTTTCAATCCAAAAAACTTAGAGAGATGCCCATGGGACTTGCTACCCTAAAATTCGGATCAGCCTATGCAAGGGTAGCTTGGGCCACCCATCTACTGTGACGAGCAAGAACACCAGTTTTTTTTATAGCCTGACGCCACTCTTTTAGCATGTTAGATTCAGCATTAAGAAAACTTGGGTGACTTTGCGGATACGCTCTCAAGCTCACCTTTGGGCCAACTCACCCGGAGTTTGATTTGGAGGGTTTATGGATAACTCTATCTTGATGACTGGCTGCACAGTGTGGCAAGTACTTAAGAATCTCTAAAGGTCCAATGGAAACCAGGTTATCAGAGCTTAAACAGTTACAAGAAATTTAAAGCCTGTCACAATGAACTGACCAAGCCAGATTATTGATTCATATTTCAATCTCAATCTATATCCATACTATGCATAGCATGCTTAAGCATGTGTAAGGACGTTCTCTTTCTATTTTAGCTTCATGAATAACTTTTCAAGAATTAAGGTCCTTCAGTACATGCATGAATGCCGAGCATAGTCAAGTGACAAGGTCTCATTAGTCAACACATCACTGTTGGCTATCTTCGGATGCACACAGAGCCTGCTTCCATCTACCAAGATTCAATTGAAGAGATGCGTCCTAAATAGAATCATTCTGTGGTTATCTCAACTACCTAAGAATTAATCCAACTGCATTGAAACCTAAATAGGCTACTTAAGAATGTTATGTTAACTTCATGCCAAAAATGTCAAAACATAACAAGGAATCTAGAGATTACCTGATATGTCGAAGGAAACTGAGGGGGTGGTGACAAGGATGACAGAACAGGCACAGAAGGGGTAGACATAGCAACCAACTTTGCTTGCTCAGAGCCAACAGGCAACATCTTCGAGCTCTTAATATGGCTTTCTTGTACCCTTTGATGGCTCAAACTTGAAAGTTGTGGGTACTCATGATCACCTGCTCCTACTGACCAACTTGAAGACATTGAGCCTTCAAATAAATGCTTCTGTCGACCCTGTTCCATCGCAAGTGGGTTATAAGCTTGCTTCGGTCTCTGTACTTTATGTTGTACTCGGGATTCCGGATGGGATCCATAGCCCTGTTCCGTTTCTGAATCTGCCCAAACTCCTATTCTAGTCCTTTCTGAAAGCGAAGACGTCACCTCTTTGCCATCCAACTGCGTGGAACTTGAAGATGCCACACTTTCGTGGTCAACAGGACCTGCCTGTTTCATCCCAGATAGACTTAAATTAGTGAACTTTGTGACCCAGGGTGGGTGCTGGGAATAAATCATGAAACTGTAGTCGTTAGGTTTACCAGAGCTTATACAAGAAGCTTAAAGACTGTTACATACTGTAAGTGTACGAAAATAACATAGAAATTCACATGATGTAGCATACAAAAACCACCCAAACAAACAAGAGTGTGTACTACAATGGTACACACATCCTTTGGATACCTATCTGAGGCAAACAACTGCAAGGTACTAGGTTTGATCAACATTGAGCTCAGTGTAGCAACATCTAAAGAATCAAACACTCTCTGTTCCTCCTATCTACTTATAAGGCACTTACCAGCAGCAAAAAGAACTACTTACTTTTGGAAAAAGATGGGGCCAGAGAGCCGTGGGTGATGGTGCGGGCCTTTGCTCATGTGGCTTCCACACATTTGACGCCTGAATTACCTCTGGCCTGGTAAGACTTGTTTCTAAATTTGTAGTTGTTGGTAGCGCTGGCGATGGAAAAACATGTGCTGGAGGAGGTGGGGCATATTCAAGTGCAACAGAGGATCGCTCATTCTCTTGAAACTCTGCACTGGAATTGCTAGACCTTGAGCTCCAGGACTCTACACAGCAAATAGAGAGTGAACATGTCAAGACATTGTGAGCAGGAACAAGAAGATCACAGACACAGACACAGACCATCACAACAATATTCCTTCCAGAAAATCCCCTCTGAGCCAGATATGTATCTCCTTTCTGCTTCTTGTTAGTCCATAGAGTCAACAATTGATTAGAATATATCATCTCACATGTCACTCACATATCACATCTTACCCCTTGATTGCTTCCTGCTTTGCCATAAAGGAAAATTAGGAGGGAAATTAGAAAGTTGATGTTTTCAAGAAATTTCAAACCTAGATGGACCAAGAAAGTAGAAGTTCATGGAGTACAGTTTCTTGGCATATGGTTGTTATGGTGCTATATAGTGTTGGACCTTGCAATAAGTGCAGGATGTACAAGCAATGAATATTCTTGCAAGCTTACACACCTAGATTGTGAGGGTATTAAACTGGACATTGTTTGAGTACAATATTCAACTGAAAATTCTACGAAATATTGCAACTTACATGGATTATTCACCTCAAGCAAAAAGTGAAGATATGTTTTTACCTCTGGCCAAATCGGCAGTTGTACTGGCAGGAAAGGGAGATGAGAAAGGGAGAGAAGGTGCCAGTCCCCTTGTATCTGAAAGATGGTTCTGGTTACTTGTAGTGAAGGTCTTGGAAACCGGGAGTGAAGACACTTCAGTGAACCCTAAAGAACTGTCATCAGCAGCAGGAAGGGAAACATACGCTGTTGAAGAAACCCAATTCTTCCTATCAAACCATGTTACTAGATCATTCACCTGCAGAAATGAGTATAAAATTGGGAGTTGTCAGGTATCAACATAGAAGGAGAGGCATTTAGAAAGGAATTTAGTGACAGTATATGTAAGAGTTGTCTAATTTCAGGAGAAATTCACATAGTACAAATTAATCTCAAATAAGGCGAGCTAGACAAAGTTCGCAGGTCATATACGTGCCAGAAAATGCATGCAGAGAGTATTTTATTGCTTACCAAATTTGCTTGTAGGAAAAGTGGGTTGTTATTTCCATTTATTTGCCTTGCACTAGGAAGGACATCATCAAGTTCAGCCATTGTAAGGGGATACAAATATTCTTTTGTGCAATCAAAAGCAACAGAAGGTTCCTGCATCGCTGAGGTCTGCATCATCCACCCTGCTAAAGTCAGTAACTGATTACAAAAAGAAGTTTGACCACAAGGTGTCGGCAATATCAGTATCCGGGTGATAGTAAATTCTGGAGCCAGAAAATAAATAAATAAATAAATAGAGAAACGGGCTAATCCACTTTCATCCTCTACATTTGGCAGTAATGTAATTGTGACACACGCAAATTTTCCAATAGGACTGCATCATGAACTTCGTGGCCTCAAGTTCCTAAGTAAGGCATCTGGAATGTATCATTGAACCCCTCACCACAACCACAATCTTCAAATTCAAACATTGAAGAGATAAGTATGTACTCTTTCAGTTTTCAAATCCACCATGTTGCAAGATCTTGATGATGATTTGTACAACCCATGCAATTCCTGAGTATCAATGTTAAATAGAAAGAGTGCACAATTTCCTGGAGCGATATTGGGGACATTTAATAGGTGTTTTGATTCAATGCGAAAATTACGCATCTCCTCATAAAGTTTCAGTGTTTTGTTGTCGCAGCATATGACCTGGAACCAAATGCATCACTTTTGTCACTAAAACTGTTAACATAATGAATCTACAGGCACATCAAAACCCAAACTCAACTGGAGTATAACACATTTGTGCAGGTTAACAAATCCTAGAATACAGTATTCTTCAGCAGTCTGGACATACCAAAATATCATAACATCTCCTCTTTGGTTCCACAATCAGACAGGCCCAACATACTGTCTAGGACATTGATGAAAATACTAAATCAACTCATGCTCTACTAAATCATATAGTAACTCAAGTAATTTCAAACAGGTACAATGCTGCAGTGGATTTTCTTGGGCACCTTCAAATGAGCTTAGGCTCACAAAGTTTGTGCTAAAACGAAATCAAGGGGACTCTCATCATGCTTAAGAACAACATATTTCACATATTTTCCTATAAACAATAGGTAGGATCTGATTACCTGACCGAAAGATACTGTAGCACCTATAGAAAGTGTAGAAAGGTCTTGGGCAATATCAACTGCCTTCAGCCCACTCCCTGGAGGTGGCCACAAAGAGTTGCCAATACCTCTGTTGTCAGGATAGAAAGAAGAGGTATTCATCATCTCCTGTCCAGAAGCAGACGCCATAACAGAATTATGACCGTGATATTGAAGATGTGAAACTGGGGCCTGCACAAATCGTGTTATTTGACTGTTGATGCCCATGCTTACGGTTGTTGAGAACCTGGAGCTTGAATGAGGTGGTGTAGGAAGGTGAACTCTTGGTAGTGAGGATGGAATCACACTTGCAGCTAGAGAGTTGGGAGTCACCAGCCCTACATTTCCATCTGTTGTTGATGATGAGGCTTCCCAGTTAGAGGCTTCTGGGTGTACAGGGAAATTGTAAGGAGCAATTGAAGTGCTAACTGCTGCGTTTGATAATAAAGGACCAACCTGTATCATAGTCCTTGCTAAGTTTGATGAAATTAAAGTACCACGGGGTACACTAGCTGCTAACCAATCTGCTGGAGATGGTGGGGGTTGTGTAGCGAACACAGACTTGGAACTATCTTCTCTACTATTTCTTGAATTGTGTGCTGCAGTTGCTTCAAGACACTGCAGAGCACTATGTTCAGATTTGGTTGGTAACCACCTAGGTAAGGTTGATTCCTCTTCACTGTCCAAGTTCTCCATATGAACAGCAAAAGGAATATCAGTTCCTTGGGCATCTATTACTATGCTGCCATCACTGGTCCTACTGTCTGAATAAGTAAGTTTGTGTCCTTCCAGTTTCCCTTTCAAAGAATCAGCCTTAGAAACATTTGTCGTGCCAAGGTTTAATGCAGCTCCACTTGTGTCTGTAGCTAGCACAGCAGGATCAGCCTCCCTAGCACTTCTTGAGTTTGACTCCTGTGCATGAGGATTATTCCTGGCTCCCAAACCTGGCAAACAGCAGAAATTGCTTATAGATTGAATAAAGTTGCCTATGCTAAAAAACTAACACAAACGCCAATAAAGTTATCCTTTAACTCAATTGGACTTTTCGTCCGACATCGGTTGTTCTGCACACAAAATCAGTAATTTATTTCCACTTGTGGTACATGAGCGGAGGCAGTGTTTGAATTTGAATGAATAGCAATCTATTTTGCTTCTTTGAGGGCCTAACCCACTTTAGCACCTCTTGTTATGCCAAAATCAGTTTGACTCTCAATGAACCGATATAGAATGCTCTTCATTCAAACCTCCACACTACCTCAGAGCATGCCCCAAAAGCTTACCAAACATGGAAGGTGTTGTATTCAAAATAACTAACTCCCAACCAAAAGTCCTGTCAAGTTGAACGACAATTCTAATGTGCAGACTGGAAGATGCACCAAATAGAAATTCTGTAGTATCACTTGGTCAACAATCATGATCCAAATTGGGTCTAATTTTCGCGCAAATATTACAGCAGGCTAACACAAATGATAGCTACCTAATAAGCTATACGTACTGAGGTTTTCACCTTCAAGTTTGTCCTTCACAAGGTCAACCACAGGATCTTTGTATATAGAATCCACTGCAACCTCCTTGTCTGGGATCTGAGGTAAAGGTCAGCATATTTCCATCATAAGAGATCTGCAGCACTTTGTAATCTTCCGATTCTAGAACTATGAAACAAAATCAACGCTATTTTATTCAGGCACACTTGCATTATGAAGGTGTAACATAGGACCTTACTCTATTAGAATCAATTAACATAGTGATTTTCTGGTCCTGAAGGTGAAAGCTGACAAGATCTTAAATTGGGATGGAATTTACATAATCAATTTTTTGCAAGAAAACAAAGGAGAGAACAACTTACTACTATTTCAGCTGCCTCATGTGGTGATCGCAATCCATGAGGATTCGATATTGGGTCATCATCCGGTTCTCTGGCAGAAGGAAGAGTAAATCCATCATGGAAAAGATGTAATACCTTCTTTCCTTTAGTAGGTTTGGTCTTCTTTGCCTGCACAGCAATAGTGTCATTGGGCCAGAGATTAACTTGTCTACATCTATGCATTTACTCAAGTATCCTATGCAATACTTGTCAACCATGAGTGTGGTCTTGCAATACAAACCTTGGTCTTTCGTTTTGAATCGTGTGTGGCCTCAATGACTGATTGTTTCTCTTTCTTGTAAACATGATATGGCACATCAGGTAACTTTGCCTCCGACGTCAATGTCTTTGCATCACTCTCCTGAACATGAAAGAAGCTGCTGAGACCATTCTGAGATGTTCACTGATCATCTGAAAGAGAGGTGGAGCGCTTACCTTTGAGATGACCCTATTTAAATACATTGTTTCATGCAGTGAAGTAAAGGTCATAAGAATGGAGGAGCCTAGGGAGATACCTCTACATCTACCTATGAAGGGACCACAAGAAGAGCCACATGATTGACATGTGAAATACCTTTGAGGTTTCAGGAGGCTGATGCTCTATACTTGATGTAGTAACAGGAGACGGTTCAGCAGCAATGGACAATCTTTCCTCTACGATACTGCCACCTGGTGATTTCTTCCCTTTTGAAAGTTTCTCTTGCTCATTACAACCATTTTCTACAGATTTGAATGGTGAGACTTCCTTTTCTTCTGATTCCACTGCATTGATCTGGAAAATGAAACGGTCAACCAAATGCTGAATAGTGATATGAATGGCATTTTAGACTTCATAGATCCCAGTGAAGAGTACCCCAATAGGTCATCTTAAAGTGAAACATCTTAACTCAAATCTCTGGAAGAAGTGGGATGAGTTTTTTCATGCATATAATACCTCTCAAGCCATTTCATAGTATTGGATTAGAGTGAGGACCTACCCTATTCCCAGTTCGATTTTGGATCTTGGTAGACTTGCTTGAGCTATCTGCAGTTAAAAATAGATCAACAATTCAAGATCAATATCAGAAAAAGGATTAAATTGTAGCTGGTCTTAATCCAGACCAGCCACATTGACAAAGAGACTGCAATTCATATCTCCACTGTTCCTAATTAATGAGATTTTCAGATCCAGAAACCAAACAACAAAGGGTATAAAAAATAAATAAAAATGAAATATGGTTTCAATCCCTCTGATGAACAGAGAACAGATCTGTGCCCTCCAAAGTCCAAGCAGGTGTTTCTACCGCACCTGGGACACTTTGAGTGGTTTTCCAGTCCCCCTTATCGTCCAGAATCTTCCTCTCTGATTCAAGCCAACAACTTTGCTTCTTAAGACTGGAAATTTCTTCTTTTCCATCCACAGGTTCGTCCCTTGCAGTGGAGAGATTGGAAGATGACTTTTTCCTTGAAATAGAGATCTCCACCTCCATATGTGGGCTTCCATTTTCCTTCGCTGCAGTATCCTTGCATATATTTTCAGTAATTGGAAGCCCATCAGACAGTTGCTCCGATGTGTTCTTCACCCCACGTTCTAGCACCTTCTCTCTCTCCCTCCTTTCCTTACCAGTCTCTTCATCATCCTTATTCTTGTCATCTGCTACTCCTTTGCGTGCATACACATCCTGCAGGTAGTAATGCATGCTACTGTCACCAATTATGCAGATAATGATGAGAATTTTCACCTTCAAGCAAAATTTTGTCAACAAAGAAAATTTTCTGATGGATCCATAATTCCTCCGCAAGTTCATCCGCATGTTTCTTTAATAAAAAATCCTTGACCTACTCTTGAAATATCAAGGATCATCATGAACACCACCGTCATTGAAGAGTAAACAACTAACCTGCTCATTGTCATGTGGCACTCTTGAAAGACTGGCCCGTTTAAGAAGTTGTTTTGGTGTATCCAGTACAGTACATTTAAATTGTGTACTAAATCTACGAGCACCTTTGGACAGCTTTGTGGTCTGCACTTCAGACGCACCATCTCCACCTTCCTGCCCTTTACTCCCACCATCCAGTTTCACCAGCTGCCCCATGTGGCAGCTGGTGGAATTTCCAGCGTGTCGAATTGGATCAACTCTGCCAGATAAAACCTCCTCTGTCAGAATGCTCATCACCTCTGCCCCGTTGGAATCCATTTTCCAATATACTTTATCACTTCCCCCATGTGGCATATTTCTTCAAACCTATTCTATCACCGTTGTCACTTAACGAATGTTCTACACCATGCCATCACCATCACCATCACCATCACCATATTACCTGGCATAATTCCTCATAGCCATGATATGCCATGTTTACTCCGCTTTTACTCGTAGAAATTGGAAGGGCGATCACAAGACAAAATTCCTCTCGCCGAGACTATCACTAGAACAAATGGATGATAGTGATAGAACAAACGACTGTTATATCACCATGCCATCGCCATCGCCATCACCATCACCATCACCATCACCATCACCATCACCATTTCACATGGCAAATCTCTTCAAATTTTATCATGTCATAATATGCTATAACAGAAGATGTTTATTACCGCTTGCCACTTACAGAATATGCAAGGGCGATCACATTACAAATTTCCCCTCACTGAGGCAATCACCGAAACGATGGAGAAAAAAAATAAAAACAATGAACAAACCAAACATAATGTAAATTGCACCTGCGGTCGAGGTTTCTGCTGTAAAACCCCTTCCTCATCGCACTGAAGAACATGATGTGCTCGCAAGCGGAATTGAGCGAAACCTTCTTCTTCTTCTTGGACTTGGAGGTCCACCCCCCGTCCTCGTCCGATTCGGAGTCCTCACATTCTTCGGAATCCAGCCGCTCGTCGCTCCAATCTTCCATGGAGTCCATCGAGGTGCGGTCATCCGATTCCGACTCCAATTCCAACACATCCACATCGCTGTCACTGCTCCCCTCGGAGGGGAGGTACGCCTTGACGAGGTCCAGCAGTCTGTTGCGGCGATCGTCCTCGGTCTCGGCGGGGGAGGCCGCAGGGGCGGGGGCGGCAGCCTCCTCGGCAGGCGCCATAGAGGCCTCGTCGGCCGCGGTGGCCATGGCCGTGGCGAATAGCTATGGCGTCGCGTGTTCTGCTTTCGTTGCGAAATTTCAATACAAACATGACAACACATAAGAAGGCGAAGAATGACGAAGTACGACGCAAGCTTTGTGTCGGAGTTAAGGGAACCTCGTTAGTCACAAACGACCCGTTTAGGTACGTATATGATTTATAATAGTAAATCACATGCTACTCTAGGGTCTAAGACCAAAAGAAACTCCTAAATTGAGCGATCTCTTTAATCGAGAGCAAATTTTGGGACTCAAGGACGTATAAGGAAATGAAGTGGCACTAATGTGGCATCACTTACCTCTCAAATATGGTCGGCTCCAACTCAATGTTGTACTCTCCTAGTTTAAGAAACCATTTGTTAAAGCTTGGGTTCAATGTTGAGTGTAGACACCAAGGTCCCTTAAAAGGGTGTTTTTGACCTGGACCTTAATGTAGTGGACTCACTCTAAGTGTGAACCCTAAGGTTGGGTGTACAATAGGGTCCAAATCCAAAGAAACTCCTAAATCGAGCAATCTTGTTGGTTGAGAGCGAATTTCGGGACCCAAGGACGTATAAGAAAATGAAGTGGCACTAATGTGGCACCACTTTTCTCTCAAATCTCATCAGTGTGAACTCCATAGTATGCTATCCTAGTGTACAACCCATCTTGAGTCTGGAAATAAGGTTCATCATTAAAGGGTATTTTGGACCAAAACCCTAATGTAGACTCACCCTAGTGTGAACCCTAAGGGTGGGTTTTCATTAGGGTCCAAGATCAAATAAACTCCAAAATCAAGCGATTCTATTGGTTAAGAGAATTTTTTTGAACCCAAGGAGTTTTCACTAGGGCCCAGGTTCAATGTATGAGGAAAGGAAGTGGCGCAAACGTGGTATTAATTTCCTACCCAATCTTGTCAATTCCAACTCAAGAAAATGCTCCATCTAGTTTGAGGGTGAGTTTGCACTAGGATTCAAGTCCGATATTTTTGAGCTTCAATACACCTCTAATCATACTCAAGTTTTGGACTCAAAAAAATAATATAAGTAAGTTGGACCCAAACCCTAATATAAATGTCTTCAATCCAATATGGAGTTTTTTGAACTTTGGACTTACATGTAAATACCTTGGGTCCAAAGTTACTTCCAACAAGAGGACTAGGGTTTGAGCATAACCTTCTTGGTCACTCAATAACACACATGTTTAAGAGATTTTCAAGTCTTTTTTTTCTCTTGAGCACTCCAACCTCCCGTCGCATTGAAAATGGAGCCTCGGAGCTAGCACAAAGTGTTGGTAGTGAGTGCTTTTTTTTTTGTTTTGTTACGGTCGTGCATTCCATCGTGAGACAAGTTGCTTCTAGTGTGCAACGTGTTGCTCTGACAAATTGTTATTTCTTGATGGATGTGTTGGAGCTCACAGCAATCGTGAACAAGATGACTCCTAAATGGAAGAATCATTCAACTTGGAAGGTTGAGAGGCTCGGTGGGCACATTGGAACATCATCGACTCAAGGTCCCGTGTTCGTTTTGAATCATCTACCAATCAGATTTCGAACCCTCATAACTTTTGCATACATGATTCAAATAAAACACATTTTGATGCGTTGAAATTCTCTGTCGAATTTCCAAAAAGAATGCCTTATTAAATCACAAATATGACAACTGTATATGCATACTCTGCTCTTGAACTTTGAGGTGGCAGTTTTAGCACTTTGTAGGGTTGTTACCATCTGCAGTAGATGCTAAGGAGGGAGAAGTGATTGGTAGATGACCCAAACACCTTCACTTGTGCGACTACTACCCTAATTTAGTCATTTCTAGGACAATTCTCATGAGTTGAATCACAAACAACTTCTTCACAGAATCATGGTCAAGACCCGGGTACGCAACTCCCATATTATACGCAGGGGGCATCGTACTTAAAACGGCTTAGAGGACGGCTTTTGTAAAAATCATATCAAATTATATCAAATTAAAATGATCAAAAAGTTGGGTGAAGACCAAATTAAATAAAATGAGATGAAAAAAAAGTTGGGTTGCATATTTATTAAGCCTCCCATTAAAATTACAATTCATTCACAATGTTAAAATTTTATTAAAAAGTCCAAAAAGTTGGGTAGTTTGACCTATGGTACCTGTATTAAAAAAAATCATGTAATTAGGTTTTTAATGCAATTATATGCTTAAAAATATTTTCATTTCCTATATATAATTACATTTTTGGATTCCTTGTTAGAAGGGCTACAAGGGTTTCCTACATTAAAACAAATTGTATCACTCAATATTGGACTAAAACGCATTATAAGTGATTATAATCAGGACCATATAATACGGGAGTTGCGTACCCGGGGGTCAAGAGTGCAGCAACTGAATGATAATTCACAAGATCACCATGGACCTACATGGCAACTAAGCTACACTGTGCACACATGAATGAATACTTAGGATTGGTGAACGAAACTAAGAAGACTCATGTGGAGGCTCCCACGTGTTCGAAAACGTTGGTTTTGAAATCGAGTTTGGTGAGCCAAGGTAAAAGAATTTCGGCCTTGACGTGTGCCTAATTTTGAGGAGCCTGGTTTCAAGGTGGGTCCCTCTTTTATTGGGTATAAACTTCCATCCTCAACTCCAATCCAAGACAATTGTTTTGCAAGGCTTCTGATCTCCTTTTCTGATCGGAGTTGGAAACGGACAGTTTTAACCAAAGAAAAGAGAGACCAAGCTCCTCAAAGCTAGGCACATAGCAAGGCTAAAATTCTTTTACCTTGGCTCACCAACCTTTGTTTCAAAATGTGCGTTTTTTACTGTGTGTAGCCTTCCGTTCAAGAAGATGTTTCAAACATAGATGCCTTACCAATCTTCATGTGATTTTAGGTTGAGAACAAGTCAAGCAACATAGTTGTCCGGAGGAGCTTACTAGATATATCAACCTTGGAAGAATGCGGAACTTGCATGTAGAAGCTACAATCCTACCTTTCTAATATTACACGTTTGGGAAACAAGAAAACCATCATATAACACTATATTCGGTAATTGGAGACTTTTTGTTGATTATGAGACTATTGAAGGATGCACTTTTCAAAATTGGACTAGTAATGACAACCTAAAATCCCATATGTATAATTTTGAATACTATTATTAGACATGAAGGAATCAAAGTGAACAAAAATGTGAGGCATACATGAAAATAGTAGCGTATGAAATGAGAGATCGTTATGAATGGAAGGGAGGATGCGGAGAATGATTGGAAGTTGAATGAATTCAATGGGAGTGAAATACAATTATAATGGAAATACCATCAATGTCTTGAGTAACTTGAAATAGAATAGAAAGTCAGCACTAATATGTTCTATACCTAAGCGCATTTAGGGAGTCCGTCCCACTCATACGCTTTTAGTCCCACTAGTCCGTCCTACTAATTTTTTTTCGCGGCCTTGGCCTTGTTTTTGGCAGCCTCCACGGCTCTGAAAATCTCAGGCCCGCGGCTATAACCGTTTTTGTTGACGGACCCGGAATACGTGTTGTTATTCCAAATTTCCGGACGCGCTCCCGAATTGTACGGAGTGGTATTGTGAGTGGAATACGAGTGCGTTTGTGAGAGGGAATGTCTTGCGCTACGGCGGAGGGCCAAACAACGATCGGACTCGGATGATGCGGCCTTGAGGGCATGCCTATCCAAGGAAGACGTGGAGGAGGGCCGGGCACCGAGAGAGCGGGTAGCCACCTGCGGAACAACGTCATAGGAAAATAAGAATAAGAATGGAGTGTGGAAAATAATGAGGGTGGTTTGGGATTGGCGCTCGTAAAGAGAACGGCACGCACACGGAAGACAAGGGAAGCAAAAGCGGGAAAGGGGTTTAGGGTTGAGGAGGGCACCTTGGCTTTGGGGATGTCGCGGCCCGCCTTTTCTTAAAATCTTAAGAAACCTTGTTTTAAGATTAAGAAATAGATTTGAGCGAGGAAAACATAGTAAGTAGAGTACTTTATTGGTAGATAGTTAGGTAGGCTAGTTAGAATTGAGGAGAAAAACTAAAATCATTAAAGTAGTTAAAAATACCGAATTGAGTTAGTGTTAGGAATTCCGTTTCGACTCGGAAACCTTAAAGCGGAGCGGACCGCACCGGCGACGGCGGGCCGCAACCATTATGGCCACCCAAACACGGAAGCGGATCGCGGATAAGCCGCTAGCCCTCCGCAAGGTGCACGTGGTCACCCCCACTGGTAGAGAGGAGAACGATGAGTTGGAGGCAGACTTGAGGCGCATGGGCTGCCTCGAGTTATGGAAAAAATCGTGGAGAGTACGCTCTGAGGGGATGGTGAGGGAGTTAGTCACGGGAGAGGTGGACCACGTTTACGCTTCCACCATCCGGGGCCGACCGGATAGGTGGAATGCGGAATTGTGGAGTCGGGTTTACGGCTTGGAGCAAGGAGGGGAAGGTATGGCTACTAAGAGAGAGGATTGTACGGGGGATAAATTCTCCCAGAGGCTAGACCCCAAGTATGGATATTTTGTGAAAGATTGTAAAGATGAGAGGGAAATGAGGATGTTAGCTTTTCTAGTGCCTATCTTTAGCCCGGAAAAACCTTATAACATCACTCTTACACTTGCCACCACCTTACTTCTTGCATACTCCGAGAATAAGGTGGTGGATTGGGGGAGCATCATTGGAGAGTTGGTGCACAAGTTGGCAACCAATACTAAGCGCGGCCTACCTTCCTACATAGGGCCTTTCCTCTTCCACCTTTACGCACATGAAAGCCTACTCACGGACGAAGAGGACACCCTATGGACATCGCATCAGTTTATGCGGGAGCTCCAAACTACCGACTCGGAGCCGGAGATGGGCCATGAGGATTCGAAGGAGAAAGACGTGGTGGAGATTAGCGACGAAGAGCGGCCTGCGACCAAGAAACGGAAACTAATATTGGGAAATCGTGCGACGCGGACCAGGTCCGCCACCAAGCCGGTGGGAGATGGAACCTCCACCTTGTCTTTGGAGGACAATCCGGTGGACTCCATTATCGATCCGTAACTTGGAGGAAGTACGGTCCCGGATTGTGGACTATGAGCTACAAATGCACCAAGTAGGGGAATTGGTGGGCAACCCGCCGCGTGAGGGTTTGGTTGCCGCAATAAAGGAGGCCATCCAAGATCCGCGTTGGCTGCGGGAGTTGGAGCGGAAAGTGGACCACCTTACTGCGGAAAAGCGGAAGACCGCGGAGCGAGTGCGGAAGTTGGAGGTGGAGCGAGAGAAACTCCTTAAACAGGTAAAGGATACCACTCTCACGGTACAAAAGTTGAGTGATATGTTGGAAATCCCGGGGAACGTGTGGTGGAAAGCCAAGATGTTCGACGCGGAATTGAAGAACGCGGGCCACGTTTCCGGGTCGAAGATGGTTACCTTCATCATGGATCAAAGGAGTAAGATGGACGCGTCCTTGAAAACAATGAAGGCCCTCATTGCTAGTTGCACGGAGTTGTTTCCCGTGGTAGTTGAGTCATCGGAGGAGAGGGAATCTTCATCCGACTACTCTGACTTGACCCCTCATGACATGGTGGAAATTCAAGGTGCCGCGGTGGAAGGTGGAAACCAACATGCGGAAGAGGTGGACCAAGTGGAGGACATCACGGCGATCACGGCCCTCCCGGTTTCCACCACTGAGGTGTTAGTTCCCAAGGCCACCCCAGTTTCCGCCGCGGTTGGTGAGGAAACCTTGGGTGATTGCCACGTGGCCGAGGTCTCAACTCCAACCCTTGCCACGGACTTCCAAGTGGTTATCCGGGATCCGCCGCCACTTGCCATTCTTGCTCCGGAATTTCCGCCGGACAACCAACTATCCGCCCCACTGGCACCGGACGTTGCGGAAACGGTGGACCACGTGGGAGTGAGTTCCGCGCCGAATGCTCACGATGTGCAAGTGGCGCCACCACGTGCTCCTTTTTTGGCAACGGACAGCGCGGACCGCCGCGAGGAGCGGAAGCAGAATAAGAAGGAAGCCAAGTTGAAGAAGCGGAAGGATAAGGAGTAGATTTTAGTTAGGATTCCATTTTGGTTTGTTTTGGGCAAGTAGTTAGGTGGCCCCGGGTTGTGCGCCTCGTCATTTTCTTTGTTTAGGTTTTGATCTCTCCATGAGGTGGATTGTCGCCACGTGGCCCGCGATTTCCGGCATGGAAACCATGGCATGTGGGTGTTAGTTTGGTTTTTAAAGGGAAAACACTTCGGTGTTTCTCTCATTATTTTGCAATACAAGTGTTCTTTTGTTCAATTCGGACCTTATGCTTTACTTCACCTTCGGTTTGAGTTGAGTCTTGAGTACATGTGTAATGCAAGTGGTTCCTCTTTTCCGTACTTGAGGTTTCCGAGTTTTCCGCCATTCCCTATTATTGTGTAGGTTAGTATTCCGTGATAGGACAGGGGGTAAATAATACCCGGAGGTGCGTGTGGTTAAAACGCCCCTGTGTGAGCAGGTGATGGGCGGAGGAATCTTAAACGCGGAAAGGAAGAAAGGATTGGCCGAGCAAGGGGAAAGAACCCCACCGTGGGGTTGTTGGACAAGGGAAGTTCCACACACACGGTAGGTTCTTCCCCACTTACTCCGTCCAACTAGAGACCGACAATAAGCAGCAGTGGATAGACCTGTCCAATAGTAGGGGGAGAGTTCTGGTTTATGCCTTCCGCTTGCTGTGACCTGGAGGTGGATCACACCGATCAGCAGTAACGGAATGGTCTAGAACACTCATGCACCTGCCGCGACTGGCGTTTGGTTCCCACCGCGGATGGTAGGCGTGGTAGCCCCATCCCTATGTTAGCCCCGCCGTCACGAAAATCAACAAACCTTAGGTCCTATCTTGTGTGACCTGTGGAACAGCACAAGCTACCCATTGTGAGGATAGGAGCGAAGATGTTGTGTTTCCACCTTTCTCGAGGGAGGATTCGGTTTCCGTGTGTGGTATAGTGGAAACTGTGCCATCACGGAAAACGGATCAGGCTGGTTTTGTAGACCCAAAACTTCCTCCACCTTTCTCCCCGTCAAAGGGGGGTGGCACGCGTCGGATATTTGAGCGGGACACCTTCCCGAGGGAGGGCTGCCCCCATCGAAACACTAGTCTAAGGGAGTAGTAGTTAGAAAGAGGAAGTGGAGATAGGGAGACAACCCTAAGAAATCAACTCAAAGGGTGAAATCCTCATAAACAACTACCAAGTCTCTCTGAGCATTCTAGCCTAAAACACTAGAATTATGGTCTTTGTGACACGGTCGAAAATCTAGTGGATAGTGGAAATACAGGTCATATCCGCTACCTCTATTGTGGAAACCTTATCCCGGAAGTCATGACCCGTAATAAGGAATCTTAGAATGGAGTGTATATAGTTGTTATACTATGGATTCGGGACGCTGAGTCTATTGTTGTTACTATTCTAGGGTGGGAGCTTGTCCATACTTTGTGTTGTGTTCCCTACCTCGGTCCACTACCGGGAAGGCGGAAATTTCCGTGCTATAATTCCCGTAATATCCCGGATTTCTTAATCCGATTTGTGTTAACTTAGTTTCTAGTGTTTCTTGTGTGTGTGTGTGAGTGAAAGTTTTTCCCCCCTCTGTATTGTGAACGACCGCAGGTTCTTCGTGGGAACGAACTCGGCGCGGTTTTGACATTTTACGCATTAATTAGGTTAATTAACTGAATACGTTACCACCGTGCTACGACAGGGGACGTCCATGCCGGGGACGGTGGGCACGAGGGGGGCGTCGACGGGAGCAAGCAGAGCCGATCGCACTATGGCAGTGTTGAATAACGAGTCGGATTCGAGGCGCGGAGGGCCGACCGTGGTGGAGCATGTTGGTGGGGGAGGAACGGAGTCGTCGCGGGAGGTGTGGCACGGGGGGCCCTCCATGCGGAGACGCCGGCTGGGCCCACGACGAGCAATGGTTTCGTCCCTCGAGGGCGAAAGGTGTCCCAAACGAACGAGCATCCATTTCTCCTTGGAGAGGGGGGAGGGCGATGGGGCGTACGCGCGGGGGACAAGTGCTGGGGGCGGGCTATTGACGACGCCGTCGTCGCGGGAGTAATCCACGGCCGAGGCCGCGTCGACCGCCGAAAAATGGTAGAGGGATGGCATTTGGAAGTCCGTGACGTCGCGGGAAAGGGAGGCAGGGGGCGAGAGGGGACGGGAAGGGCCGTCGACTACAGGGGCGTCGCATATGGGGGCAAACTATGGGCAAGAACAAGAACAAGAACAATCACAACAACAAAAGACATCCAAAAACGGAGCAAGCACTAAATATGTGAACCACATGATAACAAGCAAAGACATGGAGGAATTTCAAATCAATTTATTGAGTTTGGCGAGCCTCATGATGCTCTTATATACATTATCGCGGGGGCTTAGCGCCGCATTGCCGAAGGGGTTGGACCTAACAAATAATGGGATGCTACCGGCGTGGAGCACGAGCCTTCTAAGGTAGAGGGCTAGCCTATCGACCAAAAATGTGTCTTGCCTATCGCCGGTCCAAGTGTCCGGGAAGATGACGTTGCCCAGGGGGTTCAAGACGCTCTTGGTGGGGCTGTCGTCGATGAGGACGGTGTTCTCAGGAGTCGGCCACCACCCATGGGGCATCCCCTGCAGACGGGGGACGCCTTGCCAGAGTCTTGAACGGAGGACCTTCAGGAATTGTTGTCCTCCGCCTCGACCGCCAAACTTGGGCACCGGTTGACCCTTCTTGTCGAGCAGCTCGTCGCATTCCTCTCGGCCGAGGACGAGGCAAGGGCTCGGGAGATCACGGAACAAGAAGTCGACGATGGGCTCCGTGTTCTCCATGACCATGGAGCTCCACACAACGACGTGGGCGAACTTGACCACCTCGCGAAGGAAGTCCCGCAGGCCGGGACGGGCGTGGACAGCCTTGCGGTTTATGAGGGTGTCGAGCTCGCCGTCATAGTCCCTTTCGTCGGGGTGACGGAAGGGACGCGTGGGAACCCTGGGGATGTGTTGGGTGTGACACAACACCCCGTTGAGATAAAAAACGAGGAAAGGTTTGTTCCGGGTTCGAGGTCCACTGGTCAAGGGGTTGCGACCTATCTCCGGGGGGTCCTGTGATGAACAACGCGACTAGTTTAATTCTATGATCCAATAATGAATTTTTTGCGTTGAAAATAAAAGACGATGCATTATGGGAAAAGAGGAGGAAGTAAGGAGGGTGCAAGGAAAATGTGCACAAGGGCACACTTGCGAACGACCGTTCGTGAATGAAGGCTGCGGGGCGGTGCGCATCATTTACGAACGCTCGTTCGTGAGCGCGGATGCACATACATATACGAACACTCGTTCGTGAAGGAGGTCGAGACGGGGTCGCACATTTTTACGAACGAGCGTTCGTGAGACAGGTGAGTCAGCAAAGAATGCAAAGACGCGGAAGAACATAGACAACACAAGATGCGAGAATATGCAATAAGTTGAGGGGATGCGAGCAGAGATTGTCTGCTCATATATTAATTCGGTGAATATGTACAATTGTCTCGCGTGATAATCTATCACAGTTTCCTAAGGAAAAAATGCAGTGTCCTACAAAATTGATCGGCCTAAGGAATCACGTAGAAAAAGGCTCGCGCGGGCAACGTGATGTCGATGGAGTTGAAGCGCCAAGAACACAATGCAGGGGTTAGTGATGTTACGAATGTGCGTTCGTAAAACATTTGGCATTCTCAGAGATGAGTTACCTTTTTTATTAACGAACGCGCGTTCGTAATATCCATTGGGGCAGCAGCCTCTGCTTCCATGACCTCCGCTGGACGCTCCTCCTGAGACGACTGGGTTTGTTGGATGAGCTCCACGTCGTTGTCGTCCCCGCCCAGGTCGAGTCTCTCCATGGGGACATCCTCCATGTGCGGGGATGGATGTCGTCCCTGGTCAGGGCTCTCCACGTCCATCCCACGTGGACCTGCCGCGTCATTGGGGCTCCCCTGCGTTTCCTCCACAATGACCATGTCAGTGTGTTGCGCAGTGTCATCGCCCCGCCTATCTACAACCCTTGGGACGACGGTGAAAGAGGCCGTGTCCGTGTCTGTGGGCAGTCCTACCCTTGAAGGGGGAGGGGTGAGGACTGCCAGACCTGAAGATTCACGAACGCGCATTCGTAAATCTTCGTCCTCCCTTAGCGCCGCCGTGATTGCATCATGGGAGGTTGAGGCAGTCGCTGTCACCTCCGGGGACAATGGACTTCCCGCCGGCGTTGGGTGTGGCGTTGTTTGGTGGGAAAGCCCTCCTTTGGTACATGACTGGAGGTGGGGGCTGTGAGGGGTATCCTCCAAGGGGGAAGGGGTAAGGTTGCTGGACTGGCGCAGAGAAGCTCTGCATGTTTCTGAGCATCTCGAAGATGGCGTCGGTTTTGGCAGCGGAATCCCTCACCTGCTCCTGCATCCTGGCCAGATGTTTGGCGCTCTCCTCCTGGGCTGCAGCCATCTCCTCCTTCATCTTCGCCTCAAGCTTGGCGTTGAGCTCGGCGACGGTGAGCGCCTCCTCTTTCACCTGCTTGTTCTCGTTGTAGTCCACCCCAAGCTCGGCCATGATGTCCATGTCCCCCTCGTCCTCGTCCGAGACCTCGATGATTGCTCCCGGCGGCAACTCCACATAGGGAGTACGTCTTCTTCATCCTCCTCCTCGTATTGCGGAAGAGGTCCAAAGATGGACACGAGCGTTGGTCGAGGATGTCCAGGGTTTCCATCTTCGGAACCACGGCGGGCCTTGGAGACTGTGACGTCGAGCATCCGCCTGGCGTTCCGAAAGGCTCCGCAGGAGACGTTCTCGCGGGGAGGACGTCTAGGGTTATCCCCGCGGACGACCCGGTATAACCACCCGGGGTCCCTTGAGGGTCGGGAAGATCTGTCGTTGGCGGCAAGATCCGAAGCGGGGGTATGTCGAAGGACTGCAGAATGGCGTCCACGTTGGCGGAGGGGGCGGGCTCGTCGTCCTCTGAATCGTGGACTGGTATGCCCTCGTCGGCGGGCATACTGAATTCCATCCTGGGGACAGAGATGTCCCTGAGGTCCATCGTCGACGCCTTCGCACGGTGGATCTTGAAATCTTCTTCCTTAACAGCGTCAATGAATGTGTTGACTACGAGACCCATCATCTGTGAAAAGAGAGCAATAAGGTCAGAAAATATGAACGCACGTTCGTAAACATCAAAGCGTGGCATGCAATGAGTTTTCAAGCATTACATTAAGAAGGGGATTATGTTTATGAACGAGCATTCGTAAACATGAATGCGTCACATGCAACGACTGTGAAGCAATACTTTGAGAAGTTGGTTAAATTTACGAACGAGCGTTCGTAAATGGAGTATGGACAACTTACCATGGCTGCATACATGAATTTGGAGCCTCCACATACGTTGTACACCGTCTCTCCACTTATAACCAGACTCTGCAATACAGAGACGTAGAACTCCATCCTGAGTTCCAGGGCGGGGAAGACGGTGTAGAGGGTCTCTTGCAGCAGATCCTTGGGAGGGGGATGCGGGATGCTGTAGATTTTCTTGAACGTGTTGTTCGCCTTGATAGGCGGTCGCCCATCCCTAAGCTCATTGTACGTCAAGAAAATCAGGCTGACCGCTCCCACCTGCTTGTTGCCCCTGGCCTCGTTGATGGCCACGATCCCCTCCGTCTTCGCTGGCAGGTACGTGTTGTGGAAGATGTTGTACTCGAATTTGATCTTCTGCTCGTACAGCTCTGTGACGACCGACAACTTCTCCCGTTCGACTATCCACAGCCAAACGTGAGGCTCCCTCATGGCCGGCAATTTGTACTCCATGAATTTGGCCATGAAGGGGTTGTAGAAGGGAATGTCCTTCCCCCCCTGCCTTGACGCACCCAGGATCCCCTTGAAATCGATCAGGGCAAATGGGCAACCCCGTCGATCCTCCCTCACCTCGGCCATGCTAATGGTGCCGTCCCACTTGGAAAATGTGACCCTCTCCACGCCGGAGGTCATCACGCAAAACCTTGCCACTCCTTCGAATGTGGCGCTCCTCTTCCTCTCCAAAAATTTTATGTACAGCATTACCTCATGGGGATCCGTGTCGGTTTTCTTAGTCCTTTTGTTCCCCTTCAACTTCAAAACCGAGGCGTGCTCCTTGACCAGACTGCGCATGGAGGCTCCGTTGATGTTGTAGTCGACCTTTAACAGTTGCCATTGCGGCCAGTTGATGTCGCCATCGACTTCAAAGATTTTGTACTCTGGTACGAGTACGCTCAATTCTCTCATGGCAGCAGTCTTCAGCTTCCGGTGGTCACACCATTCCTTGAAAGAGTACGTGCCGGGCTTGTGCTTTGGCCTCCTCAAAAAGATGTTGGGATAGGGAAGGTTTTTTCCCACGGTGTTCCCAAGAACATGAATCGCACACCTCTTTAGCTCTAACTCCGTCAATCCCTGGAGGTGTCTGAAGAACTCCCTTAGTAGTGGGGGCGCCTCACCAATTTTTTCCGTGCTGTACTTCTCCTCGGTGTCGGGATTGACCAAATCGCCCGAGCTGTGTGCATCAAAAAACTGGGTCCACAAGTCCCATGTGTCCCTGTTGCAGCAGATCAGTCTGAGCTCACCCTTCAGCTCAAGCACAGACTTGGTGGTGGTGGACTTCATATCGATGGAAGAGAACTTGTCTACCATCGCGTCGCAAAATGCCTGCACAAAACAAGATGTCAATGTTGCACATAATACGAACGCACGTTCGTAAATTGAGTATGTAATTGAAGTTTTCATGAATCTAACACTTTACGAACGTTCGTTGGTAAACTCACCTTCCATTGGGGAGACTGGTTCTTGGCGTTCTCCCTCTCCTTTGGTGGGCATCCGTGTGCCACCCAGACGTCTCTCACAGCCACTATGTTAGCCGCCCACGAAGCCTCGAACGCCTTGATTTTGTTCCCCGAGTTCAGGAAGGTTGAAATCTTGCGTAGTTTGTCCCAATCGTCCGACCAGACCAATAACGCCTTCCAGTACCGCAGGTCAGCCTTCAGTTCGTGCTGGAAGTTGTCGTCCTTGAGGATCTGTTGCGACGCCTCCAAGCTGTGTTGACCATCTATAATCCAGAATTCTCCATTATGGATTCGCGGCCAATCCATCTCTGTCGGTCGGGATGTCAGCCCCTTGGGCATGACGCAGACGGTCTGCCTATCCCATTTGACGTTATTCATGAGGTTGTTGATCTGCCACTTCACCCCACCGCTCTCGCGAGACCTTACCACCCACTTGTTGGAGGACTTTTCGCACTTGAAGCAGTCCACGTTGAACGTGAAGTGGCGCCCCATGGGCCAGCAATCCTTCGAGTAATTATTGAAGTCTCGTAGGATCTTCGTTGCCTTTACTGCATCTGGATTCTCACCCTTCTTTAAAGGGGTTGGCATCACGGGAGGAGAGCTCACCTCAGCGCCCTCTGTTACCCCAGACCTCTCCATTTCGTCCCGGGACCTCTTCGATGGCGTGGAATGTCGGTTGGGACCCTCCGTCACCCTGCTCGCGGAAGGCACCGGCCTGGGTGCACTTCTCGATCCTCATGCCCCGGATGCGGATGATTTTCGTGGGCTCTTCTTCTTCTTGTTGGCTTCGGTGACCGCGCTATTGTACTTGGAGATATTCAATGAGAGCGCGGCCAACTTCCTTGCTGTCCAGTACGAGCTCAGGGCGTACTTCGTGAAGAGGTCCTTGAGGAAGTGTTTGGCATCAACCACTACGTTATTTTCTGCGTATGTGTAAGAGAAACTATGTCTCCTGTACTCTAACAAGAGGTTAATGTGATCCTTCTTATTTTTCATGTCTAAAATCACATAATCTCCTTGTGCCTCAATTGATTCTACTTCCCAAGTCTTCATCTGCACCCATTTCTCTGGCTGGTCCGGGGTCGTTTCCAGCTCGTAGGTAAAACGAAGACAGAAAAGACCGTCTGATGTCTTCTCTGGCAATGCCGTCCATTCCCCAATGAAATCCTCTTTGGGGACATAATTATCGTTTCCGTTGGGGTTGGACATTGACGCTAGTAGCTGATCTATCTGCACTGCGAACATCTCAATGGCGCTTCGATCTGCTCGGTCTAGCCATCTGCAGAGCACATAAACATTTAGTATTGTGTTTACGAACAAGCATTCGTAATTGACAAGCAAATCATATATACTAATCAATATACGCTGGCTATGGATACCCATGAGGAGTTTTAATGATGTCTTCGCTGATTTCATTTACGAACGATCGTTCGTAAAGAATGTGGTTGCTAAGGTGTATTTAGCACAAGTTTACGAACGTGCGTTCGTATTGTTTCTAAACAAGTCTACGAATTGTCCAGGGTTATCGAATTTCCACGAGGATTGTTCTAATTTCCATGAGTATCTTCTAAATAGGTGAATTAATACTTTAGTTCTTATTTACGAACGTGCGTTCGTAAATTATGCTACTCGGGAATGCAGACAATTAGCATGAAGGGTTTGGTATATTGTTATAGTTTGTGATTACGAACATTCGTTCGTATTTTTGTATGTGTGATTTGATTTGTGGATTTGTCTGATGTACCGGGTATAGACGAATATACGAACGTGCGTTCGTAAAAATGGAGGGTGAGGTGTGTATTTACGAACGCACGTTCGTAGATGTTTGTGGGGTAAGGGATGTATTCACGCCACATTTACGAACGATCGTTCGTAAATGTGGTCATCTAGGATTAGGAAATGGTATATGTATTTATATATATCCATACATATATGTATCCGTATATATATATATATATGTATACGTGTATATGTTGATATGAATGTTGGGATCTTGCGTTGTTCATGATCCTGCAACTCGTGATCAGAATGATGAAACACAAGTGAAAAATGGAATCAGAACAAAATTGCGAGTCAGTGATTGATAATTCAGAATGAAGAGGAAAGTGTTATTCCATACAAAACATGCCATACCTCATAATGCATAAAACAAATCACAAGGAATTCATCAAACAACAATTTCAGATTGTGAAGGAGCGATTTGTAAAGGAAACATGTACTCACATTGAATTGTTGCACACAAAACCTCCTGCCTTCTACTGTGAAATCCAGAAATCCTCACAAATGCACACCAAATTGTCTTTCAAAAGCGTTGAATTCGCTTTCAATTGCAATTTCTTCTACCCTCACTCCTTTCTCACACTCTCAAGCCTTCACAACTTATATGCAAATCCTACACAAACCCTGATGTACACAACTCACAAGCTTTGAAAACTCAAGCTTTCTGAAACTCTCAAGCTCTCAAGCTTTCCTACTCTCAAGCTCTCAACCTTTCTAAAACTCTCAACCTCTCAATCTTTCTAAAACTCAAGCTCTCAAGCTTTCTAAAACTCTCCACCTTTCAAGCTTTCTATAACTCTCAACTTCTCAACCTTTCCTACTCTCAAGGTTCTGACAACACAACAAAACATAACATTCACAATAAGGCTCTAAAATTGGCAAGGGCTTCGCCGCAACTAAGAGTTCCTCTCCTCCTCTGCTCCAAATGACAAATGAGGAGGAGAGAGAGGGGCGCAGGGAGGTAGCCGGTGCCGCTAGGGTTTCCCGGCGGCGGCCACGTGGCTAGTGGCCACTGGCGAGGGCTGGGATGGGGGGAGGGAATGGGCAGGGGATGGGCAGGGGGAGGGGATGGGGATGAGGGGATACCATTGGGACATGGAGGGATGAGGGTTCAGGAAAAATGAAATAGGAAATGGGAGGAGCTTAGTTTAGGGACATAAATTTAACTTTCCGTATCCCCTTAGTACCTCGACATATGGATTCCTTGTAAACATATTTTAGAAAAGTATGTTAAGATAATTTGTATTTAACAATTCATGTCATTTAGTAGGTTTTCGATGAAGAATCCACCCCCAAGATGCAAATGTCGTTTTCATGAACGAGACATCTTTAAAGTTCTTCAATGGTTCCTCAAATAAATATTACATATATAAATGACTCAATTTGAATTGTGGAGAGGGGCTATCTGATTCTCCACAAGAGGTGGAGAAAAATTCAATTTTCAATACGCTGTCATTAATTTAATGAGGTGTTAGCTTGAACCACCCTTAATATGATATTTAGTGTTACATACTCTAAATACAAACGCAAAGTACACTAAATATCACTAACCCTATGAAAGTAACTACTATTCATTGCGAACTCAAACACTTAATTTCAACTATAATGGTAATATGTGGATGTCGCATGCACAAATATTGTGTAAGGAAATTAATATGAAAAAAACAATTAACAATAATAAAAACATAAAGGACATGGTAGTAGGAAATGTGGTGGCCCATTTAATATGTCCAACACTAATTATCAAAGAATTGAAATTTAGTGTTGACCATGATAGTGTAACAACAATATATTATACAATCAAACACTAAATATCATATTTAGTGTAGTGTATTTTAGCCATGTGGTTGCATGTTTTGCTAGTAGTATCAAAGAATTGAAATTTAGTGTTGACCATGATAGTGTAACAACACTATATTATGCAATCAAACACTAAATATCATATTTAGTGTAGTGTATTTTAGCCATGTGGTCGCATGTTTTGCTAGTAGTATCAATTAATAGTATGAGCTTCCCATAAATTAAGTTAGTGCGATATGGATTATTTAGGAGTCGATATTGTTTGTGTATATAATGCATTGAAGTAACGATCTAAACCCTAAGCCCGCAAACCACATAGACAACTTTCACAAACTCTATACCCTAACCCCAAACCCTAAACCCTAAACCCTACATCTTTTTATCTCACCAACCTTTCTTATATATGGCCATGTTGTGGTCTATGCGCATCATGTCAAAATGGTCTACCAATGTTGGTTCGATTGGAAATTGCTTTATTTGGGTCATAGCAACTATAATAATCTAGATTCATACCAATAATTATTATTTTGATATAAAACATTGGTTTAGGGGGTGAAGAGTGAATTTTGAAATGCTAGTCCTTTCACCTTAATAGTTTTGAGTGCAATTTGATCACACAATATATACTTAATCTTATTATAACATGAATGGTTTAAGACTTCAATTTAAATCAATAGTTTAAGCTATGGTTATGCACATACTTCTTGTTGCAAATAATACAAATATATAATTATAAGTGCATACTATTGTATGCAGCATTCCAAATTAGTTATCCATTTCCACACCATGGTGGACCTAAAGTGAATTTCCAATATGACGTCAAGTCATTTAATTAGGTGTCAACTTGAACTAACGATCGAATACTAGTGCATTAAACTTTAATTTTCACCAATGATGAATTTCAACAATAAGTCATATTAATATGGGCCGATGTTTGGTGACCCTCCAGTTCCAAATGTCCTCAATCTACCTAGCACAAGCCATTATGGATTAAGCGACTTTTTATTGTTATTCATGCACTTGGTGACCATATTACAAGCATTTTTTTTATGTGAATCATATGATACCTACAATTTTAGGGGATTCCACAATATGTTCTTAGCCACTCTTACCTCATTGTGTGTGTGAATATATATATCACTTAGACCTTCATCAATTCACTTGGACTTCACACCTTAGTCGCAAATCATTTAATACTCAATGTTAACCATCAACCCATATATATATAATATAATAACTCATATATATATATTATAATAATATAGTATAGTATAAATTATATATATATATAGACATATTTTCGTGCGACTTTGATAACAACTAAGATGTGTGACGGATTTACAGATTTACAATATGTTGCGTGCACGCAAGACATGTCTCATACATAATGTTATTTATATATTGCGCATGGATGGAATGGCATATTGTTAGGTCAAAGTAGGCGGCGGGAATCTTTTTTTTAAATAGCATCCAAGGGATTTTGAACCATTGGGGGGAAGGTACTTAAAGCTCTTCCCCCCACAGAAGAGCTATTTTCTGCGGCACATCCAAGTGTGCGCTCCACAGACCTGACTGGAATGCGCTCAAACCATTTTCTTGTGCGCCAACCCTACACCTCCCAGGTCCACTACAGACTGCACATACCCGTATATACCGCCGCAAATACCGGACGTTTACGAACGCACGTTCGTAAACGTGAGTTGGTAGCACATGTAAAGAGGTACATACATGTGATGTGAGTTGTTTACGAACGTGCGTTCGTAAGTAGATCACTAAACCGTACTCAACATTGAGTTACTTATAGACAGAACTAGGCACGAAAATTGTATCGATGATATATGAACGTACGTTCGTATGTCTGCCTTCAAGACTCAGACGCGCATAAGTTCCCGTGTAACCGTTTCTCCAACGGAACATCTGATGATGGGATATTTACGAACGTGCGTTCGTAAGTATCATCTGGGATTATTTTTCAAGAATCCATAAACATCCCTTAATTAATACACTTCAGTGCATTGGCCACGTTAACAATATGGAAGTTAAATACGAACAGGCGTTCGTATTTCGCACTACCATTTGTATCCACGGAGAATTTGGTTTTCCAATTTTATGAACGCACGTTCGTAAATACCACCGGTCCACCGTCCACGCATCCACCAACAGACCTGTTGACGCAAGCATGTGTAGAGGACTACACCATGTTTAGGATAGATACGAACGCTCGTTCGTATCTATGCAATCATGATTTTAGTGATAGATGTCGACTGTCATTTTCCCCTGGATTTTGGATTTCATGTATCCATGTAACGTGGCTATAGATATCTCTATTCGGACGTGTCCAATCATTTTTGCCAAACACTATCACGGCTGTAACATACATATGATCGGTTGTATGCATCCGCCCCTAAGTTTCGGCTGGAACTTACGAACGATCGTTCGTGTACATACGCCCCTCAATTTCGGTTGTAGCTAATGAACGACCGTTCGTAAACACTCGCCCATCAAATACACGCCCCTCAAATATGATGCTTACTGCATGTGGATAAAGTGGCAAGTATATTTTAGGTGCTCTTATAATATGTCTCAGTTAGATTTTATTGTATATTGGGTTGATGTTTTTGTCTGCGCGTTCGTGAATATATGTGTTTGTGTTGTCCTTTGGTGGTGGGCAACCCTTCCGATGTTTTATTAGCGACTCGACCCAAAGCCCTTCACGGGTAATATATATCGGAATGGGGTTCCGTTGTGCAGGGACGTCTGAGTCCCGTGTAGGATTTGCATGTCATGGGGATCGATGTTGTCGAATGCACGTTCGTCTTCATATGTGAGGTCCCGCAACGGTGTGGCGAGAGTTGGTTGTGATTTTTTAGCCATATATGTAGGCATATCTCGTATCCGCTTTTGTATGCATTGCGGTGGTTGTTGTGTTGGTCATTTATTGGTGGTTTGTTTAGGTTGGATGGCGATGCACGTTGGATATAGTTCATTGGAGTTATCCACAAAAGCTTCATCTTCCGATGGTGACTGTGAACTATCTTCGCCATCGGCGGGTAGTCATGGCATGGCAAATTCCATGGGTGGGTTTGAAACCAATGCCTTCAATGTGTTTGGAAAATTTAGGGTTTGGTGTCATGTAAGTAGGGGTTAAGTATTAGTTTCGCATAAAGTTTTGTTGAAAGAATCCATTGGCTATATAAATGATTAGTTTTGTAGAATAACACATTTTATGTAGCACCTTAGTGTACTCTTGAGTTCAAGTTACATACTATTTAAGGGCTTTATGTTGGATACTATATACATACTATTTAAGGGCTTTATGTTGAATAGTCTTCAAGTTACATACTATTTTGTGTACCTACTTATGTTATTTGGATGAAAAAAATACTTTCTATTAAATGTTGCAGAAATGTGTAACTCCGAATGATAACCCACACTAATTAGAGAAAATAGTCTAGTGGATTAGGAAATAATCACAAGCACAAGGGATTGAAATCTTGAGAAACTTGTACAAAAGCTTTGACGGGGTGCGAGGTGGGGGTGGAGGGCATTTTATACATCATAGTAGAGTTATACATGAAGTCTTGGATCAAACCAAACTTAGGTTTGAGAATATAACCATAAAGTCATCCAATTAATTCAAGGGCTTAGAACCATATTTATAGTAGGACCACAACAACATAGTCTAATGTTTGGGTTGTCCTACCTAAACCATCCCAAATTAACGAATATAGTGATTAATACAAATGTAGCCTAAAAAATAAGTGACTTAGACTATAAAATTTTGAAAGTGTAGGACAAAGAGACTATGCACAATTTAAGAACATAGGATATCAACCTATGTGATTAAAAACATGTAGGAAATTTTACCTACAAATTTTTTAAAAGAGAGGATTTTAGCCATTCATCCTTCTTCAAATTGGGAAATTAGTTGGCCTAAGTACATATCTTTAGGCTATATCTTGCAGGAAGAGTAGAGGTTGAATCAGAAGATGGTGAGGACTTTCATCCTTAAACTCATTTGAATTTTAGCAACCTTTCATAACTTATAATCAACGCTTTAAAAAACAGTTGGTTAATCCTTGGCCTTCAAACGTGGTGAAAGGCTTAGCCAAGTTCAATTCCTGCCAAGGACACGACTTAGTACTCAATTTTTTAATTTAAAACCTACAACATTAAAAGATATGAAGGATTTTAACGTACTAAAAATTTGTTTTGAAGGCAATTGGCGGGTAACTTAAAGGCTCAAAAGGTTTTCAACTTACAAATTTTTTTTATTGTAGTATGCAACCTATGCCATGAGTGAAATAGCCTGTGCCCTTTTAAAGATGTAGGCCCGCTGAGGGTTTAGAGTCGGGCTTTAGGATTTAGGGTTCCCTGTAACCCTATTCCCGTGGGTCCCCTAATCATGTGGGCAACCTATTCATGCGGTTGGGGGCCAATTCCCGAGGCAAACAAAACCCCAACCGTCGCATTTTTTTGTTCTTTCTCTCTGCGCCAAGCATACGCTCCGCGCCTTGCTTAGAAGCGCCGCCTCTCCTGAAGCACCGCTATCGCGAAGCGCCATGGCGATTCAGGCACATGTGTAGCTTTTAGTTCATTTTCTCCCACGTTTTGATTGTGTTTCATTCTTCTATATCCCTCCTTTCTCTTGCTCTACAATAGAATAGCACTTGTGCAACCTTGGAAGTTAGGAAGAGTTTAGGAAAAACCAGAGACATACGGAGGAAGGTTTTAGGGCGTGAGGGTGGAGGAAGTTAGTGCCAGAGTGTTGGAAAGTCTTGGAAGAGTGTTCAGGAGTGTTTAGGAGTTCTTGTGAGTGCTTGTGAGTGCTTGTGAGGCTCAGGTTTTGTGAGTTTGTGTTGTTTTAGGGTTGTTTGAGAGACTCAGCAGTTCTTGTGAGATTCAGGAGTGGTTATGAGTTTCAAGTTTTGGGAGTTTCTGTTGTTTAGGAGTGCTTGAGAGATTTCAACTTCTGTAGTTGTGTGTGAGATTCAAGAGTTGGTTGAGAGATTCAAGAGCTGTTTGAGAGAGTTTATAATTGTTTGGAAGCCACAGAACAGGATCTACTCCAAAGTGTCTGCAGCACATCTTTGAAAGGTATTGTATTTTATTATATCCAATATGTGTTTGTTAATTCATGGTTTGTATCATACACAACCCATAAGCATTGTATATGCTACATGCCAAGTTAAAAAAATATTATTTGGGGAGACGACCCAAACACAACCTCTTGTTTGTTTGGGTCGCTCGACCCAAACACAAAACAAAGCCTAATGTTTGGGTCAAATGACCCAAACACAAGACAAAGCCTCATGTTTGGGTCGAACGACCCAAACAAAGTCTTCCAATTATAAACTCATAAAGAAATCCATGATTTTAGATACAATATAAAATGCACATCCACCCAAAAATAAAAATCAAGGAATCAAGGAAAGTATCAAGGAAAAGTATCAAGGAATCCTTCGTGCCACAAACAATATAAAATGCAAATCCATCCAATAATCATAACATTCCTATTACCAATACAAACGATGCTCAAATATATAAATACACAATCCACCTAAACCTATTCATTTCGTAGATGTTTGGGTCGAACGACCGAAACTAACATTGTACATTCGTTTCTTACAGATGGCCCCAAAGAAAAGACCTGGTGAAAGGTGGTTCATGCTTGCGCCGGACATGTTGTGGCAGGAGCACGAAACCCCGCAGGATGACTCCTATTCCCCTAAGGACGGGCTTGTCCTCGCTTGGTCTATTCAAGTGGTCAAAGCCTCGGTTTACAAAATGATATTTGTTGTCAAGGTGGGAACCGTGGAGAAACACACCTAGACGACTCTTACGGGGTGGGAGGTGGCATCGGTACAGTCTTTTGGAGACTATACTGACGTCATCCTCGAGAACTCGGCTGTGCAGAACGCGCATATGTTCATGCACCAGTTCTCTGAGCCTTTCGACGAACTCTATGCAAAAGAGTCATGTGTCGAACCAGAAGTTATCAAGTGTCGCGGCCCGCATTTTCTTAAAATCTTAAGAAACCTTGTTTTGAGTTTAAAGAATAGGTTTGACCAAGGAAAATATAATAAGTAGAGTACTTTATAGGTAGATTGTTAGGTAGGTTATTTAGAATTGAGAAGAAAAATTAAAATACTTAAAGTAGTTAAAAATGTCGAATTGACTTAGTGTTAGGAATTCCGTTTCGACTCGGAAACCTTAGAGCGGAGCGGACCGCATAGGCGACAGCGGGCCGCAACCATCATGGCGACCCAAACACGGAAGAGGATCGCGGACAAGCCGCTAGCCTTCCGCAAGGTGCACGTGGTCACCCAAACTGGTCGAGAAGAGAGCAATGAGTTGGAGGCAGACTTGAGGTGCATGGGCTGCCTCGGGTTATGGGAAAAATCTTAGAGAGTACGCTGTGAGGAGATAGTAAGGGAGTTAGTCACTGGGGAGGTGGACCACGTCTACGCTTCTACCATCCGGGGCCGACCGGATAGGTGTAATGCTGAATTGTGGAGTTGGGTTTACGGGTTCCAGCAGGGAGGGGAAGGTATGGCCACTAAGAGAGAGGATTGTACCAGGGACAAATTCTCCTAGAGGTTGGATCCCAAGTATGGTTATTTTGTGAAGGATTATAAAGACGAGAAGGAAAGGAAAATGTTAGCTTTTCTAGCGCCTATCTTAAGCCCGGAGAAGCCCTATAACATCACTCTTACCCTTGCTACCACCTTACTTCTTGCATACTCCGAAAAGAAGGTGGTGGATTGGGGAAGTATCATTGGGGAGTTGGTGCACAAGTTGGCAACCAACACTAAGCGCGGCCAACCTTCCTACATTGGGCCTTTCCTCTTCCACCTTTACGCACATGAAAACCTACTCACGGACGAAGAGGAAACCCAATGGACATCGCATCAGTTCATGCGGGAGCTCCAGACTACCGACTCGGAGCCGGAGATGGGCATGAGGGTTCGAAGGAGGAAGATGTGGTGGAGTTGAGCAACGAAGAGCGGTCTGTGACCAAAAAGCGGAAACTAATGTTGGGGAACCGTGCGACGCGGACCAGGTCCGCCACCAAGCGGGTAGGAGGTGAAACCTCCACCTTCCCCTTGGAGGAGAATCCGGTGGACTCCATTATCCGCGACTTGTAGGAAGTACGGTCCCGGATTGCGGAATATGAGTTGCAAATGCAACAAGTAGGACAATTGGTAGGCAACCCTCCGCGGGAGAGTTTGGTTGCCGCAATACAGGAGGCCATCCAAGATCCGCGCCGATTGCGGGAGCTAGAGCGTAAGATGGACCACCTTACGGCGGAAAAGCGGAAGACCGCGGAACGAGTACGGAAGTTAGAGGCGGAGCGAGAGAAGCTCCTTAAGCATGTAAAGCATACCACCTTCACGGTACAAAAGGTGAGTGATATGGTGGAAATCCCGGAGAATGTGTGGTGGAAAACCAAGACGTTCGACGCGGAATTGAAGAACGTGGGCCATGTTTCCAGGTCGAAGATGATTACCTTCATCATGGATCAAGAGAGTAAGATGGACACATATTTGAAAGCAATGAAGGCCCTCATTGCTAGTTGCACGGAGTTGTTTCCTGTCGTAGTTGAGTCATCGGAGAAAAGAGAGTCCTCATCGGGCTACTCCGACTTGACCCCTCATGACATGGTGGAAATTCAAGGTGCCGCGGTGGAAGGTGGAAACCAACATGCGGAAGAGGTGGACCAAGTGGAGGACATCACGGTGATCATGGCGGAAAAGCGGAAAAGCGGAAAAGCGGAAGACCGCGGAGCGAGTGCGGAAGTTGGAGGTGGAGCGAGAGAAACTCCTTAAACAGGTAAAGGATACCACTCTCACGGTACAAAAGTTGAGTGATATGTTGGAAATCCCGGGGAACGTGTGGTGGAAAGCCAAGATGTTCGACGCGGAATTGAAGAACGCGGGCCACGTTTCCGGGTCGAAGATGGTTACCTTCATCATGGATCAAAGGAGTAAGATGGACGCGTCCTTGAAAACAATGAAGGCCCTCATTGCTAGTTGCACGGAGTTGTTTCCCGTGGTAGTTGAGTCATCGGAGGAGAGGGAATCTTCATCCGACTACTCTGACTTGACCCCTCATGACATGGTGGAAATTCAAGGTGCCGCGGTGGAAGGTGGAAACCAACATGCGGAAGAGGTGGACCAAGTGGAGGACATCACGGCGATCACGGCCCTCCCGGTTTCCACCACTGAGGTGTTAGTTCCCAAGGCCACCCCAGTTTCCGCCGCGGTTGGTGAGGAAACCTTGGGTGATTGCCACGTGGCCGAGGTCTCAACTCCAACCCTTGCCACGGACTTCCAAGTGGTTATCCGGGATCCGCCGCCACTTGCCATTCTTGCTCCGGAATTTCCGCGGACAACCAACTGTCCGCACCTCTGGCACCGGACGTTGCGGAAACGGTGTAGCGCGTGGGAGCGATTTCCGGACCTGATGGACACGAGGTGTCAGTACCACCACCACATGCTCCATCTTTGGCAACGGACAGAGTGGACCGCCGCGAGGAGCGGAAGCATAATAAGAAGGAAGCCAAGTTGAAGAAGCGGAAGGATAAGGAGTAGATTTTAGTTAGGATTCCATTTTGGTTTGTTTTGGGCAAGTAATTAGGTGGCCCCGAGTTGTGTGCCTCGTCATTTTTCTTTGTTTGGGTTTTGACCTCTCATTGAGGTGGATTGTCAGGACTGCCACGTGGCCCGCGATTTCCAGCATGGAAACCATGACATGTGGGTGTTAGTTTGGTTTAAGAAGGAGCACTTCGGTGTTTTTCTCATCATTTTGCAATGCAAGCGTTCTTTTGTTTAATTCAGACCTTATGGTTTACTCCACCTTCGGTTTGAGTTGAGTCTTGAGTACATGTGTAATGCAAGTGGTCCCTCCTTCCCCTACTTGAGGTTTCCGAATATTCTGCCATTCCCTATCATTGTGTAAGTTGGTTAGGTTAGTCTTCCGTGATAGGACAGGGGGACGGTAACACCCCGAAGTGCATGTGGTTGAAACGCCCATGTGTGAGCAGGTGATGGGCGGAGGAATCTTAAACGCGGAAAGGAGGAAAGGATTGGCCGAGCAAGGGGAAAGAACCCCACCGTGGGGTTGTTGGGCAAGGGAAGTTCCACACACACGGTAGGTTTTTTCCCGCTAACTCTGTCGAACTAGGGACCGACAATGAGCAACAGTGGATAAACATGTCCAATAGTAGGGGGAGAGTTCTGGTTTACGCCTTCCGCTTGCCGTGACCTGGAGGTGGATCACACCGATCAGCAGTAACGGACTGGTCTAGAACACTCATGCACCTGCCGCGACTGGCACTTGGTTCCCATCGCGGATCGAAGATGTTGTGTTTCCACCTTTCTCGAGGGAGGATTTGGTTTCCGCGTGTGGTATAGTGGAAACTGTGCCATCACGGAAACCGGATCAAGCTGGTTTTGTAGACCCAAAACTCCACCTTTTCCCCCGTCAAAGGGGGTGGCACGCGTCGGATACTTGAGCGGGACACCTTCCCGAGGGAGGGCTGCCCCCATCGTAACACTAGTCTAAGGGAGTAGTGGTTAGAAAGAGGAAGTGGAGATAGGGAGACAACCCTAAGAAATCAACTCAAAGGGTGAAATCCTGATGAACAACTACCAAGTCTCTCTAAGCATTATAGCCTAAAACACTAGAATTATGGTCATTGTGATACGGTCGAAAATCTAGCGGATAGTGGAAATACAGGGGACGACACTTGTATGTGAGCGTAGAGCGGAGAGCGGAGAGCGGAGATTTGGAGAGCGGAGAGCGTAGAGGAAATAAAAATAGTAAACTTGTCAGACTAAAATTAGGATATTCCAAAATAGCCAAGAATATACCAAGAATATTCCAGAATTTGACAATAATAGTAAAAAAATTGGACCTATTTCCGTGGGATGTATAGGTCATAAAATAAAATAAAAACCCTGAATTTGAAATGGTCTCATTAAGTTTGGAAACCGTGAGGTGGTTGAATTATTAAAACCAATGATGACTACAAGAAAAATCAATGAAAATGGATTTTTTGAGATTGGTATAATTGAAGAATGAGTCAATCAATATACAAAAGAATCAAAATAATAAACTTGCTTGGTTTTTATTCATCACTTTTCTCTTTGTCTTATATGTGAGTCTATTCTATAGCTTGGACTTTAGCAATTATCGTTTGTGGCCGAATAGATTATAAATTGGACTCATACCCAACATAATTGTATATACAGTTGCACACAATGGGAGATGAGAGAGACATGTTTGCTGGATTAGGATGGGAGAAGGAAATTAGAAGTCTAGGAGATCCTCATATTCCATTTAATCCATCGCCGGAATTTGAGTTTGCTGCTGGAAATCAAAGTAGTGATGACTACGAGCTGACTCCATTTTCGCAGTCTACACAAGCATGGAGGTGGAGGGTGCAGGAGGAGCAAAAACAATATGAGAAAAAGGAAAAAAGACAGGAAGATGTGCCGGAGAAGGATGTTGATTTAGATGAAGACAAATCGAACGAAACAGAGGAGGAGGTGAAGGTGGAAGGGGAATCTTCGAAGTCTCTTTCATTTCGCGAACGGATGAGAGGAATGACGCCGCATCATCTTCCGCTGAAGGATCGAAAGAGAGATAAGACAATTTCTTATATGGATTTGCTTCGACCGGGTCCACCTCCCTCGCAATCATCTAAGAAGTATGCAAAACGGAAATAGAGTTGATAGACATAGGAAGCATTGTAATACAAAATTTTGAAGCAAATAAAAATAATCATTGAAATTATACCTTTATTATATCAATCAATTATTGCTTCACAAGAGGTCCAGAAATGGACACATATATCATAGCCCAAAGTACTGCTAGGCTGAGATAAATCCTAAGAAGTAGACTTTGTCAAAAGACCCCCTTCGAGGATGAGTTTGACTTCGTTGAAGCTAAATGTCGGGGCGTGAATGAACAAATTCACTTCCGCATCCAAATTAGAAACCTTGATGAAAATGTAATACAAATGCTTACAATTCAAATAAGAATTTCGTTTGCGGCTGAACTTGGAAATCATATCCAAGAAAAATGCGCAGTTGCACTCTGGAAGAGAACTGACTGTCACTTGGTAGATCGGTGGTTGGGGTTCTGATTTGGACTGCAGTGTGATAATGCAACCAAATCCCGGTTGAGGGATCATAGTTAACTTCATAACGGTACCATGCATAGCTTCAGCAGAGGCCACCATCTGCCTCTGCTTTGCCGAAGGTGCGCTACTGGATCGCCGAACAAGCTTGGACAATCTTGTCGGAGGGATCATGTCGGGGTTTTCTGGAACACGGATTCCAGACATATCCAGCGGGGGAGCAGAGTTGGTGAAGAGTTGAGTCGGTGTGATGCGCTCCTTTGGTGGGAGTTGAAAACCTGCGTTCTCAAGGGCGAAGATATCCGAGCGGGTGAGGTTGGTACCAATCTTCACGGGCCAGATTGGGGGAATAGGAGGCTTCTGGTCATGAGCAGAGAACGGCATGACCCATTTCCGACGAGGGCCCTTCACGCAACGCTCAATGTCGTCGGGGCAAAAGACAAAGTCCGTGCGCTTCATAGATTGGAGTTTGTAATGATGCCACATACCGGTGTAGGTCGGCGCAGGGACGCTCTTATTATTAGTGACGATTCTTGCGGTGCACTTCTTCTTCGTGCCCGCATGATTAGCCCAACAAGACTTCCCAGACGTATAGGGTATGCGGGCAATATGCCAAAGAGAGACATCTACTTTGGTTTCTTGCACGGCAGTGACACGCTGGAAACCAAGTCCTGCAGGTGAAGGCACTTGAACCTCTTGTACAGAGGGGGAAAACTCCTCAATGATAGTGGGTAGTGTTTCTGGTTGAGATCGAGTGACACGCTTACCGGGGGGAGGGCGAGAGAAGTTCACGGTATCGGGGCGGTGGGTCTCGCCATCATCACCAATTAGAGTGTCTGATCTTCGCTTCTGCGATCCAAACACCTCGGCGCCCTCAAGGTGTGGATCGCGAGTGCAAAATTCTTCCCCACCGGACATGTCAAGCAAGACCTTCTGCAACACTGTGGGGTCGCCAGTACGCTGAGCTCGACGTTGAGCACCCCTGAGCTTTAGTTCTTCTTTGCTTGGACCATCTCCGCCAATTCCACCTTTAAGGAACTGGTAGTATGCAACAACTTGTAAGAAGGCGCGAATGTAGTCGTCAACCGTAGCCACGTATAGATCTCCACCCTTGTTGCCGGAGGCTTGAAGCCATTTGTTGTGGACGGACTCCGCAAGATTGCACGACGGCATCTCGGCCAATTGGTCTTGGGTTAAAACCTTTTCCTGATTGGAGAAATCAAGTATTAATATAAATGTACAGAGAGAGGAAATCGAATCCAAGAAAAACCAATAATGAATTATGAAGGAGATGTACCAGTTCCATGAAACCACCCCATTGAAGGTAGCGGAAGTGCCAAAAAGCAAGCCAGAGCTGAAGATGCTTGAGACCGTCCTCACTTGTACAATTCGATGACGCCCACCAAGCCTTGATAGCTAGGTACCTAGTCTCAGCCTCTTCCATAGATGACGCATTTCGATATTGAAGGCAAAGATGTCTATGTTGGTCTTGTAACTCATGCTTTATATACGATTTCGTATGTTTTTCGAGCGATTGTTTCCAATGGAAAAAACAAGTGCGCTCACGACCCTCCATTGGAACTTTGGGATCCCCCGAACCATATACAATGCGAACAGCGTTCCAATTGGCTTGGGCACTGTCCGCCATGAAGCCTATAAAGTTTGGATGTGGGATACCGTGTCGGGCCATGACGTGGTTGAGGTTCTGCCAGAAGAGAACTTGGGCATCCTTATCCTCCGATTGGAAATCACAACATGAAATGGTCATGACCCGTTGATAAGTCCCATCGTACACATGAGCGGCCATGGTGGTCCACCCTTTGACCCGCTTCACGTGATCGGACATCATCCACGCGTTCTCCAGGTCCCCACCCGGTTGCATCCGACGAACCAAATCCACTCCACTTCCAGGACCAACCTCCGACATCTTGAAGACGAACACCTTGTCTGTATCGTCACCTTGTCCTGGGAATTGGTTCCGTTGGACGTAGGCCCAATTGCTAACGCCTCGGAGCTTTGCGATGCCATCCATAACACCAAACCTCCGCAAATATTTGAAAGAGGTAACCTTAGAGCGAAGGTTTGGGGAATTCAACTCTCTACAGCTCTCAAAAACAGGTTCAAGCTCTTTTAAAGAGAAGAGACGGTGTGTGTCATTATCGCCAGAAAGGAGAAACTCACCAACAATGTCCTTGCTAGCTTCAAGGACGATCTTGCTGTGGGTGGCTTGAGGCGTACGTTCAACGTGCTCCTCAAGAAGTGCATTGATACGCTTCCGACTGTCTCTGCAGTCTCCAACCTTCACTGGATGTTGATGAGAACCGAGATGAATGCAGGCTCTTTGGGATGACTCCTTCCCATGGACGTAGAAGATTTTGGCCTCGCATAGTGCAATGCATTTGGGAGGCTCTTTACAGATCCTGCAGACAAGAGTAGATCCGGATGGCACAATGCCAGAGAGACGGAAAAGATCTTTAGTGAAACCTTCAAATTCTGTGTCATTGACCTTAGAGGTACGATGGGCGCGTTGAAGGTAATCACAACTCGGGTTTTGGCATTGGAGATGGCCAACACAGGTAGAGGAACGAAATGCAAGGCCAACGTCGTTTGTAATGTTGGTGGTTTGAGTCTTAGTCCAAACATGGCCATCATATTGCTTGTCCATGCCGTCCAACGACTTGGCCCTGGTTTGAGATGAAGAGACTTCTGCTGCAGGGAGGACAAATAACTGGGTGCCATCGAAACGAGGGGGAAGGTGATTAACTTCTTGGATTTTGATTTTATCGTAATCTATTTTCTTGAGGACGTTCTTACTACCGGGCATAGAGCCAAGACGACGAAGACATTGAACAATAGTTTGAGGAGGTTTAGACGTAGGGACCGAAGGAGTTGAAGGGACAGAGCTAGATGGAGAAGGCGTTATGTAGGATGCAAAGGGAAACAAATGAGGGGAATCATGGACAGCAACCTTATACACTGGTACATCTTCACTCGAAGAATCAGACAAGTCTATAACGTTGTCTACACCAGGCTCGGTCTTGACGCTTATTACGGGGGGTGTGCTAAAGGCAACAGTGGATGATCGAAGAGGAGGAAGGATTTCTGTTGACACTTCCATCTGAGAATCTGGCCAGCCACAAACCCTATACTTTCCCGCGCCAAACTCCCACACTACATTGCCATTGTCAGTTATCTTGGAGGTCTCATGGAAGGTATGAACGAGCAATCCAGTATCAGGATGGTAGATCTCACGCTCTACCCATATTGTACTAGCTTTCAAAGAGAACCTAATGCTAAGATGAAGCTCCGAGACAACAACAATACCTTGTGCACCAATGGGGAATATAATAGGGACCCCGATGCCATGTGAACGAAGTTCGGCCATCTCAGAGACGGGAGGAAGAATTGAGGTGGAAGCCATGAAGGCAGAGAAAGCAAACGTGAAGGAACAAAGATGCAAAGATGCATAGAGAAGGAGAATGGTGATGACGATGAAGTTATAAACAAATACGCATGAATATCAGGAAGGAGACAAAACTGTCAGGCATCCTAAAAAAAGATACCCCTAATTACAAAGATGGTTGTCAGATAGTAAAGCGCGCCTCCCATCGGGAGGTATTGCAATTATATACTGAGAAGAATGCGATTGCTCACTTTCTTTCCAATGTGTGAGTTTGATGTGGTGAGGTTGTGGAAAGGAAATAGAGCGAATAGGTCTGAATTGCGGGAGGGTTGAACACATGAAGGAAATAGGCAATTCACAACCTCCGACAACGGAACCATCTAAGAAAAAGAAGAGGAGGCGATCGTCTACACATTACACTGATAAGAAGAGAAAGACAGTGAGGACACAAAAGTCACAGGCAAGGAAAACGCCAATTGAGGGCCGTGGGACGCCCGAGGATTTGAGCCAAAGCATAAAGGACCTGCGGAAACCTTCGTGGAGGTTAGACTGTGGGATTCGGCCTTTTCATTTATCACCGATTGTAGAAGAGGCGGACGGAAGTAAAGCGCAACCAATGGCAGAAGTGGAGGAGTTGGGAAACGACAGCATCCAAGAGGACTCACGCGAAGAGACAAACTCTACAAGTGTCGTACGTATTCTTCGGGTTCTCCATATATTCAGTTGTTTGAGCACATAATGAAAATGGTAGAACATATTCAACTGTGAAACAACTTTTCTTTTAGATATTATGGTTTGTCATCATTGTTATAAACATTGTTTTATCTTAAATATAGGAAGAGGGGGGGAGTGGAGATAGTGGAAATATCTATAAAGAAGACAACAAGGAGGTAGCACAACAAATTGAGAAGGCGTTAGAAGAGCGAGAACCGATGTCGGGACAACCAACGATTCAAGCAAGAGAAAAAATGAAGGCGTCCAAGAGGAAAGCGGCAAAGGAAGATCTGAAATCAAATTTGTTGGGAGGCCGCGAAAGAGCTGAAGGAGGAGACCCATGCGCAGAAACCCTAAGTGTGGATGTTGTGACCCCTGCTTCAAGATTTCTGCGAAGCAAGGCGGGCGGAACACAACAAACATCAAGGCGAGGGCGTGGCCGCGGGAGAGGAATGGCGCAAGTAAACCTCGGAGATTCGAGAAGCACTCCAATATCGCCGACAGAGGACGGGACCTCGGAAGATAGTGGCGCCAATATAGGGGCTTCAGTGGAGGGCATACTCCAAATTCTGGTAAGGTGTCGGGATCTCGGCCAAGCTATGTTCGCCAACGTTTTTGCTTTCTATCACCTTGATTTCTCATAGTATTTGGAATATCAGCTTGACTTGCTTTCGGCCTTGTCTTGATTTGGGTTTAGGAACATGTTAGGAAAGGTATGTTTGTGCTTGAAAAATCAAAAGGTTATGTGCACATCATGTTGCTCTCGGCCTTGTCTCGTTTTGTGTAGTGCACAAGAACGAGCTAGGGCAAGAGGCCTCGGATCCGAGGCCTCATATTTGTGTAAGTTTGAGTATGTGAGAGGTAGGGTTTTGAGGGAGGTGAGGTTCTTGATTTCTCAACCTAATAGAATGTCAACTTTCTTGCTTTCTTGATTCCTTGCTCTCGGCCATTTCTTCTATTGTGTAGTGCATAAGTGGGAGCCATAGGAAGAGGCCTCGGATCCGAGGCCTCTTATTTGTGGGTATGTTTGTGCTTGAAAAATCAAAAGGTTATGTGCACATCATGTTGCTCTCGGCCTTGTCTCGTTTTGTGTAGTGCACAAGAACGAGCTAGGGCAAGAGGCCTCGGATCCGAGGCCTCATATTTGTGTAAGTTTGAGTATATGTGAGAGGTAGGGTTTTGAGGGAGGTGAGGTTCTTGATTTCTCAACCTAATAGAATGTCAACTTTCTTGCTTTCTTGATTCCTTGCTCTCGGCCATTTCTTCTATTGTGTAGTGCATAAGTGGGAGCCATAGGAAGAGGCCTCGGATCCGAGGCCTCTTATTTGTGGGTATGTTTGTGCTTGAAAAATCAAAAGGTTATGTGCACATCATGTTGCTCTCGGCCTTGTCTCGTTTTGTGTAGTGCACAAGAACGAGCTAGGGCAAGAGGCCTCGGATCCGAGGCCTCATATTTGTGTAAGTTTGAGTATATGTGAGAGGTAGGGTTTTGAGGGAGGTGAGGTTCTTGATTTCTCAACCTAATAGAATGTCAACTTTCTTGCTTTCTTGATTCCTTGCTCTCGGCCATTTCTTCTATTGTGTAGTGCATAAGTGGGAGCCATAGGAAGAGGCCTCGGATCCGAGGCCTCTTATTTGTGGGTAGGTTTGTGCTTGAAAAATCAAAATGTTTTGTCCACATCGATTGCTCTCGGCCTTGTCTCGTTTTGTGTAGTGCATAAGAAGGAGCTAGGGGAAGAGGCCTCGGATCCGAGGCCTCTTATTTGTGTAAGTTTGAGTATGTGAGAGGTAGGGTTTTGAGAGAGGTGAGGTTCTTGATTTCTCAAACTAATGGAATGTCAACTTTCTTGCTTTCTTGATTCCTTGCTCTCGGCCATTTCTTCTATTGTGTAGTGCATAAGTGGGAGCCATAGGAAGAGGCCTCGGATCCGAGGCCTCTTATTTGTGGGTAGGTTTGTGCTTGAAAAATCAAAATGTTTTGTCCACATCGATTGCTCTCGGCCTTGTCTCGTTTTGTGTAGTGCATAAGAAGGAGCTAGGGGAAGAGGCCTCGGATCCGAGGCCTCTTATTTGTGTAAGTTTGAGTATGTGAGAGGTAGGGTTTTGAGAGAGGTGAGGTTCTTGATTTCTCAAACTAATGGAATGTCAACTTTCTTGCTTTCTTGATTCCTTGCTCTCGGCCATTTCTTCTATTGTGTAGTGCATAAGTGGGAGCCATAGGAAGAGGCCTCGGATCCGAGGCCTCTTATTTGTGGGTAGGTTTGTGCTTGAAAAATCAAAATGTTTTGTCCACATCGATTGCTCTCGGCCTTGTCTCGTTTTGTGTAGTGCATAAGAAGGAGCTAGGGGAAGAGGCCTCGGATCCGAGGCCTCTTATTTGTGTAAGTTTGAGTATGTGAGAGGTAGGGTTTTGAGAGAGGTGAGGTTCTTGATTTCTCAAACTAATGGAATGTCAACTTTCTTGCTTTCTTGATTCCTTGCTCTCGGCCATTTCTTCTATTGTGTAGTGCATAAGTGGGAGCCATAGGAAGAGGCCTCGGATCCGAGGCCTCTTATTTGTGGGTAGGTTTGTGCTTGAAAAATCAAAATGTTTTGTCCACATCGATTGCTCTCGGCCTTGTCTCGTTTTGTGTAGTGCATAAGAAGGAGCTAGGGGAAGAGGCCTCGGATCCGAGGCCTCTTATTTGTGTAAGTTTGAGTATGTGAGAGGTAGGGTTTTGAGAGAGGTGAGGTTCTTGATTTCTCAAACTAATGGAATGTCAACTTTCTTGCTTTCTTGATTCCTTGCTCTCGGCCATTTCTTCTATTGTGTAGTGCATAAGTGGGAGCCATAGGAAGAGGCCTCGGATCCGAGGCCTCTTATTTGTGGGTAGGTTTGTGCTTGAAAAATCAAAATGTTTTGTCCACATCGATTGCTCTCGGCCTTGTCTCGTTTTGTGTAGTGCATAAGAAGGAGCTAGGGGAAGAGGCCTCGGATCCGAGGCCTCTTATTTGTGTAAGTTTGAGTATGTGAGAGGTAGGGTTTTGACAGAGGCGAGGTTCTTGATTTCTCAAACTAATGGAATGTCAACTTTCTTGCTTTCTTGATTCCTTGCTCTCGGCCATTTCTTCTATTGTGTAGTGCATAAGTGGGAGCCATAGGAAGAGGCCTCGGATCCGAGGCCTCTTATTTGTGGGTAGGTTTGTGCTTGAAAAATCAAAATGTTTTGTCCACATCGATTGCTCTCGGCCTTGTCTCGTTTTGTGTAGTGCATAAGAAGGAGCTAGGGCAAGAGGCCTCGGATCCGAGGCCTCATATTTGTGTAAGTTTGAGTATATGTGAGAGGTAGGGTTTTGAGGGAGGTGAGGTTCTTGATTTCTCAACCTAATAGAATGTCAACTTTCTTGCTTTCTTGATTCCTTGCTCTCGGCCATTTCTTCTATTGTGTAGTGCATAAGTGGGAGCCATAGGAAGAGGCCTCGGATCCGAGGCCTCTTATTTGTGGGTAGGTTTGTGCTTGAAAAATCAAAATGTTATGTGCACATCAATTGCTCTCGGCCTTGTCTTGTTTTGTGTAGTGCACAAGAACGAGCTAGGGGAAGAGGCCTCGGATCTGAGGCCTCATATTTGTGTAAGTTTGAATATGTGAGAGGTAGGGTTTTGAGAGAGGCGAGGTTCTTGATTTCTCAAACTAATGGAATGTCAACTTTCTTCCATTTTTGATTCCTTGCTCTCTGCCTTGTGCCCCACGGGCGAACGCCCGTGGGCCATGTAACAAGTAACTTGGTTAGGCATGTCTTTATGAGGCACTTTGGTTGGTTCTGAGTATGTAAACTAGTTTGTGTGTGAGGCCTCGGATCCGAGGCCTCTCGGCCGAGGCCACTTGAGGTTTTTTGATTCAAAGTATAACTTGTATGAATGAGGCACTTTGCTTGTTTTTGAGGATGTAAACTAGTTTGTGAATGAGGCCTCGGATCCGAGGCCTCTTTTATGTGTTCCAAAACAAGTGTAGAGAAGAGGCACTTTGGTTGGTTTTGAGTATGTAAACTAGTTTGTGAATGAGGCCTCGGATCCGAGGCCTCTTTTATGTGTTCCAAAACAAGTGTACGGAAGAGGCACTTTGGTTGGTTTTGAGTATGTAAACTAGTTTGTGTGTAAGGCCTCGGATCCGAGGCCTCTCGGCCGAGGCCACTTGAGGTTTTTTGATTCAAAGTATAACTTGTATGAATGAGGCACTTTGCTTGTTTTTGAGGATGTAAACTAGTTTGTGAATGAGGCCTCGGATCCGAGGCCTCTTTTATGTGTTCCAAAACATGTGTACGGATGAGGCACTTTGGTTTGTTTTGAGTATGTAAACTAGTTTGTGAATGAGGCCTCGGATCCGAGGCCTCTCTTATGTGTTCCAAAACAAGTGTACGGAAGAGGCACTTTGGTTGGTTTTGAGTATGTAAACTAGTTTGTGTGTAAGGCCTCGGATCCGAGGCCTCTCGGCCGAGGCCACTTGAGGTTTTTTGATTCAACGTATAGCTTGTATGAATGAGGCACTTTGCTTGTTTTTGAGTATGTAAACTAGTTTGAAAATGAGGCCTCGGATCCGAGGCCTCCTTTTAGTGCCCTCGATCAGCAGTCCCCAGGGAGTGGCTCCCGGGACTCCGAATGTTCAAACAGGCATAACTTCCTTGATTTTTGCCCAAATGGGGCAAGTGAGGTGTCCATCGGCATCTACATTTCACGTAGATGACGATAGAGTGGTTGATTGTTAGATTCGGAGACCACACGTGGAAGATATGGAGGTCTGAAGCTGCCGGGGGGGGGAAATGTGTTTTGTTAAGTGCATATGTAGAAGCTAGGAGAAGAGGCCTCGGATCCGAGGCCTCTTTTATGTGTTCCAAAACTAGTGTACGGATGAGGCACTATGGTTGGTTTGGAGTACGTAAATTACTTTGTGTGTGAGCCCTCGGATCCGAGGCCTCTCAGCCGAGGCCACTTGAGGTTTTTTGATTCAACGTATAGCTTGTATGAATGAGGCACTTTGCTTGTTTTTGAGTATGTACACTAGTTTGAAAATGAGGCCTCGGATCCGAGGCCTCCTTTTAGTGCCCTCGATCAGCAGTCCCCTGGGAGTGGCTCCCGGGACTGCGAATGTTTAAACAGGCATAACTTCCTTGATTTTTGCCCAAATGGGGCAACTGAGGTGTCCATCGGCATCTACATTTCACGTAGATGACGATAGAGTGGTTGATTGTTAGATTTGGAGACCACACGTGGAAGATATGGAGGTCTGAAGCTGCGGGGGGGGGGGAAATGTGTTTTGTTAAGTGCATAAGTAGGAGCTTTGGGAAGAGGCCTCGGATCCGAGGCCTCTTTTTTGTGTCAAGGTTTGTGCTTGAAAAATCAAAATGTTAGGTTCATTTTTGAATTCTCTCGGCCATTTTCTGTAGTATGTATTTCATAAGGAGGGGCATTCGGAAGAGGCCTCGGATCCGAGGCCTCATTTTTGTGTCAAGGTATGTGCTTGAAAAATGAAAATCTTATGTTCATTTTTGAATGCTCTTGGCCTTCTTGTTTTGGGTAGTGCATAAGTAGGTACTTTGTGAAGAGGCCTCGGATCCGAGGCCTCATTTTTGTGTCAAGGTATGTGCTTGAAAAATGAAAATCTCATGTTCATTTTTGAATGCTCTTGGCCTTCTTGTTTTGGGTAGTGAATAAGTATGTGTTTTGGGAAGAGGCCTCGGATCCGAGGCCTCATGTTTGAGTCAATTTTATTTAAGAAAAATCAAAATGTTATGTTCGTGTAAGATTACTCTCGGCCTTCTTGTTTTGGGTACTACATGAGTAGGAGGTTTGTGAAGAGGCCTCGGATCCGAGGCCTCTTGTTTGTGTAAGTTTGAGTATGTGAGAGGTAGGGTTTTGACAGAGGCGAGGTTCTTGATTTCTCAAACTAATGGAATGTCAACTTTCTTGCTTTCTTGATTCCTTGCTATCGGCCATTTCTTCTATTGTGTAGTGCATAAGTGGGAGCCATAGGAAGAGGCCTCGGATCCGAGGCCTCTTATTTGTGGGTAGGTTTGTGCTTGAAAAATCAAAATGTTATGTGCACATCAATTGCTCTCGGCCTTGTCTTGTTTTGTGTAGTGCATAAGAAGCAGCTAGGGGAAGAGGCCTCGGATCCGAGGCCTCATATTTGTGTAAGTTTGAGTATGTGAGAGGTAGGGTTTTGAGAGAGGCGAGGTTCTTGATTTCTCAAACTAATGGAATGTCAACTTTCTTGCTTTCTTGATTCCTTGCTATCGGCCATTTCTTCTATTGTGTAGTGCATAAGTGGGAGCCATAGGAAGAGGCCTCGGATCCGAGGCCTCTTATTTGTGGGTAGGTTTGTGCTTGAAAAATCAAAATGTTATGTGCACATCAATTGCTCTCGGTCTTGTCTTGTTTTCTGTAGTGCATAAGAACCAGCTAGGGGAAGAGGCCTCGGATCCGAAGCCTCCTATTTGTGTAAGTTTGAGTATGTGAAAGGTAGGGTTTTGAGAGAGGTGAGGTTCTTGATTTCTCAAACTAATAGAATGTCAACTTTCCTGCTTTTTTGGTTCCTTGCTCTCTGCCTTGTGCCCCACGGGTGAACACCCGTGGGCCATGTAACAAGTAATTTGGTTAGGTTTTAACATCATCAAATGTGTGCCCCACGGGTGAACACCCGTGGGCCATGTAACAGGTAACTTGGGTAGGATTTAGCATCATCACGGGGAGATGTCTCCATGTCAAATATTTTTAAAAATTATGATTTTTTTTCTCTATATTCATAACTATTGATTATATCTTTTGTATATTTTTTTGAAATTTTTTGTCATCTTCATTTTTTCTAGTAATTGTTTTAGTTGAATTCTGCGTCATTCTAGGTAGAAATGGTATGTTTTCTAGAAAAATATGGTCATCAAATTTGGTCATGATATTTTACTCCGTAATAGATATCATGTATATCTACGTCCCAAAAAAATTTGAGAAAATTTTGACCCATTTTGGTGATGCAACTTGGCAATGGAGTGACCTCCCCTGGAACATCATCAAATGTGAACCTCACGGGTGAACACCCGTGAGCCATGTAACAAGTAAATTGGTTAGGTTTTAAAATCATCAAGGAGGGGCATTTGGAAGAGGCCTCGGATCCGAGGCCTCATTTTTGAGTCAGGTTGTGTGCTTGAAAAATGAAAATGTTAGGTTCATTTTTTAATTCTCTCGGCCATTTTCTGTAGTATGTATTTCATAAGGAGGGGCATTCGGAAGAGGCCTCGGATCCGAGGCCTCATTTTTGTGTCAAGGTATGTGCTTGAAAAGTTAAAATGTTATGTTCATTTTTTAATGCGCTTGGCCCTCTTGTTTTGGGTAGTGCATAAGTAGGTACTTTGTGAAGAGGCCTCGGATCCGAGGCCTCATTTTTGTGTCAAGGTATGTGCTTGAAAAATGAAAATCTTATGTTCATTTTCGAATCCTCTCGGCCTTCTTGTTTTGGGAAGTGAATAAGTATGTGTTTTGGGAAGAGGCCTCGGATCCGAGGCCTCATGTTTGTGTCAATTTTATGCTAGAAAAATCAAAATGTTATGTTCGTGTAAGATTGCTCTCGGCCTTCTTGTTTTGGGTACTACATGAGTAGGAGGTTTGTGAAGAGGCCTCGGATCCGAGGCCTCATTTTGGAGACAATGTATGTGCTTGAAAAGTCAAACTGCTATGTTCACATAAGATTTCTCTCGGCCTTTTTCTTTTGGGTAGTGCATAAGGAGGAGGTAGGAAAAGAGGCCTCGGATCCGAGGCCTCTCATTCGTAGATAGGTTAGTGCTAGAGTTGAGCACTTGACTTAGCATTCGGCCATTTCCATTTGTAGTTTGCTCTCGGCCTTGTATTGTTTTTGTGAGGATTTGTTTCTTTATAGTTACGAAGTTATTGACTTTTCTTTGTGAAATTCTCATTTTCTCCATGTTCTTAGGATATGGACTCTTCACAGGTTGCGCAATCGCAACCCCAATCTGGAGAGGATGTTGTTCTTGCGGCCCCCGCGGTTGAAGTTGAAGCTGTGCAGGTTGAGAGTCTCAATTCGCAGGGCCCATTACAAGTAGAGGTGAGTTGGATAGTTTTTGAATAATTTGTTAAGCAAGTTTTTTGAGTTCTAGCTTTCTAAGCATGGTTTTATTGTTTGTGTTTTTGTTAGGCTCTCGCAATGAGCGAAGATGCCGTTCAAGCAGTTGCCGACACGGATCCCGTGGTGTGTGAGCTTGAGCTTCGGAAATCACAAAAGGAGGACTCCATTGGTGTTATCCAACGCCTTCGGATTAAGCCAACATGTAAGTCCCGCTTATCCATTCCTTTATGCCGCTTGAGAGCCCTCCCTCTCGTCCGTCCTATCAGTGAGGTTGAGGTGCAGCGCTTGGAATGTGAATTTGTAATGGGATACCGAGAGGGTGATCGGGTTCTTTACGTGTCTTCTTTCAACGACGTTCCCGTGGACCTCCCCATTAACCCTGGCATTATGGCCTCTTGGAGCCCTCTCTGGCAAGAGGCCTCCGCAGAATTTGACGCCAAGCTCAAGGAGGATCCGGATCTTGCACATTTCGCCGGGAAGATGTTCTTCGTCTGGGAAGGCAATCATCGTCTCACCGCTTGGTGGAGACACATCAATAACCACCACGCCGATGACAAGAGTTGGCATATCTTGGTGGATTGCATTGTTGTTGACCCTAGAGGATACACCGGTATATTCCTCAATGCCATGAGCGACATTAATTGGTAAGCTCATTCATTTTTTTCATTCATTTTTCATTTTTGTTTCAATTCTTTTCCATTCTTTTCAGCTCACGTTCCTTACATATTTTTTCTCAGGTCAACCGAGCATGATTATGTCAAGGCAAACATTCCGGCCAAGCTCCTTCGAATCCGCACTTTTGGGAGGTTAGAGTTGTCCACCTTCAAGGATCTTATATCGCCATCTGACTACAAAGCATGCGAGAAGATAAAGGAGAGTCGCCCAACTTGGTACACCTTGACCGCGGATGTGTTCGTTAAGTTTCTTTACAAGGTATGGTTTTATGCATTCAATCATTTAGAGCTTCCAACATAGATAATTTCCATACCGATTATATGAACTCACAAGGTCATTTCTTGCAGAGAGACATTTCGGCTCAAGCAGACCTTGCAGTGAGGCATTACCGTGAGACCACACCCGTTGCGGAGAGGTCGGCCACTGAGATTTGGAATGTTATGACCAAGGCCCAGGAGAGGACAATCAAAAGTATTCGGGCCCGTTCTTTTGAGAAGTACATATCCGTTGCACACCTTGACAATGGAGAGGATTTCTTTCATGAGGTACTCTTTTGAACTCAAATCACTCTTGAACGCAATTCATCCAAATCACTCTTCAACTCTATTACTCTTTTGAACTCAAATCATTTTTATTTTGTGCACAGATTGACCGTCATTTTAATGAGTTCTCTTCGACGGACATGACAATTGAAAAATTGCAAAAAATTGTCACATGCCCGGTCGAAGCTTCGTTCAAAGCTAAGTGGCTTCACTGGTGGAACGCCCCCCTTCGTGAAAGGTTAGATAACAAGTTCCCCGTCGACAAGCCTATGAGGGAGAGGGCTTTGGACGACTGGCTACACAAGGCATCCTTCTGGGCTCAAGTAAATCCATTCCTCGGCCTTCTTCATTTTTATTTTCCTCTATTCCATTTATCTCATATCTAATCATCTCCTTCTCTGCAGTTGGAGAAAGAAGTCGCGGTTGAAATTGAGACCTTAGAGGAGAGCCTCTCCGTCGACATTGATTGGGATGCATCAGAAACTATCTTGCGCCCTCGTGAGTACGTTGATCATTGGCGGATTGTCCTTTGGGACAAGGCCTTCAAGCCTTATCTCGGCGATAAGCCTGACATCGCATTTGCCAAAGGTGATAATCTCTTGGAGTTCGAGGAGGGGGCTCTCGCTATCAAGCGTGTAGCCTATCGGTAATACATCTATCCTCCACTTTGTACCTCTCCTTAATGTCATTTTTTGCTCGTTTTGTTGGTTTTCTTACATTCTTGTTTTGTCATGTAGGTATATCATGAGAGAATTGGTTGTGAAGAATGCATTGGCCTCATCTTCCTTGCCGGACTACCTCTCGGACTGGGTGAATATTTTTTCTAGCCTCTGCGTGTATACGACCGCGCAAACAAACAAGTTTTCCGAATTGCACTTGCAGGGTGGTGGATGGTACTTGGATTGTGCTGCAGGATTTGTCCCCGGGGAAGAGAAGGCTTTGTTTGCTAGCCTTGTGGGTAGTGCTCTGGATAATAACATTGTTACCTTGGAGGACCCTGACATCGTTGAGCTTCCCCCTCCTCCTCCTAAGGCACCAAGGAGAAAGGGCAGAGCAAAGAAGACCGCCACTCAAGCATCTTCCCAAATTCTCACTCGGTCTGCTTCTAAGACCCCGGTTGAGCCACCCACCCTTCCACACAGTCCATCTATCGCTCCCTCCGTTGCTCCCTCTCTTGCCCCTTCTGTTACTCCATCTGCATTTCATCCCCAATCTCTTGCCACTCCATCTCATAGTGGCACTTCTCTCCTCTCTTTGCCTCGCAAGAGGAAGGCCGCTCTCTTGGATACCAGTGCCACCTCTTCGGATGCCACTAGCACGCTTACCCTCATCGAAAATGTGGACATGGTTCAACTAATGCTGGATTCCGAGGTTGCCGGAGGTCCCCTCCCCGCATATACCCGCATCCAAGAGTTCATTGCCAAGGTTTGTATACTTGCCTTCGTCAATTCTCAATTTTTTTTCCTTTGCTTTGTTTATTTCTTTCCTTCTTGTTTTCTCATGAAGTTTCAATTGCAGGTTGGGGCATGTCGTTCCCGTGTGAACACCTCGACTACAACTCACAAGGGCCTCGATTTGCTCTTCGCCGACATTCCCGAAAATTTGCCGGTGCCGAACATCTCCACCGATGTTCCTGCTTGGAACAAGCTCCATGAATCATACTATGAGTGTCTTTTTGCATTTGCGAAATCTAACCTCTATGATCATGGTGTCCTTGTTCTTGCCCATTGTGCGAGTGCCAGTGTTTCTAGGAGTATTTTCGATTGGGCACACACTTATGACTTCTACGTCGCGGAAGATTGGTTTGGAATGAATGATTTAGACCTCCAATCTCCCGTTGTTCCCTCTGGAGTGGTAAGCAAGTCTCCCTCTCTTCCCCTTCCGTATTGCTTATCATTTCAATTTCAATTCAATTTCAATTCCATTTCATTTCAATTCAATTTCATTTTCATTGTTGCAGACTCGGAAGTTCAACATCAAAGTTCTTGTTCGTGTTAACTCCGTTCTTAGAGTGCGGGAGGAGGCCATACAAGAGTATGGTTACAACCTCCAACGAGATGGATGGTTGAATACCTTCACCGATGAGAAGAGCCAGACGATGCGCAGTGATGGGGTACCTTGGCGAGGTGCCCGTGAGAAGCATCCTGTTTTTTTTTCCATCCTTCTCGCTACTCTCACCGACAAGAATGATGTTATTATGGACTGGCAGTGTGGTGTAGGTACGCCTTCTTTTTCAACTTCATCCTTACTTTGAATTTTCCATTATTTTTCCTTGACTAGTTTTCATACTAACATTTTACCTCTCTTTGCTTTAGGTGGTTCGATTACAGCATGTCGCTCCCTTGAGCGGCATATTGTGGCCCTTGAGAGTGACCCCGTCATTTTCAATTCACTCCTACTCCCCATGCGCGATCCCCAGCCTGCGCGTATATCTCGCTCAGTTGCCGCACCGTCTACATCTATCTTTGATCCTCCTCAAAAGATGACCAAGAGGGCATTCGGATTTCTTTGTGCGTAAGTTTGCTTTCTATATTTTGCCATGTTTGCTTTGATTTCAAATTCTCATTTTCTAGTGTCATCATGTTTCTAATCCTTTTGCTTGGGTGTTTAGAGAGCCAGCGGAGGTCGCAGTCATTCGTCGAGACATGTTTTCAAGTCCTCCGAAGCCGTTTGAGCTTCCCCCGTATGCTAGTGCAATGGCGGATTGTTTTGCGAAGGCGGAGTCCCCATCTCCTCCTCGCGTTCGTCATTTCTCGCGTGGAACACGAAATCTTTTCTTGTTAGAAGCAAATGAGGGTGAGGAGAGTGATAGGGAATGTTCTCCAAGCCCTTAGTTTATCATTTTGGTTTTGGAGATTATAACTCCGTTTGTTGTTGTTATCCGGCTTTAATAAAAGTTGTGTGTTGGTTTTATTTTTGATATCCGGCGCAAGTTTCATTCTTTCTTTCCATTATTTCATATTCATATGTCAACCCGCATTGCATTCTTTATTTTTTCTTCATCGTTCGGATCTCTTAACTTCTAGTCACAAAACAATCTAGCTCTCGGCTCTTAGTGTGAGATCTTAGTTATAGGGGGACCATACTTTCTATTAGTGTGGATGGTTTATTTTATGGTTGTGCACACTAATCACATTGGCCGTCTTCCAATCCCAATTGCTATATAGCAATTGGAAGTTTTGTTTGGCACGCGAACATAACCTCGTCAAACTTTTTAAATTGAAATTCATGTTGTTCTCAAAGAGCCGGCACGTCACCTCAAAAATTTCCAAGAGGATTCTAAGGTTGGACTTGGGGGATTTGTCTTTGAGGTCTTTGGCTAAGCTAAGGACTGAATTGGAAGGCTGTTATGGTGCGACGGAGTTTTATGGCATGTTCTTTGGATCATTTTACCCATATTGGACATGCCCGGCAGATAGGGTGTAGATGGCCCTAAACTAGAGTATATAGTTATTTTAACTAACTACCCATTTTTGTAAGTCTTGAGGTTGGCTACATTTTGTTGACCAATAAAATATTTTGTGTATGGTATTTTGATTTCAATTTGGTGACGTCAGCCCTAATTTAATATGATACATTTGAAAACATATACTATAAGATGTTTGATAACAAATGCAATCTTCCACGCCTATAGGATCCGTTGGTTTCTCAAACAATTCTGGGTTATTATGTCCACGGGAATGGGGGTACCTTTCCAAATATAGAATTCAAACTATCTCTAATTCCACGGAAATAGGCACTGCTTCTCCTAAAATTACCCAACAAAATCTAAATTTTCCGCTCTCCAATTTCCGCTCTCCGCTCTCCGCTCTCCGCTCACATACTTGAGTTTCCCGAAATACAGGTCCGATCCGCTACCTCTATTGTGGAAACCTTATCCCGGAAGTCATGACCCGTAATAAGGAATCTTAGAATGGAGTGTATATAGTTGTTATACTATGGATTCGGGACGCTGAGCCTATTGTTGTTACTACTCTAACGTGGGAGTTTGTCCATATTTTGTGTTGTGTTCCCTACCTCGGTCCACTACCGGAAAGATGGAAATATCCATGTCATACTTTCCGCAATATCCCGGATTTCTTTATCCGATCTGTGTTGTCTTAGTTTCTAGTGTTTCTTGTGTGTGTGTTTGTGAAAGATTTCCTCCCTTTGTGTTGTGAACGACCGCAGGTTCTTCGTGGGAATGAACTTGGCGCGGTTTTGACGTTTTACGAGTTTATCAGGTTAATTTAATGAATACGCCACCACCGTGCTACGACATCAAGCCAGAGACAATATTTATTGATGGGAGTACATCGAATACCAAGGTCTCAAGCCGGTTCACAAAACTAAAACATGCGATAACCGTGCTGAACAAGGCCCTGCAAAGCAAGACCAAATCACAGCAACCTGTGAGGCGGAAAGCTACAACAGAGGAAGGTGCAGGGTCGTCAAAACCTCAATCGGTGAGGAAGCCGCGACTAGTACCGACTGACTCGCGGATAACCACTCCCTCACAAACACCGACGGATAGGGAGACGCCTACACCTTCTGGGAGCCGTCAAACAACTCCATCCAAAAGGGCGAGAGAGTCATCTGTGATGACTGACGAGCTAGTCTCACCGGAGTTGCGCATGCCGAAGCCCGGCGAAGAGGTGGATGCAGGGGAGCTGCAAAAAATCGTGAACAACTTCACGACGAAATGCTCCCACTGTTTTTTCATGGGCAGGGATTTCAAGTTCGACGTGAACATCAGCCAGTGCCATCTAGCGCTACCGGAGAAATGTGTCCGGACAAAGGAGGATGCCTACGTCGACTGGATAATCGCGCAGACCGTTTGTAAGCAATTTAAAGATGACAGGCAAACAATTGTAGTGATGCCCCAGGGACTCAAAAAAATGCCTACACCTGGAATGTGGCCAACAATTCAGAAGGGCGATTTTTGGCTGATAGACGGCCAGCACAGCTAGGAGGCATCCAAGAAAATCCAACTCATGAATGAGTGGGATGATCCGAACAATTAAAAGAAGAAGCTGAAGGTTTGGAAGGCTCTGGTGGTGTGGTCTGACGACGAGACCAAGCTCAGCGACATCTCCCGGTACTTCAATATGGGAAACAAGAAGAAGGCCTACCAAACTTCATGGATAAGGAATATCATGGCCTCGCGGGAGGTGTGGGAGTTCTATGGTAGGCCTCTCAAGGAGAGGGAGAATGCGAAGGACAAGGATTCCAAGTGGGAGGTGAGTATTGTTTGGGTCGACCGACCCAAACTCCTGGTGCAGCCTTGTTTATTTAGTTTGGGTCGCTCGACCCAAACAATTGTTGCAGTCTTATATTTTTTAGTTTGGGTCGATCGACCCAAACTCTTGTTGCAGATGTTGGTCATGATATGGTTTGGAAATCACATGTACATATCTAACACGTATTCAAATGTTTTGTTTTGTTCACGTGCAGGATTTCAAATACCAAATGATCAACAAATTCTCCTCCATTGATAATGCGAGCCACAAGCAGAAGAAATACAACGACCTCAGGGGGGAGATTTATTTGATTATAGCATCGGACTCAGTTTGGAGGAAGTGGAAAACCGTGTTTGAAAAGCACGAGACGGGGGATTTGATCGACCCCGACACTAGCGTTTTCTTCAGCCAAACCTCGCGCTTCAAGCAGATGAAGCCTCTCGTGAGAGAGTTCTTTAGAACTCTTCAAGGGTTGTCAGAGACGGAGGTGGAGAAGGCGGCATCGCACATCTTGCACGTGGCACCCACGGCGAAGAGGTGCTAGGTGCACCCGAAGATTGTTTTCCAAAAACCCAAATCCTTCGTTCCTTCATGCTACACCATAAAGGAATGGACGGAGAACAGGAAAAAAAAAAAAAACTATCGTGCAGGAGCTGCATAAATTGGTGCTAGAGAGGATTATTGTTGTCGACGGCGAGGTTCATGAGGCTAACTGGAGAGCATTCAAAGCTGAATATAAGTTCACCAGTGCCTCCATGGCAGCTTTAATAAGGGAAGCGGGGGACGACTTCTTGCCGGCCAAGATGGTGAAGGGTGGGAAGAACTGGGCGCTTCCGGATGACACAGCGCGTGCGTTCTCCAACTTCATCAAGGAGAAGAAGATTGTCCAGTTTGAGGGGGATGCTTACTTCAACCTTGTCACCTTCAAGCCTTTGAAAATTCAGGGTTGGTAAGGTTAAGACGCCAGAATGGCAATAAGGACGAAAGCAAGGGACCGCTTTCCTTTTGGGATGATTGATTTCAGGAATATTCCTGGAAGCTCATTTGAGGGCACGATGAGCACCCTCTTCTACGACCCCTTCCTATCTAAGTTCGTTGATTATGCGAGCCCAAAGTTCAGAGAGGTAGATATCTGGCTTTGAATAGTCGAGGATAGGAGGGTGGAGCAAGTGTACGAGCTTGTCCGGAAACTGCAGCCGGAGTATGCAGTTTCCAAGTCTCACTACATCGCCGCACCGGCGGAGGGGGCTTACACGACGTTGAGGAGCAAGAAGACCAAGTTCGTCAACGTCTTGTGTTTGTACTTCGTGTACAAAGCGGAGTTGCTGAAGGTGCCGAACCACCCTATATCCCGGATGGACAAACTCTTCCAAGTTCCAGAAGGGTTGGGTGCCAACAAGTGCCTCTATGACGAGGCTAAATACGCGAACTATCCTGCAGATGAGCTGCGGATGGAATTTTACATGAGAATGATGAGGACGCTGACGAGGAGAGGGGACTGCATCTTCAACGTCTTCGGAGGCTCGAAACCCGTATATACTACCATGGTAAGTGACTTTCTATAGCTCGTAAGCAGTTTGGGTCGACCGACCCAAACTACACATTGTCCTTAGTCTTGTTTATGTGACTGCCTCGACAAATTCTAATTTCCCTATAACTTGGATTGTGTAGATGTCGGGGCTGAGTATATACTCCTACATAGAGGATGGCGATCTGCAATTTTACAAGGCGCAAAAATCGCTGGCGAAGAAGATGGACATCCTCGATTGGATCCCGGGTAGCTTCGTCGACGAGGTTGTTCAGGGGGGTGAAAACCTTGTTGATAGGGCGAGGCGGATCAACTCGAAAGAAATGGCCATGAGGAGGTGGAGAAAGAAGAAGAAGAGGTGTACTCCGTTGAGGAGGAAGGAGGAGGAAGGAAGAAGAGGAGGTGTACGACGGAGTACTCCGGAGGAAGGAGGTGTACTCCGTTGAGGAGGAAGAAGAGGAGGTGGAGAAGGAAGGCGACGTGGAGGAAGGGGCAACGGGCTTCACGCAAGAATCCGAAGCCCCTCAATGGAAGAAGGCGATGCGGGCGGCAACCCTGCAGAGTAAGCTCGTGCCCGTCCTAACGGTGGCCAATGCACGGGACATGTACTCCAGGGACGCCACCGCCACGTTCAGGGAGAGGAGGATGTTGAAGGGGAAGAAATTGTATGGCGACTACTCCGTGGAGGAGACCATTGCCATAAGCAGCGAGGATGAGGATGACATTGAGCTCGCCAAACGGCTCAGATCGGATCCCCCCTCCCTGACAGCGTTCGCTGGCATGGTTAGGGTGAAACCCGAAGTCCTCACGGTGGATGAGGCGAACGAGAAGATGCGGAGGGACGAGGAGCAACGCGTCCGCCTCCAAAAAGCTGCCGCGGAAGAGCCCTCGGTGCGAAACGAGGTAGCAGAGCTGAGGGCTCTCCTGTTGGAGCAGGAATGTCAAAGGGCGATGGCCCAACCTCCGTCCCACGCCGACTTGATATCACAAGTGATACAAGGATTGTGGGCGCAAGGTTTGGTGGTGGCTCCCTCCAGCTCCTTCCCGCACTTGCCCCCCAGCTTCCCTGCACAGAGCATCCCTCAGCAGCCTTTGCCGCAATCGTCTTTCAGCTTCCAGCACTTGATGCGGCCCCACCAAGTTTCATACGTGCCGGTCCAGCAAGTGGATGACCCCAACATCTGGCGCGTCTCTGAAGCCTCCTCCCCTTTGGGCCCTCCACCACTTCGGGCCCCCATAGTCATGGCGCCCCCTCACCAATCGGACGACCCCAGGATGTTTGGGTCGACCGACCCAAACCCACCATCCACTGTAGTGTCCGAAGGCACCTCTCCAGATGCAAGACAGTTTGGGTCGGGCGACCCAAATCCCGTTGCAGCGCAGTCCTCCCTTGACCAACATGGGTGTCAACTAGACACGGCCATGGTAGATGTTGAAGGCCTGCAAGGGCCTGGTGATACCTCTACTCCTAACCAAATCGATGAACCCATGCATGATGCACATGCGGAGATTGGTTTAGGACAAGGGCCTGATGCCGATCATTTGTAGGAGAAGGTTCCTGACGTGGTCGGAGAAGGTGGTGGCGAGAGAGGCGGGGCAGCGGGGATGGTGGAGGCTTCCACATCGTCGAGACATGACCAGGGCGAGGTAATACACTGAGCCCTCCCAGTTTGGGTCGACTGACCCAAACTTCCTGGGTCACTATCTTGTTGGCGTGGTCGTATCCCCCTTGCTAGGAGGAAATGCACACCCCCTGCCCCCCATGCTCTACACTTGCCCCCCCTCCCCCAACGTGCCCCCCGCGATCCCCTTCGTCTCACCTGCACTCGACTACGCTTGACCTTGGCGGCGCGCAACCAATTTTGTAGATGTAGAATTAGGATAGTGTGAATGCCCTCGTTCACCGCGGTCCCCCCCCCCCCCATCAAATTGTACATAGAGATTTGTAAAAATAAAATTATTATTTTTGGCGCCCATATGTTTGTATCCGTGTCCCAATGTATGTTGTTCTCCTTGTATGTTTTTGTTGCCACCAATGGTCCAATTGTTCTTGTGTTTGCACAAAATTTCCGTTCTGCTTGAGATGGACATAGCATAACATAGTCCTCGCCGCCTTCTCTCGCTCGTCGCCGTAGGGATCGGAGCATAGCGTCGCGGCTCCCCACCGGTCCCCTCCGAGGAGTGTGGAGGACAGTGTGGTGGTCCCCCCGATTTTGCCCTCGCCACCTTCGCCTCCCAAGACCCGGTTCCTGGTGCTAGACCTCAATGGGGTCCTTGTCCAATGCGTGCATTGTCCGAGGGTCCCCACGGTGTCGTAATGTAAATACGTACACTATATAGATGTGTACGTATTTAATATTGCATTGTGATTCTTGGTATTGGAGAAAAATAATAAAGAATAGAAGTAGATTACCTTTTTATTTACTCATAGTTTATTTTAGTTATCATTACCTAAGGATAGAAGTGGATAGAAGTTGCTTACCTTTTTAATTACTCATAGTTTACTCTTAGTTACCTTTACCAAAGGATAAAAGTGGATAGAAGTGGATAGTTACCTTTATCCTTTTGTTTACTCACAATTTATTCTTAGTGTTGCCTTTACTTTACCTTTTTTAGTCTTACTTAGTTTATCTTGAGTTACTTTTTGGACCAATGGGTGATTAGAAGCCATGTGATGAGGATAAGATTGAACTTTGTCTCTCGCATGGATAGGGAGAGGTGGTGAAGGAAAGATGTTATGTGATTATTGTGGGAGAGAAGTTGTTGGGGAGAGAGAAGTGGATTCGAAGCTCACGGTGTGAGTTGTTTTTTAGAAGAATATGAAATAAAATACGAGGGATTTGTGATTCATGAGAGATCTCACTTGTTGTTTTGGAAGTTAGCAATCAAGATTTGTGCTTGTTTGAGTGGAGGGAAGTCTGTTGGTTCTTAAAAGAAGAGTTGAGACTTCGACCGACCATAGAAGACGGACAGATTGAAGAATTGAAGGCTTCAAGACTCGAATGTGTGGTTGCTTGTGGCACGTTGTCTTTTTCTTGTGTGTGTGATTCCAAGCCGGTTTTGGAGGCTAGTTGCATTTCATTTCTGCATCGTAATTTGTTTCCTGTGTGACAACGAAGTGGGATTAATGACCCACAAGGTTGTTTGTGACAACGAAGTGGGATTGATCACCCACAAGGTTGTTTTCTGTCGTTCCCACTGGTGGGGCGCGATTGCTGGTCACTGTGGGTTTGAAAGTTTAGGAGCCAATCTTTCGGACGTCAGCTCGTGTTCTGACGTCCCGTTTTACCTGTCCGAAGCCCGTGGTTTCTTATCACACTACCCTTACCCTTTACCCATACAGAGCCGCAACAGGATAGGTCGACGGGAAAGAGGTTGAAGATTAGAAGAAATTGAAGAAATTGAAGACTAGAAGACCAGAAGATTCGACGGGTCCGATAAAATGTAGTTGCAGCCAAAAGCCCAGTGCTTTCCCAAGGCGGAACCCTCTCTACCCGACAACGGTACCTTTCTGCAAGCCCGAGGACGCCAACTACGATGGACCCCCCGCGTACATCAAAAGCAAGCTAGTGTACCTCCGCCCGTGGCTTCGACGCTTTCTGCAGGTCGTCCTATCCAAATGGTGGGTGATCGTGTGGAGCTCCATGAAGTCCGAGAACACCCAGGTGGTCGTGGAGTTCATCTTCAAGGGACTCCAACCCCCGTGCTTGGTCCTAGGACAGGATTCTTGTAGAACGTTATACACCCCCGAGGGCAGGGTTGTGAAGAAGCCCAACAACCCCGCCGTAAACCAATTTCTTAAGGTCTTGAAGCCAATCGTATGGGACCAGCGTCCAACCATGGTCGGCTGTCCCTACGATGTTCGCCCCACCCGTGACAACACGTTGATGGTGGACGACAGCGCTTCCAAAAACATTTTGAACCCGACCTCGAACTTCATAGTTTGCCCTACGTGGACGGTCGAGAAGGTCCGAGACCGCTTTTTGTTAGACCTACTTAAGTACATTCAAACGCTTGTGGGGAGCGGACTACCCGTGCCCCGGTTCCTTAGTTGTAATCCGATAGGCGAAAGATACATGGATCCGAAGGACTATATGTACAGAGAGTTGTACGCTCACGCGAAATATAATAAACTCATTTGAGATACTACATGGTGTGCCATTGTGTGTGATATATTATGCCTCAAATGTATATCGATTTTCACATGCTCCCCCTCCTCCCCTCCCCTTGGGTTTTGTTTGTTTTAATTTTGCCATCAGCATTTGGAGCCCTCGATTGAGATCGTCAGCAAATCAAACTTGGGGAGCTTCTTCTACGAGACCGTCTGCGATGCAGCGTCCACCATCGACTACTCCAAGGAGCCTATTGACGCCGGCGTCGTCGATAGCCCCCACCCAAGCAAATCTTCCGGCGATCTCCGTCCCCGTCGCCTCTCAAGGGCATAGATTGCAAATGCGTCCGGGCATCCCCCTCTCCGCCCAGTGGCAGTATTACACCTCAACGGCGGCTGCGGATGGACGCTCGGCCTACGAAGAGTGGAACCCTTCCTATTCCTTTGCGGGACGCCTTGCCCCTCCTCGCCAACTCCGATACAAATGGTCCCCGTGACAAGGTGAACCCCCCCCCCCACATGGTTAACCGCGCATTATAATCATTTTGCTCAAAAAAAATGAACGTGTGACACGTTTGGGTCTTCCTCCCTAAACTAACACATGTGTTCTTGCATTGACGTGTTGTAGGTTGCTCCCATCCGTAAACCTATGCGGTCTAGTGCGTTCATCGAGTTGGAGCGTATGTACGCCATGACCAGAAATGCAAGACAATCCACTTCATCGTATTCGAATTCTTCGTCGTATACTTCGGGCGGCCGATGGAATCCAAAATGTGTTATGGATGGCGGTCACCCCAAGAATGGCTATAGTCGTGGGGCGGAGATTTTCAAGAATGTTGAAGCAATGCGAGCAAAAGAAGACGCAGCAAAAGAAAAAGAGGCAGTCTCCAAGGCTAGATAGGCCATAGTAGGCGTAGGGTTTTTGACTAGATAGGCCATAGTAGCGTAGGCGTATGATTTTGGGTCGCACTATCCAATGGATGTGTGGTGTTAGCATGCTATGCATTTTACATGCCATACTTTGTATGTTTTTTTTGCAATAATATAATTGTCACATGATTTCCCCTTCCATATGGTCTAGGGTTTGGATTGCCCTACCTAAACCATCACAAATAAGAGTTTGGAATATTTTGTATGCAATATTATATTGGTTAACATATTTCCCCTTCAATAAGATCTATGGTTTGGATTGCCCTACCTAAACCATATTCATACAAGCTCTCATATTTTGTGTGCAATAATATGAATGTTTATTGATTACCCCTTCAATTTGGTCTAAGGTTTGGGTTGCCCACCCTAAACCATCACAAATATGAGTTATTAATGGGGTTCTTGGTCTAAACACCCGCTTCAAAGTGTTCGCATCTTACAACTTTCTCCCATATGTGTTCCATTTATCCTTCTTCTTATTTATGTGAATGTTTCAAAATGCCCAAAAAGTCTCAAATTAACGAATATAGTGTTGAAGATGGCAACATGTAACCGGTTGGATTTAGAATCACTAGGATCTTGACCGACTATGCCCAAACACTTCCCGGGCACTGGGAAGAACCAGCGGTTTGTTACAGGTGAACCAGTTGAGATTGAGAAATAACCGGTTGAAGTTGGAGACTTCAGGAGATTTGCCGATCATTTTAGAGGAATCTATAGAAGGATATACCTCACATGAATGAAAGCAAAAGTGGAAGATCGATGGCAACATGTAACCGGTTGGATTTAAAATCACTAGGATCTTGACCGACTATGCCCAAAACTCTTCCCGGGCACTGGGAAGAACCAGCGGTTTGTTACAGGTGAACCAGTTGAGATTGAGAAATGACCGGTTGAAGTTGGAGACTTCAGGAGATTTACCAATCATTTTAGAGGAATCTATAGAACAATATACCTCACATGAATGAAAGCAAAAGCGGAAGATGGCAACATGTAAGCGGTTGGATTTAGAATCACTAGGATCTTGACCCACTGTGCCCAAAACACTTCCCGGGCACTGGGAAGAAGCAGTGGTTTGTTACAGGTGAACCAGTTGAGATTGAGAAATAACCGGTTGCATGAAGTTGGAGACTTCAGGAGATTTACTGATCATTTTAGAGGAATCTATAGAACAGTATACCTCACATGAATGAAAGCAAAAGCGGAAGAAGGCAACATGTAACCGGCTGGATTTAGAATCACTAGGATCTTGACCGACTATGCCCAAAACACTTCCTGGGCACTGGTTTGCAGATGCAGGTGGCTTTGTCACAGAATCCGTGATAAAGAGAAAGTGACACCGTGTGTGGGAGGGAGTGATGAGCTATGGCGGAAGGAAGAAGGAAGAGTGCTTACGAGAAGCGAGCAAGGGAATGGAGGAACTGGAGGTGTAGGGCTGGTGAATAGGATTGCTACAATGCCGTAGCTTTCTAGCAGCTTGGGCAGAACATAATTAATTGTAGAGGTGCTTGAACTTATGGGAAATCAACTTCGTTGAGTGTTTGAAAAAACAGGAAATAACATTCAAAGATTGTCTGAAATCATATTGATGCAAGTGACATTCGTTGGAATCCAACAACGTAGCATCAAATAATTTCGACAGTGTCTTCGCGCAGCATCGATCTCACTCATGGTCTAAAACCAATACAAGCATGAATCCACTCCACAAGTCATGCTGACACGCTACTGTGAAAACGGGAATGAGACAAGCAAACGGGAGTGAATGTCTGACTTTCTTTTTTAATTTGCCCAATTTTATAATATTATTTTGCGGGTTGCCGAACTTGCTTTCGCGCTTCAATTGATTATTAGGCAAATAATTGGTGCCCAAGCTGCCAGAGAGCTACGGTAGATATTGCATTGGATCCACCTTCAGAGTTTGGTTTTTGACACCGGGTGGAGTGTTTATTGAATTGAGACCATGAATTTGTTTTTGCCAAAATGGTGCCACATAGATGTTGCTTAGTTTTCACATTCTTTGGACATGGACCCTAATGTAAACACTTTGGTATCAATTTTTAGCTTTTGGTTAATAGGATTGTTCAATTTTGAAGTTTCTTTGAATTCAAATTCTAGGGTAAACCGAACCTGAGAATTCAATGTCCAAGCTTGTGTCCAGTCTTGAGTCCAAAAATAAGGTTCATATAAAGGGTGTTTAGGACCCCAACTTCCTTGATCCCGAACCCTAATGTAAACCCACCCTAGTGCAAGGCTTTGAGACCAAAGAATCTCCAAAATTGAGAGATCTTATTGACCGAGAGCAAAATTTTGGAGATAAGGAGTTTACATCATGGTCCAGGTCCAAGGTGTGATAAGATAAAGTGGCGTTAATGTGACATCACTTTCCCGCCAAATTTCGGCAGTCCCGACTCTAGAAAGCACTCCTTAACATAATCGGGGGGAGGGGGGCTAAGTTAGCCCATTATTAGTGGATTCTAATGATTCATAACAATTTGATATTAATTTCAAACTTCCTAGGATTTACCATGGCTTCTTCAAATTCATTTGCGGATTTACATAATTTCCAACTTAATAAGTGGGCGTAAGCACAGTCAAATACACATCTCCATTACTCTGCATAGGTATAAGTGAAACTATATACTAACTTTGAATTTTGTGAACGAAAAATCAAAAAAATTCAAAAAATACATTGATATACAAAACCAAGCAATTTATGTTGAAAAACAAATTATCAAGAAATGTCTACATATTTTATAAGATAGTGCAATCAGTGTACAAGTAGATGTATTGAACATGTAATTGTCTAAAATTTGCTTAAGACATGATAAAATGACATTAAATGATGTTTTCTTTAAATTTTTGTAATGGTGCCCTCAAGTTTATAATGAATTCAAGGAATATGAAAAATTTCCAACTACAAAATATTCAAGGTCATGAAATCTATGTTCAAAACTAGATTTAGACATCACCTCTTGAGGCGTACTTTTTAATGATATTTTTTGAATATCTCATCTTCATATTCTATATTTGAGTACCTAATAGAGCAATAGAGGGTGCCATAAAAAAATTTCCAATTTAAACAACATTTTTTTATTACTTTTTCTATATACTTGACCATGCTTGCTCCCAAATAAGGCCCATCCACCTTAGATGATGCTGACTAGAAACCAACATCATGCATAAAAATTACACAAAAAGATTGCACTGTAGTTTATATATAGTTTATAAGAATGTCCATCACCCACCGGGTGCACCCTTCATTAAAAGCATACGTGGTGTACGTGCATCACCTCCAATTTAAGACCCCTGCATGGAATTTTTGAGTGGACAAAAAATAATATACATTCAAAACTATAGCTAAGGAATAACAAGAAGTAAATATATGCCACATAGAAATTAATTTAGAAGGAAATATCATATCAAATGTATACGAGAATAGAGAAAACTTGTAAAATATAAGCCTCAAGTATTTGTAGGCAAAAATACTTCATTTTTTGCCTAATGTTGCCCGGAACGATTCATTTATTCATTAGTTGTAGCTCATATAAATTGGTTCCTACCATGAATGTGGTTATAGCCAACGCAATTACTATTTTTAATTCTTTCATGAATGAGTCCATATTGAGCCACTTGACTTTTAATACTTACTCTCGACCCCCTAACAACTTCAATTTCATGTGGCACTTTTAATCTCTACATTTCTAGTAGGATATGAAACACGTTCAAAGATGCATTTGAAGTGATTAGCAAATGCTAATCACGTCCTTTGCCATTTTGGACATGATGTTTGAATCTCACATGAATATCTTAATATTAAACAAAAGGATTATTTTCTTGTGAAATGATCGTATAGGTCACCCCCAATTACGCTAAGTATTTAGACCAGAATGGTTAACACATATTGATCACATAGTCCAATCTCTTTTAAACACATGTATGTTTGGTGTTCGATATTAGATTTACACCTAACCACACACCACTCAAATATTGGTGATAATGAGGATAGTTAATAAATCAGGCTTGCTTACCTTTACTTACACCAAATTCGCTTTGGCACCCTCCTTGATCGTCATGTATGCCACCGCTCCCCACCTATTATTATTATTATTATTATTATTATCAGGCAACTGCAATTTTCCTCAAATATATTATCTTTGTTCCTCACCTTGGTTGGGAGGCTAGTCCACCCATCATCATCATGGCAAGTGTTAGGGCGAGGTTCCATGTACCGGTTCCGGTCCATACTTTGAGAAATAAATGGTTGGGCGGGTGGGAAAAGGGTGGTGCCATGTGCCCATCCCCCTCACCCAAGGACAAGTGCCAAAGGACCGGTGGTCCAAACAGTCACAATAAGGACATGTGCCCGTCAGAGAGCTCTGGTGACCGGATCAGCTGGTCACCTTGGGTACTAAAGGCCATATTGTTCTTCAAGTCCTTTCTTTTGGGGTACTCCTAGGGCTCCTTGCTCTTGCATCATGCACTCTCTGTACACTCAAAGCCTAGTTGTGAGAAGAAATCAAAAGGAAAGAAGAGATAGAAAATCATTGTATGTTATATCGTTGGAGTTCTCATCATGAACTCATGGGAACATGTATCTCATGATGTTTTCAAGAAATTTGATCTTAATACAAAAAATACATGCAAAAATTGCAATGTGATAGTAAGTGTTGGGTTTAATAAATAAAAATAAAAGACTATTCAAATGTATAAAGAATCACTTATAAACAATGTATTATCATGATTCCAGTGAAAGTAATATAAAAATATTTATATATTCCCATAGATGACATCCGTACCAACCTATAGGCACCAAGAACACATAATCTTAAATTCATTTAATAAATGTACAGGAATTCTTGTACAAGTCAAATGTCAAAAGTTAAATGATGATGACCCTCACTACCGGTCACCTTCACTAAGTGTGACATCTTATTATGCACCAAATTTGGTAAGAAAGTAGGAAATCAAAATAAACCGGCACCCCACATAGAAGTACCCCTGCATTAAATGGGTGACATGCATCACTCATTTTTTGGATGATGTCACCCGTTTCTCACCCACTTAAAAAATGGACTGGCACCGGCACATGGAACTTGGCCCTTAGACAATTATTTCTGCACATTGCAATCTTGTACATTGCTTTTGCTATCATGTCGACAAAGAAAACTAGAGAAAAATGAAGCCCATATACTCTACAATTTTTAAAGGTATGAGACGCTCATTTTGGGCCTAATGTCATCATACGAAGGACTTTAAGATTTTTTTTATCTATTGATATTCTTAATTGAAAGAAAATAGGTAACCTATCTTAAAATAATCCACTTAACATATGCATTATTAGAAGTGAAGTACACATGTTTGTAAATTGAATTATAGAGAGATTTTGAGCTCAAATAAACGACCTAGGCTCCAATACATATTACGTTTATCTACTTATCAATGCCACATATGAGATATTTTCACAACCACTATTTTATATATTTTTCTCTAAGTATATACTCAATGTCATAGAAAAAATATAACATGATGCCAATGCTTGTTGGAGGTTCCTACTTGTCATCATGTATCTAGTACGAACACATCCCTCGGATCTTTGAGGACCACAAAGGCCTACATGTGTAAATTCCAAACTCATGGCCTATAAAGGTACCTCATATGTTGAATTACTCCATTTTAAACCGATGTGAAATTTATCGTTATTTGCGATGAGACTTTCCATGAATCATGAAACAATGAAATGCATAGAGAGTTCTCCCTCCAAGAAACCTCATAAGCGCTATGAGGCTTTCCACCATATGCTTCTCGCCTCTTCTTGACGCTTATCCACAAGTCAAGCATAGTTATGAGGATGATGACCCAAGTAGAATCCTTTAACATAGAAACGACCTTCCTTGGGGATCTTCACTTTCGACCTTCACTAGAATTCACCATCTTATCCAAAACAAAGAAATCCAAATTTTCATCACGCTCAAGTACCGTTTCTTAATAGAACATGTAAGAGTGGACTCCATTATTAGTGAGCCCGACACATGTTTGTCCACAACCACCCTCATCTCTTTAGGGTTTTTTTGTTTTCTTTGTTTTTGGTGCCACGTTGAGGAGGTCCACCTTTCACATCCGCCAAAGGTAAGCATCACCCATCACCTCCACCTAACACCTTGTGCGTTTGCCACGTCGTGATGGTGAATGGATTACTTTCTTGACATTGTCAATGTTCTAAAACACTAACATTGTTTTTCCTTTTTTGCATTTCTTCATATAAAACGTACGGCCAAAGTTCACGAGTCCAGTGAGGGTCATGCATTGAAAGCATAGATATTTACCCTTGAACGCCTACGCCATATCATATTCAAAGGTCCTTATATAACAAGGACCAACTTTGAACGTGGCTAAGATGCAACCCCTACAAGGAAAATTGACATCCAATTGTACAGATGGGTGAGTGCCGTAGTTAATAAAGCTTCCAGAAAAGCTTACCATACATTTCAACGATTTACATTTGAAAATGAAAATGTGCAAGGTTGGTCATTTGGGACAATCCCATGGAAAACTTTTCATGCCGCTTTAAAACAATAAATGGTTTATGACATGAACTGCGTTTTGGTGATGCCTACTTTCAATGAAAGTCTCTAGAGTTACATTAGGCATGTGCCTGTACTTATTGCAATACCATCAAATTATAAAAATATATAAATCTTCATTGTTAAAGAAAATGATAAAAGGGACTTACTAAATGTTATGAGGAAAGGTTGCGACTTGTATGGTCCCAATGGAACCATCACAAAAACTTACAAGAGGAACCTCGTCGGATCAACGATGAATAGAACTGAAAATCAGGAAAGTCTTGCTTCTCCTCCTGTCTGAGTCGAGGTTGCAACCAATTGAATTCGGATTTTTTGAGAGGCATTGCTTTGGCTAAAGGCCACATTTACCCACATTAGTTGCTAGCCTTGTTAGTCGTCTCGATTCATCAAAAAACAAATTACATACATATTGGACCAAAATCACCCCCCAAATGACTCATAATGGCCATAAAATAAAAATAAAAATAAAAACTCATCCAACTCCAAATCATGTAACATTCAATGCAATAGATAAGTTTAACATGAAGACATGTTCCATGGGCAATGCAATAAAGCTGAACGTGCCGTAGATATGAGTGATTGACAAGCAAAATGACTTGGAAACTTTAAAAATAAAAAATAAAAAATAAAATTGTATTATCATTGTTATTACCACCCAAAGTACAACCAACTATGATCGGGATCCTTGCTTGGTGTTGCGATTATGTTTGATCAAATTTCTTTGCGAGTGGCTAATAAATGAGAACTTATTAAGAGGCACGAACTAACTACATTGAGAGCCACTTCACACATGAGACTGAAGGCCCGTGACAATTGCATTCTAAAATCTCTCATTGGCCGAGATCGTCCAAGTTCACTTCACACTAGAAGGTGAAGGCCTAAGGGCCCAAAGAAATTATCATGGATGAAAAGTCTAATGAATTCCTAGAGTAAAGGTGCCCAAAACTGATCACTTGAAAGATTATGTGTTAAACCTAGAAAAGTATAAGGCGGTGCAATTTTTCCCGGTGTAGGAAGATAGAATTTAGGTGGATTGCAATTTTTTTGGTAATTTTATTCCTTGAATTGAAAAAATTGTGGATTTTTTAAGCCAAAAGTTGGTCCAAACATATTACCAATGTCTAGAGTCTACCATAACCGCTCGTTTTAGCAACTCATTCTTCCTCACTTGAGCACTCAGAACTAGGACACATGTCATGGTATTACTGGATCTGACATGATTGAAATTTAATTTAAACATGATTGAAATTCCGGTACCCTATAGATTGTCCATGGGGGTCCGGATCATGAATAGGCATCTCTATTATACATGACAAACTATAGAGAATGTTTCATGATCTACTGGAATTTGCATTAGGCCCATTTCGAAGAGATAGACATGATGCAAATTCTGACATACCATGTCAAATAAACAACTAGTACAACCTTTGGATGAGAGTCAAGAGCCCTCACAATTACACGGTCCTGGCCCTTTGCTCTTGTGTGAAGTGGCTCTGAGTATAACCCTTGTGTCCTACTGTATAGCATCACAAGAGATATGCTTGTTTCGCAGTCTTCCATAACAAGGCGCTTTCTATTATGTGATGCCAACTCCATACGTTCTCCAATTACCATTTCTATAAGACACCATTGTAACCATAAATAAATGGAAACCGGGCTTTTCCCTTCATAGTTTCTCTTGATTCGAAAATCACCATTGTGCTTCCAACAATTTATAGCCTAGCCATTACATAATGGGTCAAAGTCGGAATTTAACCCTTAAATGCTCTTGCAACCCAAAATGGGTTGCCACGTAAAATTTTGATGGAGTTTGCAACCCACTAGGTTGAAAATCTATGTGGATAGAAAGTATGTACTAGTGTAGGGTGGTTGCCCACTGCCATGTGGGTCAAAGTAACATATCAAAACCTCATGCTTCAAGCATGTAGGATTTTTTCGTTAGTTTGGAATTGCTTCTTTTGGGAGGTGATCCCATGAACTGCCCCAATGGAAGAGCGGTATTTAGAAGCCAAGTTTAGAAGCTAATATCCTTCACATATGATGCCCAATTTGAGTGCGGTTTTCTTCCCCCCCCCCCCCCCCCTTAGGACAAGGTGACGGTTGTGCGCGACTTGAAAGGATGGATTTGGAAATAAATTAGGGCACATGTTCTCAAAGGGTGAATATCCCAAAATGTCCTCATGTGACCCTTCAACTTTGAGGGTGACGGACATCATCTAAATTTCATCAAAAAATTTTTTTTTTAAAAAAAACCCATTTTTTAAGAGTAGCTCATTTGTCAATCATAGAATACATTATGGAAAATTTCTTAGCTATTGGCCTGACCGAAATTGTCAGGAAACCAAAAAATCAAAGTTTTATGTAGTTGCCCCCTGATGAAGACCATGTTCATATGTCAATATAACCTAGCTAATGTGGTTTGATTGACTTCAAAATTTCACAAAAAGAATATATGATAGTTTGGTTTACATCCATCTAGTTGGATTTCAGAAAAAAAAAACATAGTCTAATTTGCTCTAGAACACTAGTGATGGAAATGCCTGAAAATGGAATGTGAAGGCTTGAACGCTTAGGGGTTAAAATATAGCATCTCATCATTTTAGGTTTCAAATATGAGAGTGTCATACATTGGTGTAAATATTTGGGAAAACCTTGTGTTTGGTTTTAGGCTCACATAACTTAAAGTGTGGAGGTCTCATTAGTCAATGTTTAGGGTTTTGGGTTTACTTACACATATATTAGTTGTTAGTCTCAACATAGTAACAATACATAGCCTACATTGGATACAATACCACCTAGTTTGCAACACTGTAGCCCACAATACAACACATAATTCCAACCCACCCAAAAGTCAAGACTACAACCACTTAAATCAAACAATAGGAAACCGCATTATGAAAAATATTGAACTTCATGTCGACCTTCCTATATTTAGATTATCAGCAAGGAGGTGATTGATATTGGAGTCATTTTTCACACATCACAACCTCCAACAAGACCAAAAGAGCTGTACATGGCGATTAACCAATTAATGCATGGTTGCCGTCCATAAGGAGACCAAAAATAGGTGTTGGAATTGGATCACTGACAAAATTTGGGCGCTTTCTGCCTCGACCCAACTCAGAACCGCTAAGATCAACTTGAAGATGAATGTGCCACATTTGAAGTCATTCCTGATCGATGTGAACTTCCTCTCTCCCACTTTACCCTCCTGTCCCCTCCTTTGTTCCATGACTTGGTGGGGCAGACAGAGAGACCAAATTGAAGCTTCTCACTGAATATAAAATTTATGTTGTGAGGCAGAGAAAGAGTTGTGTGGTACATGAATGAGAAGTGCGCGCATGGGTGAATCACCTTGTACAACAACTACCAGAGCCTTCCTTTTCGCTCTTGACGACATTTGCAAGCAAACAATTCACGCGTCATGGCTAAGTTTTCTAAAGTTTTCGTTGGTGACTGCGACTTGGCTGGTGGGAAACTTACCCACGAGGGTCCATTTGAGGTTGGTGGAACAGATATTCTTCTATCCAGTAAGACACGCTTTGTGTTTTTTCCCAAGTTCTTGGACCAATCTAGTTGTTTGGATTAGTGAGGTGCCCATGTGGTGAAGGACGGACTCATTCCGCTAGCATTCTTCAAATGAGGAAGAATGCTGGCGATTTTTTTTACAGTGGAGTTTGTATGCTCCTGGGATCTCTAGTCAAAGTTCATAAAAGTTTGCACCCAATTATGAACCAGTTTACCACCGCAAGTGCTGAAGAGACCACCTAACACGAGAAACTTCCACCCAAACTGGTTAGAAACCGAACGCGTGCATTCGATGTGAATGTCTTCCCATAAGGCTCCAAAAGTGGTGCTATTAATTATCCAGGCAACAACCGCAATGAATGATGAAAGACCATGCATTCGCATTGTAACACATGTCTTTTTGTTGTTCATTCTGAACTTACAAGCCGTGCCACATACGGCTCGAAAATAGGTGTGGGATCAAGAAGAGTGACCACATAAGGCCCACAAATATTACTTTGTGCAGGTGCAGCTGAAATAGGGAACGGGAGTGAACGATCGCTGGTAGTTGCAGAATGTTATAACGTATTATGTACCAGTGGCTGCAAGATTACGTAAATGATTACTTCATAATGCAGGTTTACATCAGCCTAGTTTTGGGCTAAGTTCTGACCCTGTCGTAGCCTACAAGATGGCGACATTGCTAGGCCACCATGCAAGATGTTGCAATCTGTACAGCTAGATGTGTCACGGACGGCTAACTCTAGTGCTCCTTAGAACCGTGACTAAGGAATTAGTGTCTTAAGTGGACACTTTTCTGAGATTGATGCTTTCTTCTGAGAGGTCTTGAAAATTCGGACTTTTTGGGTACTTGCAAATATTTGTGTCGAGGAGATAGCAAAAACCCACTAGCAACTTAGAGCTCTTAGCGGTTTTCTATGAATTTCTAAGCACAAGATTTCCTTATCGGGAAAAGAATTTGTTGTCTAAAGTGCACTCATGTCAATCTATTGTTGAGCCACATGTTGCATATTTTGAGTGCTCATTCATCTCAAATGAACTATCTAAGAAACTTATGAGGTAGGTAGATGCCACATGAGGAAGGTCGGTTGGTGCATCCGTTGTTGACCACTACAAATCAATCTTGAAGTAGGTGTTCCATTATGGAAGGTGATGGATTAAGACACGTTTATCTTAGTGTAATCATGAACAAAATCGCACAAAAAATCAAGCACATCACCACAACAATCAACACGACATAGTGATCAGGCCCAGCAATTCTGCTCACGTGTTTTATTCTTGATTGAATACAAACATTTTATCATCTACACTTGATGATCTTGCCCTGATTTGACCACTACATCCACTAATGAGCAGGTGTCACCTTGCCATCGCGTGTAGGTGTCACTGCAAACTCCATAGGTTGAATGCCTACTACAACCCATGGGAGTGCCTGGAGCGCTTCTCATACCTATCACCTAGTCCAAATCCAGCAAGCTACAAACAAGGCTCCTGCAGTAGGTCCTGCACCAGATTGATTGATCAGGCGACCAAGGCCCAGTATTTTCACTTCATTCCATCACCCATCGATCACATGTGGCTTCAGAATCTCTGCCTCAAATAATTACAGGTCACGGACGACTCCCTGTTCAGCAGTAGTCATCCTGCAAGGTCAGTCTGGTTAGCCGATCATCGACACGGAGATTTGCAGGGTACGTAATATAAGTGGCGGCGTTACGAAGGGAGGGCCAAGGAAGTTGCAACGTTTTAATTACAACGAACGACATATTGTGAGTGTTTTTTTGTTCAGCCAATGCGTTTGCAACCGGTTTGCAACGTGTTTTGGTTGCGAGGAGGACATACGTTTGTAGTTGAGGGACCAAAAAATACCCAACCTGTTGCAAAAACCATCACAAATTTGTTCGTGTTCTGTTTTAGTGAGCCAAAAGTGTAGTAATGATGTACAAATTAGTCTACTGTAGTTTCAATTCAGAGCTCGGTGTCGAAGGAACTAAATCAACCAACACTTGAGAAAGGAATTCTGACTTCTTATGGATACGCTTACAAAGGGAGTAGTTGCAACACATTTAGCGCACTGTGTATTAGCGTCTGTTTTGCTGATGCCATTGTGATGGATTTGCAACATGTTTTTGGTTGGGACCGGACGATAACACGTATGTTGTATATTGATCTACCTATGTCGAGGGAACCAGAAAAATCCTCGAACTGTTGCAAAAACGTCATAGATTTAAACTAAATTTGTTGTTCATGTTCTGTTGCTATATATATGTACGATCCAAACGTGTTCTAGTAGTGATTGATTGTGGGTCTGCCGTGGTTTTCAGTGTCGAGGCCGGAAACTGCATACATCAGTTCAAAGCAACTCTGAATCAACATGGGAAATATAACCACCGATCAGCAATTGGAATATGACCCGATCTATGAGCTGACCAGGACGATATCGATATCCCCGGCAATGAGCATTTTGATCACCACGGTATGCATATTCCTGGTAGCCTTCTTGGGCTCCTTCTTGTCATTGTCGCGGCGAAATAAGCAAATGAAGTTGCCCCCCGGCCCCAAGGGCCTGCCAATTCTCGGCAACCTTTTGCAAGTCTTGGGCGCGCACCCCCACCGCGCCCTGACAGCCATGCAGAAGAAACACGGGCACTTGCTCTTCGTGCACCTTGGCTCGGTGCCCACCCTAGTGGTGGACACGGCTGAGCTCATCGATGAAATCACGAAGGAGCAAGACATCGTGTTCTCGTCACGGCCCCATACGACGTTCACGAAGATTGTCGCGTATGACGCGCACGACTTCGCCATGGCGCCTTACGGGGCGCATTGGCGGCACGTGCGACGGATCTGCGTGAATGAGTTGCTAACACCCAAGCGTCTCGAGAGCACCGCGCGGGAGCGGCAGGACGAGTGCACGCACATGTTGCGGGATGTTTACACAACGACAATGATAGAGGCAACAACGAAGGCGGAGGGCAATGGCGATGGCAAGGTTAAGAAGACGATGGCGGTGGTCGACATGAGGGATATGTTTGCAGGGGTGTCGATGAACGTTATGTGTCGGATGCTACTCGGGCGGCGGGAGTTTGCGGCGGCGGGCAGTGATCCGAAAGACTTCAAACATCTTATTCATGAGTTGTTTCGTCTTTTGGGAGCGCTGAATTTAAGGGACTTTGTGCCGGCGCTCGGGTGGCTTGATTTACAGGGATTCGAAAGAGATATGCGACAGGTAACATGCAACTGATGCAGCAAGAAACTCTTTACAAATTGTTTTCAAGCTATTTTATGCGCCCTCTCATTTAAGATTTCTTCGTCATCAGGAACTGGGATATCCCAAACAGATTTCCAATAATGAGACCTGCTACTCCCGGTAGCAGGTCGAGTCGCAATAAACATTGGGCATAGCCAAAATTACCCAAAAATCATGCAGTGAAGCCAAATACAACCCACATATATCACATTGATGTACGGTAAAATGGTGATGAGAGGATGCCAACTCCCAATCAGTTCAGATGAGTTAACATTCCGGCTGCAGTCTTGGTATTGGTCCGAATCTGCGACTCTTTTGCTAGAATAGTTGTGATGAAAGAATGAATGCAAGTTGTAGGTGTGGAGGTCAAATTTGTTGTCAACAGAATGAAACTTGTGCATGCTGTGCTTGGATTGCATTACGCAGCTGCGACGAGGATTTGATGAAGTTCTAGATGCCATCATCCAAGAGCACCGAGATCTCGCAGCTGGTAAACTTCCCGGAGGAAAGCCCAACGACTTTATTAGCATTCTGCTCGACCTCCCCGGTGAGAAGGGCGCAGCCAATCTCGACGACAAAACCATCAAGGCTCTGATCCTTGTGAGTACACTTGGTCCTTCCCAGGTTATTTGGGCTGCTCATGGATGTCAAAAAGTCTACAGGTTTCGTTTCTTTGTTAATTAACTCATCATTGTTGTATTTAAGTGACGTATTTCTTACTGATCGATGATTAGCATCACAGGAAATTTGTGAGGATTCCTTATAAATGTTACACATATCATTATTGAGTGGTGCTATTAGCATCACTCCCACTAAGTCTAAGGTGGTGTGCAAACACAATAATGCTAAGTTATGCAAAATATCCCCAACATTAGTCCTGCTGTGCACATCGTAGATCACAATTTTGGTAAATGAGGCCTCTCCATTGAGTAAAAGGCCGAGCCACAGGCTTTATTGGATGTCATTCTTGGTAAAGCCAATAGACCGCACCTCCAGGGTCTGAATCATGATCATCTCTGCAACTACAGGACATGATGGCAGGGGGAACAGACACGTCGGCGGTAACAAACGAGTGGGCAATGGCGGAGGTCATTCGCAACCCTGCGATCCAGCGAAAGATTCAAGACGAAATCGACTTGGTGGTGGGCAAAGATCGACTTGTCGAAGAAAAAGATTTGTACAAGCTACCTTACCTGATGTGTGTTGTGAAGGAAACGTTCCGCCTCCACCCCGCGGGGCCTTTCTCCATCCCCCGGATGTCGATGAAGGCCACCAAAATCGCGGGCTACGACATCCCGAAAGGCACGCGGGTCCTCATCAACATCCACTCCCTCGGCCGGAGCAAAGAGACGTGGGCGGAGCCACTGACGTTCCGGCCAGAACGGTGGGCGAACGAGAACTTGTCCCAGATTCAGGACCCCGAGTTCCGAATCCTGCCGTTTGGGAACGGAAGGAGGGGGTGCCCGGGGTCGAATTTGGGAACCACAATGGTGCTCTTGGTCCTCTCCCGCCTCCTGCATGGCTTCACCTGGTCTTTGCCGCCCGGCACCACGTCCGACAGCATTGACATGGAAGAAGATTTCGGGCTCACCACTCCACTGAGAACGCGACTTCGGGCTGTTGCAACCCCGCGCTTGGCTGCACACTTGTACAAGGAATAACTTCACACTAAACACCAGGGTTTAGGGTTTAGGTACACCAGGGTGAGTTGTTTGTGAGTAGAGCAGTTGTAAGGCTTCATTGCCACAGCTTGAAGACAAAAATCCCATGTGGAGAATTTAGGGGCTCTTCTCAAGGTGGATACTCTTTCTTCAAATGTGCTGTAACAAAATAGTTGTATGCTCCTTTTTTCGCTAGGTCCTAATTTACTTATATTCCTCAGATCTTTTCATGCTAGATACCAATTTCCATGAAACTTGATAATAATCAAGAAATTCTAAGATGTCTTATCCTACTATTTTTTTTTTGTATGATATTCTATATTCTCTTAACCACATATTGCTTGTATTTGATACAACACTGATACATTCCAAGTGTTTTGACTCACCCTCTCCTGAGGAGATTGTCAATTTAAGATAATTTGGTCTACGAACTCTATATCTTCAACTCAGACAAGTTGGAATTGTGGTTAGCCTGTGCTGATTCCATGATCTTTCCGAAGTATCCACTACAGAAGTTGCCGTTTATGGAGAACCAGAGTGTTGCATTCAGCTTCAATACCCACGGTACCTTATGTTGCTCCCAATTGGCTCCTCCATAGTCACAGAACGTCTGGCCCTTCCCCAATCTCCACGCTTGAGATCCTGACATAAAATGGAATAGTAGTATGAAAAGGTGCAAAATCAAAGACATGCTGACTTTGGGATCAGTGAATAAATTGAAACAGATTTCCTGGTGTGGTAGGTTGAGACTATTTTATTTAGTAATAGCCTGGGGACTGTATAATCAGAGGCACAAACATGAAGGTGTAAGAGCCTCATGAAATAAAGGCTGATTTAATTTTAAAGTGACCATTCTCTGTAGTACTGTACATCTCAAGTACGCGTTTACCTCCTAGTTACCATGGACTGCCACAATATGAGCCCTCATCTATGAATGGAGAAGCATCTGAAGAATCCATTGTAGTAGTCCATCCAAATCTTCAATGTTAGGAACCCCACAATTGACTTCATAACCTGCATCAAGATATGAGCTTCTGTTAGGTGCATCCATGCTACTGACGGCTATGGACCAAATGCACTTCAATCCAGAAGCCAATTGTTTTACAGCCTTCATAACCCTACTTGATTATCTCGCCTAATCTATTAACAAATATGTTGAGTTTTTCAGTGTGATACTTCTATGAGCCAAGATGAGAACAGAAATTGCTAAAATGCAAGCAATGACCACATTGTACAAAAGCTTTCACAAGTGAGAAAAAGGATGGAAAGGAAAAATAAGTAATGTAAATGAGGGTTAAGGAAAAAGAGAAGGCAACAAGGTTTTGCAACTGAGCCAAATGGGGTGTTGAAAGAAACCATGAACAAGAAAATGCATTGAACTTACAGTACAAGTAGCTGGGTTGATGGTAGGCTGAACAACTCAGAGAGGGTTTAACAGCGCTCGAATATTTTGTAAAGATTCTCAAGGCAGACAATCTGTATCCACAAATGCCTTCCACAGGTAAGATTTGATGTTGTCCAGAAATTTAAATCTTCACGTATATAGTATCTGTTGTAGGCTGCTAGTCATGAGGTCAAAGTGTTACACACCTGGATGGCAGTACCATCATTAGCCATGTGATTTGGAGGCTTCAGAAAAAGCTTCAGTGCAGGAAATAGGATGTGTTGGATTGCCCATTCTCGTTGCGCCCATGCAGTTTCAGCCTCAGCTTTCAAATCACTATCCAGCTCCTTGTCTTTAAGACCACTTCCATCAGCTGATTCTTCTGAACTCCATTTCAAGGAAGCACTTTGAGGTCAGCGTTATGATGCCAATCAAATCCTGATATTAGATGTGTTAAGAAGACAACAATGTCGGATTTAAAAGGTTCAGGACACTCACCATGGCCTGCATTCCCTTTCATTTTGCCATTGTAGTAGGCCTGAGAGAGCTCATCTCCATTTGGATTGGGCAGTAAGGGTGGATGCATTGCATAGAAGTCAGCCATGGCAGCTGCAAATGTTTCAAAGCACTCCATCTCATTCTCCCAATCCACCTGATTGGAGAAAAGATGGTCACAAAACACAGCAAATGCAGTCCAAAACACTTCATCTCATTCTACCAAGCCCAAAATGAAGTATCCACAACTACATGCTGTAGGTAATTTCAAGTGCTCATTGCTTGCATAAGAGATTGATCAGTACTTATGTTCAGTGCCAAAGCCCTATGAGGGACTGCAAGTTTAAAGGACAAAGACTTATTTTGAGAGAGTTTTCTTAAAGTGTTACAGGACCATTACAATCCCCCACAACCCCACTTCATAAGTTTATTCATAGAATTATGCACCTACATATGCAAAGTTTAATGAAAGCTGCTTTTGTTTGAGCTAAAGAGATTCACTTCACACCTGATACACATCCTACATTGATCTGAAATAGCTTCTGGGCAAAGCAAATTTCACAATAAGCGGGCCAGATTGATAGATGTTCTACACATATTAGATTCAAGTCAAGAGTCTGTTACTAAGACTTGTACAAAATTTTGGATCTTCCTCATAAAACAGAAAACTGGAATATCAAAAACAAAAATCAGATGACCTCTCACATCATTTCCAAGATTGAGAACAAAACGTGGTAGCCGTTCCATGTCCGGAGTGTACTGGTCCAGAACCACTGGCAGAGTGCATAGATTTCCTGACTTGTCAATCTCTACAGAGAAGTACTCTTTAAGCATTTCTGCTTTGCACATTAACAACTCGACATTCAGCTGCACTCAAAACAAGTACAGACCACAAAGGAGTGAGGTCAACTTGTTATTTTGTCTAGTTACTACACAAGTGTGAATATTAGTCAGTGAAGGAAGCTGACACTACAAAGGCTAGAAATTGATCTAAAAACTGCTTGAAGAGTAGAACCTTGAAGTAATCTCCAGAAGACGATTTTGTAAGATCACTGGTTAATATCTGCTGCAAGACCTGTTTAGCCAGCAAAAACAGCCCAGAATGCAAACTGAATACACAAAAAACAATCGGAATGGGGGATTTTACAAAATTGTACCTGGGCAATCTGATCCTTAGGCCCATCAGACTCGGACCACCGGCCTATACTCTCTTCCTCATCTAATGCCATCATTAGAAGGTCATAAAGGGGGGCAGGGGTGCTAAGGCGCACTTCATTGAAGTGCGCAAATCGTCGGAGAACTTGCTGATATATTAACTCTTTACTGCAAGTCCAGTACACCTTATTTCAAAACCAGGCAAATCCCTATAATACTCAATGTCAATATCAAGCAGAGCTTAGAATAAAGTTGTTCATTGTCTAAAGTGTTTGTATCGCACCTTAGGTTGACAATATTCAAGACATAAAGTTGAGTCTTGCATTGTGCCAAAGCTAGAACATCATCGGCCATCCCAATATACATGCACTGCTTGATAATCTCTGTCAGGCCTGCAAGTCCCAGTTATGCAGGAGAAATAACATCAATATTTGCAAAACAGAATGATCAACCACTTCTAGCACTTAGCCAAGGTTGAAAGTTGTGTAGATATACTTTTTGGAACTTTAAAAATTTTCACCTGAATGGGTCTCGCGATCAATAGCAGCTAGCAATTCTTGAACACTAGTAAGGTCTGCACTCTCTTTGGGGTTACGACGTTGCCTGACCGCCCGCCTGCAAATATCTACCAAATGGTCACAAAACAAAGCATACTCTCCACAACAGTGTCCAGTGTGGCTTCAAAATAACTATCTCAAGTCTTCAAAAAACAACAGGATGTTCTCTTATTACACAAGGTCTCCCCACACTTGATATGCATGGAATCTGAAATTTATACATGTAGAACACAAGAAGATCAGACCTCTTAGTATGATTCTTAAAAGCCTCAGAAGTGCTAGCTGATCCATATCATTGATCTACTGCTGAATAATTAAAGTTCGATGATTACTCATTAGCATTACCTTGTTGCTGCCAGATCATTCTCAGTCTCTAAAGGATTATTGGCACCACCCCTTTTCTTTTGTAGAAACGCATGCATCCTACCAGCCGGGTTTGATGAATCTGTTCTTACCAACTTATTCACTGGAGCTTTCTGAGACACAGTCACTGCCAAAGAGAAATGTCAAGTGAAATGTAAGTCTGTATAGGAACCCCCTAAACATCAAAATGTTGTGAACATAAGACATGATAGACAAAGAGAGAATTCTAACTTTCAAGTACCTAAGTACTGTAATGTACTAACTCTCCATCTCATACCTGGGGGAGATGGGGAAGGACTGCCTTCTTGTCTAGGAGATGAAACAGCAGAAGCTCCTGGAAGCAAGGTCTGCAGCCCACAAATAACAGATTACAGCCTTTTATTCAGGTGCGAAAGGGAAGAATAAATCATCCTTATTTCCACCAACTGTGGTATTTTAACTTGTAGGATACTTGGAAGTAGGTTGACAAGAAACCATCTAAAAGAGCTGGTAACCTACAAAGTTTCTTTACATTAATATGAGTTGAAAGTCAAAGTAAATGATTGGGACTATTCTATCAGATTCGGTTTCTGACTCCTAATAAGTGTCAGTGCACTCTGAACATCCAGTTGACACTACAGACTTCATAAAAATCTGCAATATCAACACAACATTGGCCACTCCAATCCTACATATACAGATCGATGTTCTGCAGAGACAGATTCATCTACCTGTGAACTCCAAGGGAACCCTCATCATTCAGACCAGGATTGTATTCATTGTCAGGATCTCTCTGACCAAGTAGGATGGATACCTGCGTTGTGAATGTCCTAGTATTGTTGGATTCCAGTAACTTGGCCTCCACTGCCTGCTGTATGGTGTCAACCAGGCAATCCTGGTTCAGGAAGCTCACCTGCAAGTTTCATTTACACAATAAAGGGTGAAAATTCAATTGGGGGCGGGAGGACTCAATCCAAGTAGTCTTCATGTACAACACAAAGATGCTCAAATTCAGAAAGAGACCCCATGGAGAGGAGGAGAAAACATCAATGCCATTTACCTCTCGTTTGGTTGGGTGAACATTTACATCCACATGCTCTGAGGGCATAGCTATGGACATATAGATAAAAGGCTTAGAGGCCTTTGGCAAAATCGTTGCATACACTAGCTCAACAGACTTTCTAAGTGGACCACACTCCACTAGCCGATCTGCAAAAGCCATTTCACTCAGCCATCAAGAATATTCTAGTACTTTCAGCAAGTGGTCAGAGACACAAAAACCATCTACCAGTGTACAATAGAAAGAACAATTAGATTGAAACCTTAGACTCTGTACAAGAGGTATGTGTATGTGTACACAAACTAGATCCAAAATTTGTTCCAAATGCACCATATGCAACAAATCCAAGCAGTCAATCTAGATACAGTATCCAAGTACTAGCAAATTTCGGGCTCTTGTCAGCCATAGAGGACTTCAACAATGATACTCAACATTGTTAAAAAGAATTGGAAGCATGCAGTGTACCGTTGATAAACAGAACCATGATTGTCCGCTTTGAGCTATAATTTGCACTAGATATGAAACCATCCATCTTGAAAGTAGAACCTCCTGGACTATTGTCTGATGCTGAGATGGCAATCAGTTCCCGTGCGACCCCAGGGCCATAGACAGCTCTAATAGCATCTGTCGGTGATGTAGACCCCACTGTATGGACATCAGCTCGACTATCACCATGCTGGGAAGAAACAGGACAATAAATACAAAAAGTATTTCAGGAGTAGTTCACCGAAAAATCCAATGGTAATGAACTTGACAAGGACAAAAACAGAGCCAAACCACCTTCACAAGATATAGTATATGGCATAATAACTCTAGGTTAATCCTGGGCTATGACAAGTCTTTGCAGTGTGCAACCCTACATTGCAACCAACAGTCAACAATGTACAGAACGTGCTCTACCCCTCTAACAAATCGGACAATAAATTCATAGTGTCTGATTCAGATTGGAATCAATGCAAGTGGTCATTGTAAGCTTACCTTTTTACAAGAGAAGCTTACACCAATTTTGTGAACCGCATAGCGACTCACAACATCCAGAATACGACCATATTCTTCACTGGGGTTTTTGAAGGCCTTCCTTCGAGCAGCCACATTATAAAAGAGGTTTTCTACCTGGAAGAAACATGTTATCTTTAATAGAGACAATACACACATATTGTATGAATCCCTGCTAATATTTCATTCAGTTGACTGCAATAGGAGTGTTTAGTGAACTGGAGTAAGGCTCATCATAAAATACAAGAAAGTAATGACACAGACCATAATCTGTGTTCCCTTAACTGCTGCACAGGGACGAGGGTCTCCTTCCATCTGCCCATCTTTATATGTTGCTCTGCCAGAATCCAACAATTGGTACAAAGTTCAGACAAATCATACAAACGAGCAACAAAATACTTTGATGTAATCAGCCTTGAACCTAGAAACCAGAGACTTTGTAATTCTGTGCTGATCCACAACAAATATATTAGAAAAGCTGACCATGGAGAAAGCCATCACTTACTTGTAGCCATGTGCTTGACCATCAATCATAGTTGTAACGCTAAGATGTGCCACAAATGTAATACTAGCTAGAGCCTCACCCCTGAAGCCCAAGGTATTAATAGTCTGCAGATCCTCAAATTCTCGTAACTTTGAGGTTGTGTGTCTTTCACAGAGAAGTGGTAGATCTTCGTGCTGCAATGTGAAGAAACATACATGACACGCTTTAAACCATCAGTAACGACTTGTCAAGGTGCCTCGAGCAAAACCTCTCAATCAAGCTCTGCTTATAAGAACCACTCAAGCAATTTCCCAGAGACCCCTAAATAGCAGAAATACCTGGGGCCAAACCACTAAATGTAAACTTGCATTTCTTAATGAATTTGTTATATGAGATTGTTGTTCAACAGGCAAGGAAGACTTGTCTGGACCTTAAGACCAGCACTCCCTTAGACCCTATATTTCTTTTGAGTGATTCTCCAAGTAATAGGTCACATTCTTCGTGTCAACACATTTGAGTGCTCCCAGATCCTTTAATATTTAAAAAAAGTGCCACAAACCATTGAGTCTGCCTGAATCCTTCATGTATCACACTGGAGATATCTGGAGATCGGATGGTAGAACACTTTTAACTAGCACAAAGCGGGACATAGAAATTTGGCCCGGGTTTAGTTCATTACATTTCACACAAGGCTTTGCATAAGTTGGGTCTCTCTCAGAAAGGAAAACCTAAGGTTGTGTGCATGTGAGTGCTTCGAGAGAATGCTTTCAATGTATGTGAATGATTTAAGGGCAAGGTCTCTCCTACACCCTATCCCATGACTATCCTGCATTTATTTTGACAAAATTTCGTAACACTATAGAACACAAGTTGTACACCTCTATGTAACTCCTGTACCTGAGAAAAAATGTATCAACGTACCCGAATGCCATGCCCACTGTCAGCAATTTGGATAAGCTCCCAGAGGCTTTCATTGAAGCCAAAAGCACCACAACCATTAAGTATGCCTGATCCTTACATGTATGTCACAAGATTGGAGATATCTACCGATCAGGAATGAGAAGCTAAGGTTCGGTGATGCATGTGAATGATTCCAGGGCAAGGTCTCTCCTACACCTACCCCGTAACTATCCTGCAATTAAGTTGACACAAATTCGTAACACTATGAAACATCACAATCTAAATCCTGTAGCCGAGAAAAAATTGGCATCAAAATACCCGAATGCCATGGCCATTGTCAGCAGTTTGGATGAGCTCCTAACCATTGAGTATGCCTGATTCTTACATACTTCAGACAGAATTAATGATATCTGGAGATCAGAAATGAAAACTTAAGGTTTAATTGCATATGAGTACTTCAAGAGAATGCTTCCAGTGCATGAGAATGATTCCAGGGCAAGGTCTCTCTTACACCCTACCCCATGGTTATCCTGCAATTAAGTTGACACAAATTCATAACACTATGGAACATTACAATGTAGATCCTGTAACCGAGACAAATAAATGGTATCAACATACCCGAATGCCATGGCCATTGTCAGCAATTTGGATGAGCTTCAAACCCCCATCCTTGACGGTGACGCCAATGCTGGTGGCCCCCGCATCCAGGCTGTTCTCCAGAAGCTCCTTCAACGCAGACGCCGGCCGCTGGATGACCTCCCCTGCCGCTATCCTGTTCACAACCGCCTCTTCAAGGCGTCTGATCGGCGGCGGAACAATCACCAACTGTGCTTCCTCCATGGCCACTCTCTCTTCGTACATACACAAGCTTAAACCCTCTCTACATCCATAAACCCATGTTAATTCCTTTGCCCTGTTTGCTCTGCTCCTCTCCAATTACCCGTTCTTTTCTCTCACACGAAGCTCCAGCCACCTCCCTTCTAGTTCCAAAATGCAACGGAATCCTCCGACTCTTACCTACAACTTACACATCTGTCTAATAACACTGCTCACATCCATTCCCGAATCGCCCTACCGACTCGACTGATTAAGATTCTTCCAGTCTCTAGCTCGTCGCTGTGTGAAATTCATTGTAATGGTTAAGTTTCATCCGGAATTGAGTTCGAGTTTTGGGATGTAATAAGTTAGCTTGACCGAATCGATGTTGCAGCAGATGGTGCACGCAATCTGCGAGGTTTCACGAAGCGGCGGGAAGGAGGAGGGGCGCCCAAAGCTGACGTGGCTGCTGATTGGATTCTTTGTGTTCTAAGTCCAATGAGATTATGCCAACTGGATTGCCATCTTGTTTGAGCATAATTTATCTCCTAAGGTATGCAGGTGCTATTTGATTACTTTTCTTAATCAGACACCTATATTTGATTGGTGTGTGGTTCAATGAGGATCAAAGAATAAACAACAGAAGGACACATGAGATTGGATTGGATCTTCATATTTTATTTTCTATTTCACACTCAATTAGAAGGACTAATGTGTTTAATATAAGAAATTAACAAACATGCACTTTGTTAACCTTAACTAAAACAGGGAAGGTTTGATTCTCAATCCATTTTTGATGGTGCTTCATCAACGTAGATTTGTTAATGCAACACATGTTTCATTCTGTAAATATAATTGGTAGTTGGGGAACAAGAAAACAAACCAAAAATGACCCACAAATCTTAAGCAGAAGTAGGTAGGTAAAATGAAGGATCGTGTAAATCTCTAACTGTCTAGCATGTCAATACTAAAATTGATACCCCCACAACTCGGGCATTTATTCCAAATGCAATTCTAGGATATAGAGGTTTGTCATTGGCTTTGGATTCAAATTCACCTTCTTATGATCTTTGCACACATATATATTATCACTATCTATCTCCTATCTACCATCACCTTCAACAAATGCAAACTTGAAGATCCATGTCCAATCACCAATCGTAGCCCCCCCCCCCCCCCCCATGCAAGTAGAAGCGCTATTTCTACACCACTTGCAAAGGCCAAACAACCAACATTTCAAAATGCACCCTTGCATGTGCAAATGCACAACATTTTTGAAACATTTGATGTTTAGGTAAAGTGTTTCAATAAAAATTCACCAATGACACATGTGAATAAGAAACTAATTTATGTTTATGTTGTTTGCATATCCCTCATGTACCACCAATCAAAGTCAATTCGTTCAACCCCCGCTATTTGAGCAAATCAATGAGGAAACATAGTGCATTACACGATAATGCTAGATAATTTGGGCATTTGATTAGATATGAGGACCATCCAGAAAAATATCATAGGAAACAAAACACTACATGAGGACATATCAGTGAAAGACTACCTATGTGCCATGAAATAAATTTGGGAAAAGTTGATACAACCAAGGCTTTCATTAACTCAACAACATTCTACAACATAACCGGTTGTTGACTTTTCAACGCCAATGTGGCTCCATCCCATTGGCAACCCGTCACCATCGCCATCACAAGTTGCAACTCATAACCTTCTCACCTTTCAACTTGCATCCTATGCCCTTGGATCATGAAGATCAAGGGTTGCGATTGAAAAGTGGACAACCGGTTATGTCTGATAACCTACTCGCCGCTTCCGCGGCTCGTCGGTTATCTAATACAAACCTTTCAATGCACTACTTACATCCAAGTTCTCTCATAGTTGTGCCACAATGCTTGCAAGAAAAACAAAGTTGTAGTTTGAGCAACAAATCAAATAGTATTGGAAAACCCAATGACTCTCTCTCTCTCTCTCTCTCTCATAGCCTCCTTGCAACCTTCATGGATAAAATATTGAAAATGCATGAAGAAGCTACATAATAAGAATGCAATACACCGTCTCTACAAAATTGGAGCTCATTACAAGTTGGAGATTTGATGGTGTGTCATAAACTACCAAAACACCAAAATTTGCAAGGCCACCAAATTTGGATATCTAAACTTGTCCTTGGGGTTGGTAGGGCTCTCATCCTTGGAGAAGATTTCAAAATAATTGTAAAACAAAAACCCAATGCATGCATAAACAAAACCTCGTGATTTTTTTTATCAACTTCGGCACAAACTTAGGCAGTAACATCAAAGTGGACATTAGGAGTTGTAGAGGGATGATGTCATATTCCAAACAAAAACTTTCCCACAACCTGCCACCTGCCAGCATGCTATGCATTTGCCACCTTCCTCAAAAACGTTAGACTTGAGGCAACCAACTGCCTCCATACCGACATCAACTACATGCCACGTAGATTTCTTTGAAACCCGCATACCCACCCACCCAACCAATCCAATTATTGGCACCCAACATTATCCACCATGGCCCCCCAACCAATGCACCAATAGACGTCCCACTTATTGTATTTGATAAATTGGTAAATACACAAATATATCATAATACTATGACATTTGTTTTGGATAGATCATAATTACGGTTAATAAATAATCTAGCATATATAGTAAAGGTCACTCTACAATCAATATCAAAATAATTGAAATTATGAGCACAATGCCACATGTCACTTTTGCAGTAGTCGGAACCTCTACACAATCTCATGTGTCACCTCAAACAATTAGCATTTCAACACCAAAGTGTCAAACCCACTTATCACCTATGGTAGTCTCAAAGAAACTCTTTACAACTCTACCTTGTATATAAGCTCCCACCGAGGTTTCCACTTCATATTTCACAATACATCTTTGGTTCAAGTTGGAGCCCCTTAAGCTTTCTAGGGTTTAAATCTATACAATCTTTATTTTGACTACATGTAACTTGTGAGTGTCAACTCCAATTTGTATACTTGCAACGACCTTCTTTTTGTGTATTTGCACTTGCAAATTGGGTGAACTATTTTCAACCTCTCGCTTTGGTCAAGTTTTTTTGTGGGGTTGAATACTCCCATCATAGAGGACAAACGTGGGCATATCAAAGGCCACGATAAGTGTCACTACAACATTTATGGTATTTAGTGTTACTTACTATTTGGAATTATGCAAGGTTATAACTTCTCGCCATAGATTTCATTGGTTACCAAGAAAGATTAAACATGCTATATAGACAATAAAAACATAAACAACTTTACTTGACAAAAAGTTACATTCTTCGCAAAAACTTATAGCATTGTGTAAATTTGAGCAGTAAATGACACTAAATACCATAAATGGTGTAGTGTTGCCTGAATCTAATGTCCAAGGTACACTAAATATGATGTTTAGTGTCACCGATTCTAATTGTCTTGCTCAATACTAATTGTAAACTACGATATAGTGTCACCAACATTGAATGTTAACCCATTTAAATTTTTGTTTTCCTTGTGAAAAACTAAGGGGATTAAAGATTCACAGTGTTGCAATTACTGTCAGTTACAAGGTGATTTTTCATCCAAATTTCAATCATCCATGACAATATTTCATCACAAGTTGCTGACAAGAGAAGGTAGGGTTTTGGCCAATGGATGAACTCATCCATCATCCATGGCAATCTTTGTTCGTTTATTCATAAGAAGTGTCATCCAAAACGTTACCACAATGACATTAAATATCATGTGACACTAAATATCATATTTAGTGTAGTTCTCCAAATTGCTATGACATATTTATCATTACTTATAATTATACATATTTTATGGTTTTCGAGTGTTGTCAAAGAAAATTCTCATGCCCTGCATGCACACATGCATGGTACAATACGATTCCATACATAATTTGGTTTATTTCAAATTTGATAAAAAAATGATGAACATAAGAAAATAAAATAAAATAAAAGCCTAATTTAGTAAAAATAGAAACAAGAAGAGAGGAAGACATGGCTAATAACTCTAGATAAATCTAGAGTTGCCTTCCTTGGTTATGAAGTTCTAGTCTAAAGTGTTGTCAAAGAAAAATCTCATGCTATGCATGCATGAATGGTACAATATGATTCCATAGATAATTTAATTACTACTATTTTTATTATAAAAATTAATTGATGAAAGAGGCCATTTTTGCATAGAATTTGCATATGAAAATTTATTTACTTATTTGATGAGAACTAATTGATGAAAGGAGGACATTTTTACATGGAATTTGTAGATGAAAAATTCATTGTAATTGATGCAAAAAAATTAAATAAAAAATGAAAAGAAAAGAAGATGTAAAGGCTTGACATGTGTAAGTAGTAAATAAATTAAAATTTAAAAATAAAAAACCCAGAGAAAGATGTGGCTATCAAACATAACTCTAGATAGTTTTAGAGCTCCCTTTCCGGGCTATGATGTTATAGTGTTGCTCTCGACCAAAAGATCGCTCGCTTCTGAATGTCTTTGGTCTTACCCACCCGAACTCAAGGCCACTTCACACACGAGCCAAGAGCTGTGACCATGAAATTGTGAGAGCCCAAAAGAAAGTGTCGAAAGGCCGTCCCAAGACACCTCCAAAATCATGTAGTGTGGTCACAAATTCTCAAGTGTAGTGTGAAGTCATATGCGACCGGACCCCCGAATTTCTATTCATGCGGGTCCTTACACATGATAAAATAGAAAAAATGAACAGTTGTGAGCATTCGGAGTGCCATGATCTGCCGGTTTTGTATTAGGCCTACCTCCAAGAGGTGGTTTTTGAAAATAGTCCAAGTGACAATACAACATGATCCATTCGATGCCGTGTAGGAATCCATGTAGATTTTACATCCATCTTCCATTCACATACTCCGTTGGTCCCTCAAGAGTAGTGTGAAGCGAACTTGGACCGGCTCCACCTTTTCCACCAATGAGAGTGCTTGAAGTGTAATGGTCATGGGCTCTCAGTCTCGTATGTGAACTTGTGAAGTGGCCCTCAAGCCCTCCAAGATTAGGGTATCGTTCATTCAAGACCGTGTTCCGAAAGGGGGAGGGTCTTCCAAGGGGTCTTGGAGTGCTTCTCAAGACCACTAGGCTCCGAACTTTCGCCACTGCGGACATTCCAGTTCCGGTTTTAGGGTTAGCTTGAACATCGAGGTCGAGGGTTTGCTTTCGCTTCGTTCGGCGAAATCAGCCCTTTTTGCAGTTTCTGTGACCCCGTTTGGGTGTGTTGGCGCCTTGCACAGACACAAAGAAGGTCTGGAAACATGGCTGTGATGTTGAACACAAGTGTTGGTGACCTGGTGATAGATCTCTTCACAGATCAATGCCCCCTGGCCACCAAGAACTTCCTTAAGCTCTGCAAGTATGTCTCTTACCCTCCTATCTCTTTAGGCCTGCCGTTCTTTAGATTAAATTTTAAACCATGGATCCTGTTTATATGATTAGCCCTGCATGGCTGTTGTTCCTAGGTTTACATGTGTCGGATGTTATGGTTATTAATGTGTTTTGAGTTCATAATTGACTCGAGTGTTCTGGAGATTATAGATGTACCTTATTGGTGAATGTGCCAGATTCTTGTTGGATGATGAGCCATGTATGGCTGTTGGTTCTAGGTTGGCAGGTTTGGGTGTAATGGTGACTGATGCGTTTTGAGTATATAATTGACTCGAGGGTTTTCGAGGTTTTTGATGAAGCTCATTGGTGAATGTGTTGGATGATGTAGAATAAAGTACTACAACCACTGCATTTTCCACTTGGTCCAGAAGGACTTCATTGTGCAGACAGGTGATCCAACGGGCACAGGATCAGGTGGAGACTCCATCTACAAGTAAGGAACTCCATTGTTAGTGTTCGTGAATCAGAACTACCTTTGTTGTTGAAGTGTTGTAATTAGATTAGGTTATGCAGCTCAAAGATGAGGTCACCTTGCTGTTCAACTGATTAGTCTGAATTCTGGGTTTAGTGGATAGTCTGAATTCAGTGCTTTCCGATACCTTAATTGTTGTGGGTGTCCTGATTGCACTTTGTGAACAATCAAGGTGATTTTCTTGAATGTTGGTTTTCATGATTATGCAGATGACCTAATGCGAGTAGGATTGCAATGCGTGTTCTCAGGTCTTCATTATGTTGACTTTGGCAGGGTTTGTAGAAAGTACTTAGGAGTGTAGAGGGTGAGTGGAGATTGCATGGATTTGTTAATATTCCCCACTTACTTGCAGATTATTGTATGGGGACCAGGCAAGGTTTTTTGATGACGAAATTCATCCTCAGCTCAAGCATGACAAAGTGGGCATCGTGGCAATGGCTAGTGCTGGGGAAAACGCAAATGCATCCCAGGTTCTTATTTGTCTGCCTCTTGCCACAAGCTACATGTTGGGATGTTGCCGTGCAACAGTCTTTTTTACTATCACCAATGCAGCTCATTTTATTTAAAGAGTCATATCAGTGCAATCTTGACTGAATAAACCATGTAGGTATATTCTGTAGTTTAGTGAGGCCACCTGGGCACTGAAGGGTTTCAACCTTCTGCCTCATTTTTTAGTCAATTCAGCAAAATACTAGACCTTAGGCATTGAATGTGAAGTATATGTGCACATGAATGGAACCTGGAGTGTATCAGTCGTCAACAGGTTTCCTTGATGTTCTTCTTGTTGGTGCTGGTTCTCTAATTAACAGAATTTCTCGACCATGGACAGTAGCATTGTATGGACAATCTCTGATTTTTTTACTGATGATGTTTGGTGTATTTGCAGTTTTATATTACAACCAGGGCTGAGCTTGACTACCTTGATGGAAAGCACACGGTCAGCATTCCTCCCGGGATTGGATTGTGTAGTAACTTCTAGCTGTTGATACATGTGACAAGCCCATGTTATTTTCTTTGCTCCATGTTGTGTCCAGAAAGCTGAGTGTGTTGATGTGTTCTGCAGGTGTTTGGAGAGGTAGGAGAGGGTTTAGAAACACTCATGAGAATAAATGGAGCCTTTGTAGATGAAAAGGACAGGCCCTATAAGAATATTCGGTATGTTTACCATCCTTTAATTCTTGTATGTTACTGTTATGCATTTTGGAGTTCACATTGCTATATATATATGTGGTGACATTTTATGTATGATAAGATATTGATGTTTTGTAGTTGTATAACATATCCCAACGGGACTCTTCATAAGGCTGATGATACGATGTGGTCCAGGATCAAGCACACTACTATACTGGACGATCCGTTTGATGACCCTGCAGGCCTGGCCGATCTAATTCCAGACAAATCTCCTGAATTAAAACCTCCTGCCGAGGTAAATACTGTTCCTGACTTAACCTTTGTCATTTCATTCTTTCAGTAGGTTCACTTTCGAGTCTTTTTCCCTGTGCAACTTTCTCCTTTATTCACTATTCATGATTGTTGATAAAAAACTCCATCTGGATTTTGAGGTGCTCGTCTGATCTTGAAAGGGACTCCATCTTCCTGCCCAAAACCACTGCTTGTGCTGAAACATCTGGACCTCGCTCATGAGGACGTACACAATTAAGCCGGCACGTCAGAAGCAACCTCACAAAGGCTGCGATGACTGACATGCGACTATGTGTGCCGAAGAGCAAGTTGTAGATGCCTTCTGCTTGTGCTGAAGGCTTGTGGACCATGATGCAATAGGCCTGGTTGTACTACAACTATGTTCATTATTCAGAATCTCTGTAGAGGTAGTCTGTGGACTGTAGGTTTGTCATCAACCGTACACAATTAAGCCGGCAAGCCAGGAGCAGCCTTACAAAGGATGTGATTTCTGGAATGCGACTATGTGTCCGAAGAGCAAGTTGTAGATGCCATCCGCTTGTGCTGAAGGCTTGTGGGCCATGATGCAATGGGCCTGGTTATACTACAAATTTGTTCATTATTCAGAATCACTGTAGAAGGTAGTCTGTGGACTGTAGGTTTTTCATAAACCGTACACAATTAAGCCGGCAAGCCAGGAGCAGCCTTACAAAAGGGTGTGATTTCTGGAATGCGACTATGTGTCACGAAGAGCAAGTTGTAGATGCCATCTGCTTGTGTTGAAGGCTTGTGGGCCATGATGCAATGGGCCTGGTTATACTACAAATCTGTTCATTATTCAGAATCACTGTCGAAGGTAGTCTGTGGACTATAGGTTTTTCATAAACCGTACACAATTAAGCCGGCAAGCCAGGAGCAGCCTTACAAAAGGGTGTGATTTCTGGAATGCGACTATGTGTCACGGAGAGCAAGTTGTAGATGCCTTCTGCTTGTGCTGAAGGCTTGTGGGCCATGATGCGATAGGTTTGGTTACACTACAAGTTTGTTCATTATTCAGAATCTCTGTAGGAGGTAGTCTGTGGACTGTAGGTTTGTCATCAACCGTACACAATTAAGCCGGCAAGCCAGGAGCAGCCTTACAAAAGGGTGTGATTTCTGGAATGCGACTATGTGTCACGGAGAGCAAGTTGTAGATGCCATCTGCTTGTGCTGAAGGCTTGTGGGCCATGATGCAATAGGCCTGGTTATACTACAAATCTGTTCATTATTCAGAATCTCCGTGGAATGTAGTTTGTAGACTGTAGGTTTTTCATAGACCGTACACAATTAAGCCGGCAAGCCAGGAGCAGCCTTACAAAAGGGTGTGATTTCTGGAATGCGACTATGTGTCACGAAGAGCAAGTTGTAGATGCCATCTGCTTGTGGTGAAGGCTTGTGGGCCATGATGCAACAGGCCTGGTTATACTACAAATCTGTTCATTATTCAGAATCTCTGTGAAGGTAGTTTGTGGACTGTAGGTTTTTCATAGACCGTACACAATTAAGCCGGCAAGCCAGGAGCAGCCTACAAAGGGTGTAATTTCTGGAATGCGACTATGTGTCACGGAGAGCAAGTTGTAGATCCCATCTGCTTGTGCTGAAGGCTTGTGGGCCATGATGCAACAGGCCTGGTTATACTACAAATCTGTTCATTATTCAGAATCTTTGTAGTAGGTAGTCTGTAGACTGTAGGTTTGTCATAAACCGTACACAATTAAGCCGGCAAGCCAGGAGCAGCCTTACAAAAGGGTGTGATTTCTGGAATGCGACTATGTGTCACGAAGAGCAAGTTGTAGATGCCTGCTACTAATGCTGAAGGCTTGTGGGCCATGATGCAGTAGGCCTGGTTATACTACATATTTGTCAATGATCTAGAATTGCTGAGTGAGCTGGTTCTCAGACTTTTTGTGCTTCATATGCCGTACACAATTGAGCGGACATGCTAGAAGCAAGATTATGCTGTGATTTCTGGAATGTGACTATGTGTTGCGAATAACAGGTGTAGGTACTGTCTGCTTTCACTGAAGGCTTGTGGGCCATGATGTTGTAGGCCTGGTTATGCTACACATACACTTCTGTTGAATAGTAAGTTGTAGGTGCTGTCAGCTTGGCTGAAGCCTTGTGGGCCATGATGCTCCAGGTCTGGTTATATTGCAAATTTTGGTATTGCCTAAAAACTGATTAAGAGCCACCACAAGTGTTTATGAGGTGGGATGTTTATTATTTGCACAATTTATTATACATGCTTTACTATGTGTTATGTTCACATGGATAGTAAACTTGAACAGTTAACCTGGAAGTAAATTTTAAATAAGAGTTGCCAAACCTTGTAAGCCTGTGTGGTTGTTGCACACTGGAGGTTCTTCAGCAACCATCCACTATAATTAGGCGTGCTACTAACAAGCATGCAAGGTGGTAACGATGGGCATGAGTCAATCTAACCAGTATCGTCAATTTTAGGTGCTGTGTACTGAATGCTTGTTGGTCATGGCTTGGGCATAATTGTCCTGCATGTTGTGATTTTTTTAATATGCAAATCACTATTCCCAGCTAAGCCAGAAGAAAATCAGTGAGTGTGATATGGATGCTGATTCTTCAATGGTGTTTTGAACAGGGAGAGGAAGTGCGTTTGGAAGATGATTGGGTTCCTATGGACGATAACATGGATGCAGAGGAACTTGAGAGGTCAATGCGCAGGAAGGAGGCGCAGTCTCGAGCAGTTGTTCTGGAGATGGTATATATCTGGATTATTTAATTTTGTTTGTATTGTCTGTGGTTCTTATTGTTTTTGTCAATGACCAAGAGTATGCTTTATATCCAAACTGGAGGTCTTACCATTGGTCCCAAAACTTTTTCAACTTGGAAATGGGCTTAAATCATTCTGCTGACTGTTATGTGCAGATTGGGGACCTTCCAGAGGCAGAGATGAAGCCCCCAGAGAATGTGCTATTTGTTTGCAAGCTCAACCCTGTTACTGAGGTAAGTATATTACTAGCTCCTGGAGGTTTTTCCTATTGCAGTCATGGCTCATTCTTTTGTTCTTCACAATGTGTAACTTGTTTTCTCACTAGCACGGATTTGGGGATTTCAGGAAGGTGACCTTGAGATTATTTTTGGACGATTTGGCAAAGTGATGTCGTAAGTACCCCTTCGTTGTTGCTCTGCAGGGACTTATTTGTCTTGTATCTATAAGAACCTAGTTTGATGTTCTACAATAATCTGTCTTGTTAAAGATATGTATTAGTATTGTGAGGATTCACGGGACTGTTGATGTGAGGCTGGTGCACTGTTTGTAATCTAAGTAAATTCAGGTAGGACTCTAATGCAGATCAGGGCGTGCAGTTGACCTGATGTTGTGAAATTTTCTCAGGGCGGACATAATACGAGACTACAAAACCGGGGATAGTTTGTGCTATGCTTTTATTGGTATGTACTCGTCTTATTCATCAGTCCTTGATAAGTAAATTTCACTACTTGTTCATCAGTATCAATGGTTTTGATAGGTGACCAAATGGCGTACTTCAAAACGATTCTCTTTCTCATCCATGACTACCTTTGGGTTTACAGAATTTGAAACGCAGGAGTCATGTGAGCTTGCGTACTTTAAGGTATGATGTATCTTCATCCTTACTTTAAATGTAGGCATGGTTGAAATGTAGAGTTCAGAAGGTCCGGAGTAGCCAGGCTGCTGCTCAGCTATGTCTTTCAGAGACAGTGCTTAAAGTTGATATTTGCACCTTGACCTAATTCCATGCTTTTGGATGTGGCAGATGGACAATGTTCTAATAGACGATCGGAGAATACATGTCGATTTCAGTCAGAGTGTCTCACACCTGTGGAACCGCTATCGGAAGCTAGGTGCCAAAGGAGGGGATGGCCAAAGTCAGTACCTCTTTACACTATCTTGAGGCCAACATTATTGAGCATATGTTAGTGCTCCTCTTAAGGATATGAGTCACATAAAGTTTCAGGAAGTGGAGTACTGTATATTTGAACTGAAACAAATGCATGCAGGTCTCATCGTTTGCATTGTGGTTCATCATGCAGTTTCCAATTACGGACCTGGACAAGGGAAAGGTCGTGGTTGTTTCAAGTGTGGGGAGGTGGGCCACTTTGCAAAGGAGTGTCCTAATGATGGGGCAGATGAGAAAGAAGGTGCTCCTCAGAAACCTAAGTATTCCATAAAGGATACTGGTGGTCAACGCGGAAACACAAAAAAAAGGTACCTTTTCATTCGCACTATCTCAAAATCTGTTCTACATTATTTTGAGGCATAAAAAATGCAGGTTGGTGACCTAGCTCAGCCTTCACTATACCTGAATTGGAACTCCTCCTTGCAGGTATGATATGGTATTTGATGAGGATACAGCAGAACTGCGTCCTGCAGAGAAATCTGAAGGGAGACATGGGTTAGATAAAGAGCGAATGAAAAATGAAGAACACAAAAGGAAAGGAGATTCTCGGGACAGAGATAGTGGACGTGGGTTTTATGCAGGAAGGGATGATGAGAAGCCTCGGCAGGACAGACAACAAGAGAGGGACACAGAGAGGTTACGTGAGAATGGTGCACATAGACACAATGAAAGGAGACCAGATGATAGAGGTTCTGATAGGCATCACCGTGAGAGAGATAGGAATAGACCAAGGGATGTGGGTTTGTACTCCCATGGTGAGCAACACCAAGAACAGAGAGGGCGAGCACATGACGATGATGACAGAAAAGCTGTAAATGATACACGAGATAATCCTAGACCATCTAGGGCCAGTGTTCGAGATTTTGACAGATCAAGGGTAGATTCTAGACATGCTACGGAAGCCGATACACAACAAGAGTTCAGGAAGAGAAGGGATGCTGCCAGGCCACTTCATGAAGTCCGTGGAGATGAAGATTTGGAGGATTCCAGAAATCAAAGAGTTCAAGAAAGTAAACGGCAGGATGACAGAGATGATCTTAAGAAAGGTGGCAGAAGCAGGAATTTAGAGCATTCTGGTGAGGACTACAGAAATCAAAGAGGGTTGAAAGAGAGTAAACGAAGGAATGAAGTTGATGACCTTAGGAAGGTAGGTCAGAAAAGTTACAGGGAGCCAAGTCCTGATGGTAGGAGCGACAGGAAAGTGGAAAAGAGAAGGGAAAGAGAGCATAGTCGCGATCGATATGATGATGAAGGATATTCCAGCAGGAGGAAGCGACATTGACAAGTAGCAGAGTGTTGTATCCAAAGTGTAGAGTGCCTTCTAACAGATTTCGACTTGTTCCCCATTTCTTGAGAAAATGAATAGATAAGCACGGGTAGATATGGATTTTGCAGTGTCAACTAGCCTCCTCATAATATGTATCTGTTGAACTTGAAGCAAGCCATTGGCACTGGCTTGAATTCCACTTGGCAGGTGAACTTCTTTTGTTTGGTGGGTAGCACTTTGTTATGTTTTGCACTTGCCACTAAACATTGACAAAAGAGTTATTTTCAAAAAATGTTGTCCGACTCTGACCCCAATAAGTAGCTCGAGGGATTGATTTAAAAGTTCATAATGTGCAAGAAAGTTCAACAAAACGTCGGTTAAGGGGAAATCGGGTAGATTTAAAAAAAAATCTCGCGCATTTTTTCCCCAGATACAAATAGCCCTGGTTATCAGTGCGTTGCATTCATTGCGGCTCAAAGTCAGGTTTCTATAATTTATTTAGATGAGGTCCAACAAACCGCCTCACTTATCTTTTGATTGTTGGGCTTGATGGTGGATATTGGCTGTTCAATTAGATAGGTTTAGGGTCTAGGGTTTAGTGATATTTTGTTAACATGTCCATGATTTTTGTGCATTCTTTCCTCTGAGAACTCATACAGGCATTTGTACTGACATGTCACAACGTCTTGCAGTAATCCATGATCGTGTGACTAATAATTGACTGAACTATTTTTGAAGTACCATTCTAATTATCCTCCTCACAGTACAAAACAATGATAGGGGAGAACCGGCAGTTAGTTACAAATGAACCGGTTGAGTTTGAGAAATAACCGGTTGAAGTTCAAGACTGCAGGAAAATTACTGATCATTTTAGAGGAATCTATAGAATATACCCCAATTTAATAAAGGAAAACCAGAGGATGTCAACATATAACCGGTTGGACTTGCAAACACTAGGATCTCAACCGATTATGCCCAAAAATCTCCCCGATCACTGGTACAAAAGGTATAATCCCCACGCTGGTTATTCCTTGTTCTATACTTATAGAATACCAATTTTTCTTTCCATAGTTTTTATAGGTACATTGTTGTATGGGTTGTTTCAGTTGGTTTTCCAAAAAGTTTGCAACCTAATGTACAAAATATACCCTCCTTCAAAATATTGAAACTAGTTTGGACCCGTGTTGTCTTGGCTCGTTGCATTTGTGCATATGAATTCATGCATATTTGGACATGTATCATTGGTTTGACATGTCACAATAATGTCCAACTATTTGGAATATTTGGAATAGCAATTGCGTCACCACCCATCCATAGCTTTGTATACTATAATGACCCTTGAAGATTTTGCTAAGAGAGCACCAAAGGACATTTAGGAGGATATGCAAGAGATTTGTTGTACTATACCCCATTAAGAGAATGTGTACTCTCTAATAGGTGGCGCAAAAGTAAAGTTTAGCATATAGAGGCATTCATTGATGCTTGAAACAAGTTAAGACTTTCTCAAAGGTTTATGGAGAAACTCGGGTCATGATGTGCCCTAACATTACCGAGCCCAAAGGTATTTACTGCAGCCCTTGCATCGAGGCGCTGTAGAGTGGCGTCAGAGCGGAATAAGGAGGGTGGTCACCGTTCAGAGTCACCTGCCTTCCTGCGTGCTGCCGGACCCGCCCCGGCCCGGGATGGAGCGCCACCCTGACATCCACGTGGCCCACCTCCACGCTGTCCACCACGTCACAGGTCCAGATCCGCTGCCGTCCGCCCCCCCCCCCCCCCGAGGTAACAGGGTCCTCGCACCACATGCCATGCCATGCCCATACCATCACGACCATGGACATCACCCGCCATCCATCCATCCATGGCGGTAACCTAAGCGCCCTCGGGGAGTGCGCTCTCCATACCCTGCTTTTCAAAACCTCATTCAAGTAGCCATTATGATTCTTTGTAACCTGGACAGTTGTGATTGCTGAGCTATGGAGTGTTTTTAGGGTGCTGATGACGTTGTAGCAATGATGGAATGCAATGTTTACGGCCGAGATCGCAGTTTAGGAGTGTTACTTTTGTAGGACGGTGGGTACAATGAAGGTAAATCATATCATTTCTCATATTTCGCTTCAATGGACCCAATCAACCATCACTTCTGATTGATTGTAACCTACTTAATTGCTGCGTAGTCCAGGTTTGCAGCGCACTGGAGTGCCTTGTATGAAGTGATAGTTTAGCAAGAAGGTTAGGACAATGATGCGGTGAGGACTGACGCGCAAGATCTGGTAATGAGGTTTAGGATGCACTGAGTGTACTTCCATTATCAGCCATAGTGGTCATGGCAGTCATGTTACGGAGGTAAATTCTGATTGGCCAATAATATTTGCTGATGTTGTCTTCATTGGTGATGTTGCAGGTGTTCCATGCTATCAGGAGAAGCTCCGTCCGCCATTCTGCTGCAGAGCGATGAGCGCCGAACGAGGAGGACGTCCAGAAACGTAGGTTACAAGGGGCGTACGCCGTGTATGATTTGTAAGTACTGTAACATGTCATTTTTTCCTATCTTTTGGCTGCAATCATTTGTTGGGTGTTGTTTGTGTGTGGCAGCGATTCTGCCATTTGGATGCATGCTTAGGCATTGTTTGTGAATGGAATCCCTTCCTGGCTCCAGGCATTGCAGTTTTCAGCTTGGTATAGTTACGGTTTAGGGTGCTTTTGTGGTAATGTGGAGGTCATCTGTAACACTGGTCTTCACAGCGGATCTTCCGGGTTTTCTTTTTTCATTCGTCTTTATGAGTCGCCGCGTTTGTGGCATTCACATGAGTGCTTGAGCGTTGTATGTGTGTAGGTCGCTTGGTTCGTGTAGGAACTACATTTTGGTGGTTAGATTAGTTGGGGTTCAGGGTGTTCACGTGCACTTCTCGGAAATGATCATTTTTTTGGGGTTCACTCTTCATTCTGGCCGGCCTCTTTTATGCCCTACTACATGTCTGCCACTTAGTCGGCGTTCTGTATGCTTCAGCGTTGTATCTGTTTAGGTCGCTAGGTTTAGGTATGCACTACGCTTTTTTGGTAAGGGTTTAGGTGGGGTTCAGGTCTGAGGGGGCATGCGTCGGAAGTTCTTCGTTTTTTGTGGGTTCACTCTTCTTTGTGGCTGGCCGCTTTTCTGCACTACTACATCTCTGCCACGGCGTCGGCTTTGTGCAGGCTTCAGCGTTGTATGTGTGTAGGTCGCTTGGTTCGTCTAGGAACTACATTTTTTTGGTTAGATTAGTTAGGGTTCAGGGTGTTCATGTGCTCGCATCAGAAAGTGGTCGTTTTTGGGGGTTCACTCCTGTTTCTGGGTGGCCTCTTTTCTGCCTTACTACATGTTTGCTAGGGCATCGGCTTCGTGTATGCTTCAGCGTTGTATCGAAGCAGGTCGCTTGGTTCGTCTAGGAACGTCATTTTTTTGGTTAGATTAGTCTGGCTTCAAGGTGTTCACAAGCACGCGTCGGAAATTGGTCGATTTTTTGGGGGTTCACTCTTGTTTCTGGTTCGCCTGTTTTCTGGGGGCTTCAGCGTCGAAAATTGTTCAGTTTTTGTGGGTTCACTCTTCTTTGTGGCTGGCCGCTTTTCTGCCCTACTACATCTTTGCCACGGCGTCGACTTTGTGTAGGCTTCAACGTTGTATGTGTGTAGGTCGCTTGGTTCGTGTAGGAACTACAATTTTTTTGTTAGATTAGTTGGGGTTTAGGGTGTTCACGTGCACTTCTCGGAAATGAACATTTTTTTGGGGGTTCACTCTTGTTTATGGCTGGCCTCTTTTCTGCCTTGCTACATGTTTGCCAGTCAGTCGGCGTTGTGTTTGCTTCACCGTTGTATCTGTTTAGGTCGCTTGGTTCATCTATGCAGTACGATGTTTTCGTTAGATTAGTTGGGGTTCAGGTCTTCACATGGTAGCGTCGGAAATTGGTCGTTTTTTTAGGGTTCACTCTTGTTTCTGGCTGGCCGCTTCTCTGCCCTACTACATGTCTGCCAGGGCGCTGGAAACATCCGATATTGCAGGTTACTTGTGGCTTCACTCATTTTTCTGGGTGGCCGTTTTTCTGCCATTGACATGTTTGCGAGGGCGTCGGTGTTGTGTATGCTCGAGCGTTGTCTGTGATGTCTGTTGGTTCCTCTGTTGGTCCAGTAGAGACGTGTTTGATCCTGCCGTGCGTACTAGGGTTGTGAAGGCCGGAAATTGCTGCTTCACACTGCATTTTCAACAACTGAGGATCGGGGGTGACAGAATGACAACAAATTCAACTGTCCAAGGCATTCAGATGCATCCTTTGGGTCCTGTTGGGTCTTTGGGGTTTAGGGTCTGTTTTGTTTAGGGTGGGACCGTCTCCGGCATTCACATGTATGCTTATGGTCATTCCTTGCTTTGGTGGCCTGGGTCATCCTCTCTTTGGAGTTTTAGGTGCAGAATAGTTAGAGTGCAGGCAAGTGTTTGTTGACGCTCCTTCTGCCTTAACCTGTGGCCATGGCTGTTGGTCCGAACCCTTCCATGGAGGGATGCTAAAACCCAGCACCTCGCATGTTTAGGGTCGCTCCCCGAGCTTCGAAATTCCACCCCCCCTCATTCACGCTCTCGCCTGAAATTACGCTATTCCTTGCTATTGATTTGCATTGTGTCTTGCAGAATATGGATTCTGCTGCACACACGCCTTTGGGTGCAGAAGACGAAGTCGTGTACTATGTGAACAGAAATTTCTCTGGATGGGTGGAGCAGCGTGTCAAGAGGCGTGTCTACATCGAACTGAAATTGGAGTGTACTAGCAATCGAAAGAGGGATGTGCAGAAGGCGAGGGATGACTTGTTGTGCGTTTATTGCATGCACTCTTTTCCGAGTAAGCTGCGCTTGACGGATCACCGGGTGGTGGGCTGCCCGTGTGGACCATTGGACTCCGCTGGCTCACGATGGGAGCTTCCCGTGTATCCGAATTTGAAGACAGCCAAGCAGGGTAAGGACCTCAAACTAGCGCTGCAACGAGGTGACGGTAAAGTACGGGACAGTTTGCAGGACAACACCATTTGGCTAGAGCTCAACCCCGAGCTCCAGGACCCCACTTTCCCCCCCGCTGGAGCAAGAGTGCAAGTGCGGTGGTTCATGGAGCCAACTCTTGACAGATTGACACCTTGCCCAGACATAGGAGGAGGGAGTGCGCAGTGCAAGCATAGACCTGAACGGGAAAAGCTATTTTGCGAGCGGTGAGCGGTGAGCGGTAAGTTTTCTAGAATATTGAAATTTTGTGTGGTGAAACATGCCCTATGACCGCGGTGTAGAGCTAAATATTGAAATATTTTTTGACAATTTTTTTGACAAAAATAACCTATAACCGTGGTTGAGGAACCTATAACCATGGTTATAAATTTGACCTCAAATCATTGGTTTTAATTTGGGTCTCGACATGCCCAACGGCTTAGATTTCATGTTCGGTCTCGGCATATATGGCCACTTTGGACAAGGCCTAGGGGTTTTAAGTTTGATTTGAGGTCAAGTTGATAGCTTCAGGTTGAATGAGGGCATGCAATGTTTGGGTTTCATGCTTAGCTACATTCAACCTGAATCTATAAATTTGACCTCAAATCATTGGTTTCAGGTTGAGTCTCGGCATGCCAAGTGGTTCATATTTCATGTGGGAGTGGCCACTTTGGATATGGCCCCGGATTTCTTGGGGTTTGATGTTTGATTTGAACCTAAAACATAGGATGATGTCCATAATTTATGCACAAGCCTTTTTTGGGTTATTCCATTCTTCTTCCAGTCTATCTTCTCATTTTTTAATTCTTCCATTCTTCTTCCAGTGTATCTTCTTATTATTTGTAATTCTAAAAAACGTATTGATATTCTATACTTATCATCTTTAATTTTTTGGTTTAGTTTTTCCGTTTAGTTTTCCTTAGTCTTTGTTTCATGTTTTGATCTATATGTTTACAACTACATTTCTTTATCTTTTTTAGTTAACCTCTATGTTTTATTGAGTAATAGAGTGGAAGGAGGGTTTAGGGTACACTTTTCGTTGGTGTACACTTTAGTCAACTTGTAGACCATTGTGTAATATAGGTGTGCATCTCATATCATTGTTGAACATACTCATGCAGAGGTATTAGAAAAGACACTTAAATGCCAAGTTACATGAGGTGACACTAATGGTTTAGGGTCATTTATTCAACACAACATTCGCCTAAAATCGCAATCAATCATTGAAAAAGTGTACGAATGCGTTCACTCCTCCTCATCACACTGAACAACTTCTAGATCTAGAAAACTCAAGCCTCTACGAGACAGAGAACGGGAGCGCGAAGTGGGATTCCGTATGCCCTCACTTGCAAAACAAAAAGCGATTTCTTCGGCATATGTAGGCAACTCAAAGGATTTAGGAGGGTTTGGAAAAAATGTTGGCCTACAAAAAAAAGGATCTCGCACCTGCAAAACGAAAGGCTTCAATAAGAAGTGACAACAAAAAGAAGTAACATAAATCAACATGATCTCAATAGAAAAGCATACTTGACCGTTTAGACTTACTTACTGAATCGGGATTTCTTCACGATCCGCTCAACTTCAATTTCCTCGCCATCAATGTCATCCACGATGGTGAGTGGATCCAGGTGAGGAGGCGAAAGAGTAGGTGAAGCCCGGATGAGGGGTGCCAGTAAGGCCTTGAAGATTTCCTCATCCGGCTCCAACGCAGCAATATGTCGGTTGATATTGCGACAAGCGTGTATGGACGACCCTAGAGAAGTGAACATGATTTAGGTGATAAGTGAATATACAAATAAAATTGAGTTGAAACCTTGAGGAAAATAAACTGAGACTGAGTAGGGTTTAGGTTGAGAAAACGAACCAGTGGCTGCAATGCAGTCAACCACGAGATCCCCAAAAAAGGTAGACGCTTCTATAAGCATCTGCATGAGCAAGACGGACTTCTCCCGAGGGCCTCGCCAAGGTAAATTGCCATTCATGAGCTGATCATCTTTCGTGACCAGGTTCATGAGGATGTCATCTCTGGCAACGTCTACTCCGTGGTGGTCAAGAGCAGGGATTGGCTGAAAAGAAAATGTAGACTTGGGAACCCCTGGAAGACTCCTCACCACCAAACAGATGCCAGATCTCATGGTCTGGCATTCGAACAAGAAGATTAGACAAGATTGACAATGTCCATGGAGAATCAAATAATGTGTGAAGATCCAAACTGATCATGCTGGACAAGAACAAAGGGCAAAGATTACAATCGAAAATAATAACAAATATATGACAAACGAAAACATATGCATTTCAAGATCAAATCACTTACAGTGGATGTCGGATATACTGCTGATGTCAAATGCAGACGGTTCATCCCCCACCACTCCTTGCGGATTTCAAAACCGTATGACTTGCAGTATCCGAGTATGTTTGACTTTGTGCTCAATCGAAACGGATGAAGGATGATGAATGCACCATCATCCTGGAGGTGTTGGTCGGCAAAATAAAAAATGGGCTCTAGCCATTCCTTAGAATCCTGGTTCCATAAGGGCACAAATGAAATAGGGTTCGAAATACCTGGAACTGGGAGACCTTTTGGTTGGTCCACAAGGATCAAATCCACACAATGGTGGTTTCCAGAAGATCCTTTGTGCGCACGCCTTTTATCCGATGAATGCTGCTCAATGAGCAATTCAATGTAAGAAACGTAACAATTTCAAAAGCAAACATAATTGGACAACTAAATACTAGAAGTTGCAAAAAAGAACCACATCAGATGGGCAAATAAAAACAAAAATACCTTAGACATAAAAGCTTTGAGGTCATCGTAGAGGGGTGACAAACTGCCCGATTCACCGCCAAAGACCTCAAACAATGAAGAGTTTAGAATGAACTCATCATTCATGCAATTGGTGTCCTCTGTGAGATCAACAATCGGCAACTGGGAAAGGAGCTCATATGAGGTGTCCCTCTTAGTACCCCTAGCTGAAACTGAGCGACAGACTATGCTCGGCCCCGAATGGACTTTTTAAAGGCAAGAAGTTTGATATATCAGCCAAAATTGAAAATCGAAATTAATATGCATAAGAACCCCCCCCCCCTTAACCTTATGACCTTAATGCCCTTCAACCTGAATTGACTTGAATTCTAACTTCAAACTGAAATCCCTAGATACTATGCTCGGTCCCGAATGGACTCTCTAAAGGCAAGAAGTTTGATATATACGCCAAAATTGAAAATCTAAAATCATTATGAATATGACCCCCCCCCCCCCTAACCTTATGACCTTAATGCCCTTCAACCTGAATTGACTTGAATTCTAACTTCAAACTGAAATCCCTAGATACTATGCTCGGCCCCGAATGGACTCTCTAAAGGCAAGAAGTTTGATATATAAGCCAAAATTGAAAATCTAAAATCATTATGAATATGACCCCCCCCCCTAACCCTATGACCTTAATGCCCTTTAACCTGAATTGACTTGAATTCTAACTTCAAACTGAAATCCCTACAGACTATGCTCGGCCCCGAATGGACTCTCTAAAGGTTGCAAGTTTCATATATAAGCCAAAATTGAAACTCTAAAATCATTATGAATATGACTTTCCCCCCCTAACCTTATGACCTTAATGCCCTTGACCTGAATTGACTTGAATTCTAACTTCAAACTGAAATCCCTACAGACTATGCTCTGCCCCAAATGGACTCTCTAAAGGCAAGAAGTTTGATATATAAGCCAAAATTGAAAATCTAAAATCATTATGAATATGACCCCCCCCCCCCCTAACCTTATGACCTTAATGCCCTTGAACCTGAATTGACTTGGATTCTAACTTCAAACTGAAATCCCTAGATACTATACTCGGCCCCGAATGGACTCTCTAAAGGCAAGAAGTTTGATATATACGCCAAAATTGGAAATCTAAAATCATTATGAATATGACCCCCCCCCCCCCTTAACCTTATGACCTTAATGCCCTTCAACCTGAATTGACTTGCATTCTAACTTCAAACTGAAATCCCTAGATACTATGCTCGGCCCCGAATGGACTCTCTAAAGGCAAGAAGTTTGATATATACGCCAAAACTGAAAATCTAAAATCATTATTAATATGACCCCCCCCCCCAACCTTATGACCTGAATGCCCTTCAACCTGAATTGACTTGAATTCTAACTTCAAACTGAAATCCCTAGATACTATGCTCGGCCCCGAATGGACTCTCTAAAGGCTGCAAGTTTGATATATACGCCAAAATTGAAAATCTAAAATCATTATGAATATGACCCCCCCCCCTAACCTTATGACCTTAATGCCCTTCAACCTGAATTGAATTGAATTCTAACTTCAAACTGAAATCCCTAGATACTATGCTCGGCCCCGAATGGACTCTCTAAAGGCAAGAAGTTTGATATATAAGCCAACATTGAAAATCTAAAATCATTATGAATATGACCCCCCCCCCTAACCCTATGACCTTAATGCCCTTTAACCTGAATTGACTTGAATTCTAACTTCAAACTGAAATCCCTACAGACTATGCTCGGCCCCGAATGGACTCTCTAAAGGTTCCAAGTTTGATATATAAGCCAAAATTGAAAATCTAAAATCATTATGAATATGACTTTCCCCCCCGAACCTTATGACCTTAATGCCCTTGAACCTGAATTGACTTGAATTCTAACTTCAAACTGAAATCCCTACAGACTATGCTCTGCCCCAAATGGACTCTCTAAAGGCAAGAAGTTTGATATATAAGCCAAAATTGAAAATCTAAAATCATTATGAATATGACCACCCCCCCCCCTAACCTTATGACCTTAATGCCCTTGAACCTGAATTGACTTGGATTCTAACTTCAAACTGAAATCCCTAGATACTATACTCGGCCCCGAATGGACTCTCTAAAGGCAAGAAGTTTGATATATACGCCAAAATTGGAAATCTAAAATCATTATGAATATGACCCCCCCCCCCTAACCTTATGACCTTAATGCCCTTCAACCTGAATTGACTTGAATTCTAACTTCAAACTGAAATCCCTAGATACTATGCTCGGCCCCGAATGGACTCTCTAAAGGCAAGAAGTTTGATATATACGCCAAAATTGAAAATCTAAAATCATTATGAATATGACCCCCCCCCCCAACCTTATGACCTGAATGCCCTTGAACCTGAATTGACTTGAATTCTAACTTCAAACTGAAATCCCTAGATACTATGCTCGGCCCCGAATGGACTCTCTAAAGGCAAGAAGTTTGATATATAAGCCAAAATTGAAAATCTAAAATCATTATGAATATGACCCCCCCCCCCTAACCCTATGACCTTAATGCCCTTTAACCTGAATTAAATTGAATTCTAACTTCAAACTGAAATCCCTACAGACTATGCTCGGCCCCGAATGGACTCTCTAAAGGTTGCAAGTTTGATATATAAGCCAAAATTGAAACTCTAAAATCATTATGAATATGACTTTCCCCCCCTAACCTTATGACCTTAATGCCCTTGAACCTGAATTGACTTGAATTCTAACTTCAAACTGAAATCCCTACAGACTATGCTCTGCCCCAAATGGACTCTCTAAAGGCAAGAAGTTTGATATATAAGCCAAAATTGAAAATCTAAAATCATTATGAATATGACCCCCCCCCCTAACCTTATGACCTTAATGCCCTTGAACCTGAATTGACTTGCATTCTAACTTCAAACTGAAATCCCTAGATACTATACTCGGCCCCGAATGGACTCTCTAAAGGCAAGAAGTTTGATATATACGCCAAAATTGGAAATCTAAAATCATTATGAATATGACCCCCCCCCCCCCAACCTTATGACCTTAATGCCCTTCAACTTGAATTGACTTGAATTCTAACTTCAAACTGAAATCCCTAGATACTATGCTCGGCCCCGAATGGACTCTCTAAAGGCAAGAAGTTTGATATATACGCCAAAATTGAAAATCTATAATCATTATGAATATGACCCCCCCCCCCCCAACCTTATGACCTGAATGCCCTTGAAACTGAATTGACTTGGATTCTAACTTCAAACTGAAATCCCTAGATACTATGCTCGGCCCCGAATGGACTCTCTAAAGGCAAGAAGTTTGATATATACGCCAAAATTGAAAATCTGAAATCATTATGAATATGACCCCCCCCCCCCCTAAGCTTATGACCTTAATGCCTTTGAACATGAATTGACTTGGATTCTAACTTCAAACTGAAATCCCTAGATACTATGCTCGGCCCCGAATGGACTCTCTAAAGGCAAGAAGTTTGATATATACGCCAAAATTGAAAATCTAAAATCATTATGAATATGACCCCGCCCCCCCTAACCTTATGACCTTAATGCCCTTGAACCTGAATTGACTTGAATTCTAACTTCAAACTGAAATCCCTAAATACTATGCTCGGCCCCGAATGGACTCTCTAAAGGTTGCAAGTTTGATATATACGCCAAAATTGAAAATCTAAAATCAATATGAATATGACCCCCCCCCCCCCGTAACCTTATGACCTTAATGCCCTTGAACCTGAATTGCCTTGAATTCTAACTTCAAACTGAAATCCCTAGATACTATGCTCGGCCCCGAATGGACTCTCTAAAGGCAAGAAGTTTGATATATAAGCCAAAATTTAAAATTTAAAATCATTATGAATATGACCCCCCCCCCCTAACCCTATGACCTTAATGCCCTTTAACCTGAATTGACTTGAATTCTAACTTCAAACTGAAATCCCTACAGACTATGCTCGGCCCCGAATGGACTCTCTAAAGGTTGTAAGTTTGATATATAAGCCAAAATTGAAACTCTAAAATCATTATGAATATGACTTTCCCCCCTTAACCTTATGACCTTAATGCCCTTGAACCTGAATTGACTTGAATTCTAACTTCAAACTGAAATCCCTAGATACTATGCTCGGCCCCGAATGGACTCTCTAAAGGCAAGAAGTTTGATATATAAGCCAAAATTGAAAATCTAAAATCATTATGAATATGACCCCCCCCCCCCCAACCTTATGACCTTAATGCCCTTGAACCTGAATTGACTTGAATTCTAACTTCAAACTGAAATCCCTACAGACTATGCTCTGCCCCAAATGGACTCTCTAAGGCAAGAAGTTTGATATATAAGCCAAAATTGAAAATCTAAAATCATTATGAATATGACCCACTAACCCTATGACCTTGAAACCCTTGAATCTGAATTGACTTGAATTCTACGTTCAAACTGAAATCCCTACAAACTATGCTCGGCCCCGAATGGACTCTCTAAAGGCAAGAAGTTTGATATATAAGCCAAAATTGAAAATCTAAAATCATTATGAATATGACCCCGCCCCCCTAACCTTATGACCTTAATGCCCTTGAAACTGAATTGACTTGGATTCTAACTTCAAACTGAAATCCCTAGATACTATGCTCGGCCCCAAATGGACTCTCTAAAGGCTGCAAGTTTGATATATACGCCAAAATTGAAAATCTGAAATCATTATGAATATGACCCCCCCCCTAAGCTTATGACCTTAATGCCCTTCAACCTGAATTGACTTGAATTCTAACTTCAAACTGAAATCCCTAGATACTATGCTCGGCCCCGAATGGACTCTCTAAAGGCAACAAGTTTGATATATAAGCCAAAATTGAAAATCTAAAATCATTATGAATATGACCCACTAACCCTATGACCTTGAAACCCTTGAATCTGAATTGACTTGAATTCTACGTTCAAACTGAAATCCCTACAGACTATGCTCGGCCCCGAATGGACTCTCTAAAGGCAAGAAGTTTGATATATAAGCCAAAATTGAAAATCTAAAATCATTATGAATATGACCCCCCCCCCCCCCCTAACCTTATGACCTTAATGCCGTTGAACCTGAATTGACTTGAATTCTAACTTCAAACTGAAATCCCTAGATACTATGCTCGGCCCCGAATGGACTCTCTAAAGGCAAGAAGTTTGATATATACGCCAAAATTGAAAATCTAAAATCATTATGAATATGACCCCCCCCCCTAACCTTATGACCTTAATGCCCTTCAACCTGAATTGACTTGAATTCTAACTTCAAACTGAAATCCCTACCGACTATGCTCGGCCCCGAATGGACTCTCTAAAGGCAACAAGTTTGATATATAAGCCAAAATTGAAAATCTAAAATCATTATGAATATGACCCCCCCCCCTAACCTTATGACCTTAATGCCCTTGAACCTGAATTGACTTGGATTCTAACTTCAAACTGAAATCCCTAGATACTATGCTCGGCCCCGAATGGACTCTCTAAAGGCTGCAAGTTTGATATATACGCCAAAATTGAAAAATTGAAATCATTATGAATATGACCCACTAACCCTATGACCTTGAAACCGTTGAATCTGAATTGACTTGAATTCTACCATCAAACTGAAATCCCTACAGACTAAGCTCGGCCCTGAATGCACTCTCTAAAGGTTGCAAGTTTGATATATAAGCCAAAATTGAAAATCTAAAATCAATATGAATATGACCCATTAACCCTATGACTTTGAAACCCTTGAATCTGAATTGACTTGGATTCTAACTTCAAACTGAAATCCCTAGATACTATGCTCGGCCCCGAATGGACTCTCTAAAGGCAAGAAGCTTGATATATACGCCAAAATTGGAAATCTGAAATCATTACGAATATGACCCCCCCCCTAACCTTATGACCTTAATGCCCTTCAACCTGAATTGACTTGAATTCTAACTTCAAACTGAAATCCCTAGATACTATGCTCGGCCCCGAATGGACTCTCTAAAGGCAAGAAGTTTGATATATACGCCAAAATTGACAATCTAAAATCATTATGAATATGACCCCCCCCCCTAACCTTATGACCTTAATGCCCTTCAACCTGAATTGACTTGAATTCTAACTTCAAACTGAAATCCCTAGATACTATGCTCGGCCCCGAATGGACTCTCTAAAGGCAAGAAGTTTGATATATAAGCCAAAATTGAAAATCTGAAATCATTATGAATATGACCCACTAACCCTATGACCTTGAAACCCTTGAATCTGAATTGACTTGAATTCTACCTTTAAACTGAAATCCCTACAGACTATGCTCGGCCCCAAATGGACTCTCTAAAGGCAAGAAGTTTGATATATACGCCAAAATTGAAAATCTAAAATCATTATGAATATGACCCCCCCCCCCCTAACCTTATGACCTTAATGCCCTTCAACCTGAATTGACTTGAATTCTAACTTCAAACTGAAATCCCTAGATACTATGCTCGGCCCCGAATGGACTCTCTAAAGGCAAGAAGTTTGATATATACGCCAAAATTGACAATCTAAAATCATTATGAATATGACCCACTAACCCTATGACCTTGAAACCCTTGAATCTGAATTGACTTGAATTCTACCTTCAAACTGAAATCCCTACAGACTATGCTTGGCCCCGAATGGACTCTCTAAAGGCTGCAAGTTTGATATATACGCCAAAATTGAAAATCTGAAATCATTATGAATATGACCCACTAACCCTATGACCTTGAAACCCTTGAATCTGAATTGACTTGAATTCTAACTTCAAACTGAAATCCGTACAGACTAAGCTCGGCCCTGAATGCACTCTCTAAAGGTTGCAAGTTTGATATATAAGCCAAAATTGAAAATCTAAAATCAATATGAATATGACCCACTAACCCTATGACCTTGAAACCCTTGAATCTGAATTGACTTGAATTCTAACTTCAAACTGAAATCCCTAGATAGTATGCTCGGCCCCGAATGGACTCTCTAAAGGCAAGAAGTTTGATATATACGCCAAAATTGAAAATCTAAAATCATTATGAATATGACCCCCGCCCCCCTAACCTTATGACCTTAATGCCCTTGAACCTGAATTGCCTTGAATTCTAACTTCAAACTGAAATCCCTAGATGCTATGCTCGGCCCCGAATGGACTCTCTAAAGGCTGCAAGTTTGATATATACGCCAAAATTGAAAATCTGAAATCATTATGAATATGACCCACTAACCCTATGACCTTGAAACCCTTGAATCTGAATTGACTTGAATTCTAACTTCAAACTGAAATCCGTACAGACTAAGCTCGGCCCTGAATGCACTCTCTAAAGGTTGCAAGTTTGATATATAAGCCAAAATTGAAAATCTAAAATCAATATGAATATGACCCACTAACCCTATGACCTTGAAACCCTTGAATCTGAATTGACTTGAATTCTAACTTCAAACTGAAATCCCTAGATAGTATGCTCGGCCCCGAATGGACTCTCTAAAGGCAAGAAGTTTGATATATACGCCAAAATTGAAAATCTAAAATCATTATGAATATGACCCCCGCCCCCCTAACCTTATGACCTTAATGCCCTTGAACCTGAATTGCCTTGAATTCTAACTTCAAACTGAAATCCCTAGATGCTATGCTCGGCCCCGAATGGACTCTCTAAAGGCAAGAAGTTTGATATATACGCCAAAATTGAAAATCTAAAATCATTATGAATATGACCCCCCCCCCTTAACCTTATGACCTTAATGCCCTTGAACCTGAATTGACTTGAATTCTAACTTCAAACTGAAATCCCTAGATACTATGCTCGGCCCTGAATGCACTCTCTAAAGGTTGCAAGTTTGATATATAAGCCAAAATTGAAAATCTAAAATCAATATGAATATGACCCACTAACCCTATGACCTTGAAACCCTTGAATATGAATTGACTTGAATTCTACCTTCAAACTGAAATCCCTACAGACTAAGCTCGGCCCTGAATGGAGTCTCTAAAGGCTGGAAAGTTGATATATCGGCCAAAATTGAACTTTAAAATCAATATGCATATGACCCCCCTAACCCTATGACCTTGAAACCCTTGAATCTGAATTGACTTGAATTCTACCTTCAAACTGAAATCCCTACAGACTAAGCTCGGCCCCGAATGGACCCTCTCAAGGCTGGAAGTTTGATATATCAGTCAAACTTGAAAATCGAAATCAATATGCATATGACCCCCCCCCCCCCTAACACATTTGGGAGGCAACTCACCATTTCCAATTGAGAGTGAACAGAATCCGCACACCCGGCCATTATCCCGCCCTCAGCCTCCTCTGCGTCTCCAATCCGTGACTAAACAGCTTCTATGGGAAGAAGATAGAAGAAGAGGAAGGTGCCCTGAATCCTTGTTTTCCTAGTCTCGGACCCTAAACCCTAAAAACCACATTCCAGAAAGACTGCAGATTATGGGTTTGGCTTTCGGTTTAGGGCTTCACATATTACCTCCTCTCTGAATTGATTCTCGCCATTGTCCATGCTGCCTTCGCAAAGATCAAGAACATCGGCATCGCCGTCGAATTCTCCAAGGCTCTGTTAAGTATATTTTGCATTTCCTCATTAGCTATGAACTTGCCCTTAGAATTTGCAAGCATTGAAAATTAACTTTATGCTAAACCCTTAGAGTAGAAATCACCATTTTTACACAATATTCACAAACCTGCTGCTCACTGTGAACTGATGTTGAGGCACTCGGGGCTCCCCCAGGTTGAAGTTGTGTCTGTGTCATTCCCTGTTCCTGATGCCCAATCCAATTCCTATTTACATTCCATCACCCAACGTATAAAAAATAACATAATTGAAAGCTAATGGGTCTCGACTGTTCTAATTCTCCGTGAGAGTGGTTCACATTTCGTTTTTAAAGAAAACAATATCATGAGGATTTTAGATATACAACACCTCACTGCCCCCTTTGTCATCTGGGTTGTCTTCCTCCGTTACTAGAAATAAAACGATGGGAGCAACCTCCGCCTTTTCAAATGACTCAACATTTCGTTTTGAACGACTGTGAGTAGCCTTTGTTGAATTATCCCCTTTTCTTCCCATGGTTGACCTCAATTTGTACGGGGTCACTACCTTATCTCTAGTAGCGAACCTCTCCTTTCTCTCAATGCGCCTCTGTTTCTGAATAGTCTTCCTCTCTTCTTGATCTGCTCTTGCTCTCGACCGAGTGTTCATCTCTAACCATACTCAAGCATCTATGCGCCATCATTATGTTCCTATTATCTTGGATTTAGATAATTAACCTGCACTTTCTTTATTTATTCCTCGTTTTATCCACACTGCATTAAAACACTACAAAAGGCGCCGCTATTGTCTATCTACCTAATCGGTGTCAGCTATATTGTTGTGATTAAGGGATGACTACTATTGTAGTACATCCTATTCATACATGACACAGGTTGTCTAGAATTTACATAAATAACTATTGACTATTAATTGATCTATCAGGTTATCATATATTTGGACATTGCTGTCCACCCTAGGTGTATATAATACCCGATTACTTGTACCCATTCCTTCATCTCATCTCATGATATTCTTTTCCAATGGGTACTGACTCAAGTCTCCCGAGCCTTGCTCCTTTACGTGCTCCTAGTTCATCACAAATCCACACCACGTCGTCTTTCCCCGGTTTTGCAGACGTCGACAACATGAAGAGTCTAAACCCACCTGACTGCTCAGTTACTCCGGCGGTCGCAGTTCAGAGTCCACATCCCCGGATTCCATCTTTGCAGACGGATGTTGCAACGTTGATAGAAAACAAGTCTACTTTACAGACTCATGCCTATTCTAGAGTAGGAGTTATTAAACTGGGCACTTACTCTAGATCTCTATTAGGGAGTGCCCCACGTCCCCAAGGTCAGGGACTCGGATGCGCAGGATGCACTGCAGTTCATAGTTTAGGGATTGACCATTGTCATAAACATGAGTGTGACAAAAATGGCAAAGGGCCCCATAAGCGTATTCGTCGTTAATCTCAATTGTTTAGGATTTATTATTGTATGCCTATTATCATGATCTCCACATTATTCGTGGCGGCCGTCATTCTTATGACCTTATTTGCCAATATATATTATAATCATCAATGTTTAGAATGTATGTCTGTTGTTGGATTAAACTATTTCATATGTTTGCATGTTATAGGATTCTACTATTCAGTATCTTGCATATCTCGCACTTGCATCTAAAATTGGTTTTTCAGCCGTCTTTCATCTTCCTATGCATGACTCTCTATTAACATCTGTAATTCCGCTTGCTGGTACATAAGTTGCCAGTTGGCTCTGTAATTCCTTTCCTGTTATATATTATCGCCATTTCAATGTTCAGAGGACTTGTTTTGATCAGAGTTCTGTCGTACACTATGGCCCTGCTTCGTGCTGAATCTCATTCTATTCCGGTCCTCTTTCCATGAGGTGAAGACGGTCATGCTATAGTCACTTGTGCAACTTTGAGTTTGAGGTTTCAGTATCGTGAGGTCACTATCTTTGTCGAAGAAGAAGTTTTTGACGATCATACCGGTCTAGTTTCACATGCAGTTCGTCAGACTAGAGTTGAGAATGATGACGGTTCGTTCTGGTTGCTGAAGCCTGGAAAATATCGCATATATGGAGTCTCTGAGTCTATGTTTGATTGTTCAACTGAACTTCTAACACCTAGGGAGTCGTCCACTATTAACATTGAGAGACCGTTGTTGTCCAAGGTCAAAATTGAGCCCAGTCTAAATACAATTTATGAGTTGTGTGATGATTCCGACGGCGATGTAGAAGTTTTAAAGTCAGATAGTGAAGTCCAACCTTCGCTCTCTACAGAAGCAGTTCGCCAGGAAAGAACTCCTCCTGTTAGTCCCTCTAGTCATCCTGGTCAGGCCAAGGTTGTGGCAAGTCCTGCTCTCAGTATCATTCATTCCTTGATGCGTCTTGGAGCTCGTAAGCGGTCCAAAAGTGTGTTGTCTCGAATTAACTTTGATGCGATCAAACTCCAGCAGGTTGATTACCTTCCCCCTCGTTACGATGGGGACGTTATCTTCGAATTTCCACCTGTAGGTGACCATGGGCAGATTACAAAGGCCAAGCAGCTTCGAGGAATGGATAGAAGGTACGATGGCCATGCTTGGTCTCGCACAATTACATCCAATATTCAGAACGATCTCAAGCTTTTGTTTCGTACATCTTCTTGTTTGGGCCACCTCTGTTGCGACAATCATGCCTGTGAGTATCTTCAGCGAGACCACATGACTTCCAAAGTGAATGAAACAGTGTGGGAAAGATTATCTGAGAAATTTTTTGAAGTAGGGTCCAAACCTCCCTCTGGTTCCACAGTTGTTTGCAAATCCTGTAATGTCCCTTCCACCTGTGTAGCTGTCTGCACTGCCAAGATCTACTATGTTACTGGGACACCTCACATGACGAGGGTTTGTGTGCACTTGGGATTTCATGACCATCCCGTGAAGTCAGGTGAACATCGGGACTTCATCGATTTGACAGACAACTTGATTGGGGATCAAGTCGAACGCACCCCCTCAGCCACTCGCTCTGCTATTGTGTTTGGAACTGCAAAGGAAGTACTGGGTCCACTCCTCCTTGCTAAAGAAGGTGACCCACAGAAGATCTTGGAGTTGGACGAGCTACAAGTTATTTTCGATCGGTGTAAGCACCTAACCTCGCCCAACATTCGTAACGCAATTACCACGTTTAGGACTATGCGTCGCTTTGGAGTCATGGACAATATTACCAAGTTACGCGGTGCTAGCAATTGGAGGTTCGTGTAGCAGAATAGGTTTCCAGGGCAAGGAGTGGACATGGACAAGGTCTTTGTCTTCAAGATGTCTGAAGTTGGGCCGGGCAGCGGAGTCGACCTCGTCAAACGAATGCAGCCCGGTGGTGACTTGGAGAACTCGTGGATAATGTTTGACCATGTCAAACGGGTCAGGTCGTGGACCACAATGGCTTGCCATGTGTACGATTCCACATATTGCCGTGTCATGACCATCGCAGTATGCGACATGCAGTCTGAAGATGTTGCTGCCTAGTCAGTCGTGTGGAAGAACTTGAACGCTCTCATGGCTCAATATGGAGTGCACAAAGTAAATTTTAAGGGTTTCATGGCCGACAGTGCCCAAGCCAATTGGAATGTTGTTCGAATCATATACGGAAGTGGAGATGCGTCTGAGAAGATGGTGGACAGAGAGAGGACTTGTCTTTTCCATTGGACGCAGTCCTTGGAGAAACATACCAAGGCCGATATCCGTCAAGACCTGCAATATCAACATCGAATACTATGCCAGCAATACAAGAATGTGAAATCGATGGCGGAGGCAGAGACAAAGTTTCTGGCAATTCGGGCATGGTGGATGTCATTTGGTGCAGCAACTGAACAAGCTCTACCTCGACTGGAGCTCTGGCTGGCCTTCTGGCATTTCCGTTACCGCCAATGGGGTGGATTTATGGAGTTGGTAAGTCTCTACTTGCCAAATCTTTTCCTGTATATTTCACTCTTTATAGTTCAACTACATTGATATCCCCTAAAACCTAAATCGAACTCTATGGGCATTGCAGGATCTAAGTGAAGCTGAACTAGCGGAAATGCCATCCTGTAACCTTGCTGAATCTATCCATAACAAGTGGAAGCAGCAATCCGGCGATCGAGGTAGCGACCTTTATGTGGCAACAGTCGATGATTTCGTGCGTGCTTTCATGCAGTGCTCAGCATATTCCCAATTCCTGAAGGGAGACAACCCTGGAACTAGACCCTCGAAGGAGGAATTGAAGCTGAGGCGTGCTCAGAGGTCTGCCGCAAAAACAGGAATATCGAAACCGCTGCATGAGGCCATCTTGAAGATGCCTGGCGGTGACGAGTGGTGCACCAGGACTCCCCACCTTGAAGGGGAAGAGGTATTTGTTTCTATGAAGCGTAAACCAGACACTGCTTTCGGTGACGAACATGAATCTCACAGGCCAGACAAAATTAGTATATCCCGACCTCGCGTCCAAACCAGATCTGCCCGACTTGACGATTCTCCACCTCCTGTGACAATTCCAGATTCTCCCACAACTCCACATTCTCCCACAAACACATATGAAGAGCAGCCGCAACTTCCAACACACGTAGCTCCGCAGCAGGTGGATCGACACCACGTCACCGCGATTGAGGAGACATTATGCAACCCTGCCCAGTGGCACATCGCACGGCTGCCTAAGACATCTGCGAAGGCTTGCTTTGCTCTACAAGCAATCACCAAGAAGAAGTGCGTCGCTCGGATTGTACAAGACAGGAAGAGCACCGCCGCACCTACCTACTCAGGCCTCATGGATAACTTTCAGAAGAAGATATTGGACCCTCAAGACTTCTTTTTCGGCAATGACGACATTGAGAGATGCGTTAAGGGGACAAAAAGAAGATGGGTGGTCTCAGTCCCGAACGTTCCGGAGGTATGGCTGGTTAAGTTGGGGACCAACTTAACCTGCAAAGAGATCCTCTCCTTAGAAAACGCAGGATTTAGACTGCCTCAGCGGAAGGAAATGACACCTTCCAGAATTTTTCAGGACCACCCGTTACCTTTGGACTTAGCAAGCTACACGACACCTGCATATCCGGATGAATTTCCCACCCGGCGTTCAGGGAAGTTGATTAGGCGCAACAAGAAGGCCCCGTCAACAAAACACGCCAATAATTGTGCCTCAGCCCTATCACTGAAAGCCAAAGTGCACAAATTGTGCATGCTTCCAGCCCCTGCCTTAGGATGCATAGTCTCGTTGGATTCCAACACGCCCCCAAAGGTTCAGCAATACTACTTGACGACTTCGCAGTTGCCATCATGCACTTGTCCTAACTTCAAGGAGATGGCAACTAAGGCAATTAGAAAACGGGGTCAATGGGCCAACTGTAAGCATTTGTACTATTTGTTTACTGTACTGTGTGGTTTGGACTCAGATTCAGACACGTTCATTCATGCAGCTAGTTTTAGCTTCAACGAAGTGAAGCGAGTTTTGTAGGCTGGTTTATTGAAGTACCTTGACTCTTAGAGTTTTCTGTTTCTTTGAAGAAACATATGTATGCAAGATTTTTTATAATCATAATGTAGTGAGACTAAAAGGGCCACTACAAGACATTTGACGCACCACATGTATTTCTCTTTTCCAAAGTTGCGTGACCCTTTTGGAGTACCACTATTTCTTATTATACTGAAACAATACGTGTTTGACTTGACCTAAACCCATATTTATTACTGATATTAGTTCCAAATGTTCAATTTAACACCCTAAACCATATTTCTCACTGATACAATAACGTTTTTTCCTGTATCAGAGCCCTTAATTGCCCACGGTCATAGGCCCCACTATTCACTAAGTTTAGAAAAAAAATTACTAAAAATATATGTAGTCCAAAAATACCCTGAACTTACTGCTTAAAATAACATTTTAATCAAAATATCTCGGAAGTTACCGCTCGCAAAAAAGCTTCGTCCAGACCTGAACAACCTCCGAAGCCACGTACGCCACCAGCTAGGGCACCAGCCGCAACACCAAAATTCGTTGACCTCGAAGATGACGGCAACGACGACACTGACCCGCCCATTCCACAACCCAAGAAGCGATCTTATGCACAAATGGATGAAGGACATCGCGTTTACCACTCTCCTCGGCAGTTCGAGCGTGTGCACAAGAAACCTACTGCAGAGCCTTCCCGCCGAAGTGGTGGTGCTGAGAGGCAGAGATCGAAACCACCACGAACGTCACATCCCTCGCCAGGGCCGCCTCCCCAGCCACTTTTTGTGACGCCCATCCAGACTCGCAGCCCCTCACCAGAGAGGGTTGCAATTCAGGCTCCTCCGACTCCCGTTCCACATGTACCACATGCCGCCCCAATGCCATCTGTTACGCCTGTCACTTGTAACGAGACGCCTGTCCCCCGTAACGAGATGTTTGTCCCTCGTAACAAGAACTCAAGCGGTGAGCATGATGTTGCTGGAAGGCTCTGAAAGGATCGCCAGGCCTTCTACCTGAAGGCTGCAAGTGCAGCGCGTGCCAATGTCAAGATGGACATGCCCAAACCTCCTTTGAGGCCTCCAGTACAACCCCCAGGTCTGTTTCATTTGTTGCAGTGTGGTTTGTTGAAGTTTGACTTGGAGTGCGGCTCATTCCCTGATTTCCAGCAAGAGGTTGACAATTGGAGGAACGACCCAACATTCATGGACAGGCTGTGCGCAGCGTATGGGAGGTTCTACATACCTTCGCATCAGGTGCAACCTCTGGTTTTCCACGAATGAATTGTGTTTTCTTTGCCATTCAGGTTTTTAATTCCCAGCTGTAACATGTCACGTTGTGGTCATTCTTAAGTGCAGTCAGCATGCCTTGTTAATGAGCCTTCTATTCAATCTCTGTAACATTAATTCACGCAGGGTTCTTGTATCGTAACATGTGCAATGGGTGATGTTACAGGCTAGATCGGACGTAAAACCATCAATGACGGAGACTGTTGTTGCCACAATGAGCAAGGTAGGCGATGAACCTGCACTTGCGGCTGAGGTCGATGCTCTACTGAACTACATCCAACACATGGTTCTCATGCGTAACGTGATGAAGCAGCGCAAGCAATGGGACGAGGACCGCTAGTCAAAGGTGAACGCAGCCATTGCAACAGCCATGAAAGAATGGGATGACAAGCATTACCCCAGTTTGCTTGAAGCCACATGGGGTTGGCACCCTTTTTATTTGTCGTTCGTGGCTAATCCCCTTTGCTCCAGTTTTAGACCAGCATACCCTTTGTATCACTCAGTTGTAGAAGGGATGAACGTGCATTCTGGGCTCCTGGAACAATCACATGTTCAAAGGGTTCACCGTGTACCATGGTCAGTCCTTTTTTTGCGTTGTTTTCTTAAATTTCACAGTCTACTGCCCCCCATCATATCGCACCCTTTTAGTGGAGGAACCCTGGGCAACGTTACGACATGGTTGAAGCTGGCAGAAGAAGATGCCGGAGATGGATGGCGTGCGTGGCATTTGGGTACCAGGTACTTGAAAGAGGAAGGTTTCCTTGTGTTCACAGGCGCCAGGCAAGTGGAATCGAAACAACAGTGGCTTGCGGAGTTAGATGCTGCTTGGTTGGATTTGAAGCATCCAACGCCTGATTGGTGGGCAGAGTTGCATTTTTGGCGCCAGTCCACCCAGTTTAGGGCAGTTCAGGACATGGCCTTCCATGACAAGCAGGCCTGGCTGAATGCTTGGGTGATTCGTGATCATCCAGCAGCACCTGTGCGCCCTCTTGCATGTTACGACCGCTAGTTACAACATAGGGAGGACCTTGACATCGGATACGTTCTTGCCAGCCCAGGTAATTTGCTTCACCCTCGTAACATGTGACCTGACTGTATATTTTGAACAACCTTTCCCAATGTTGACTTCATAACAATACATGTGTGTGCATGCTTGGCAGATATCATGGTGCCCTCGCTGGAGCGTCTGGAGTACATGTATGAGCTTCGAAATATTGCGGACAACATCGTGAGAGAGCGTTGCAAGCATTCGGAATTGCATTTCCCAACACATACAAAAGCAGGTGCTGGTTACAAAGAGGCAGAGTACATTGACCCACCGGTGGATGCAGGACCAGCAAAGGACTCTCCTTCACAACCAAGGGACTCGCATGTTGGCCCGGCATTCCATATACCAATGACCCAGGAGAAATCTCTGGAAGACTTGCCCAGTCAGCTTGATTTTGACTGGCAAGATTCCGCGACTCCGTGTCCGAGCATTGCGCCCACCACCACTTGAAATTTGGGTGAGGAGTTGGACGTCGTCAGCACACCAACAATTGCCGCGTTGCCCATACATGTGGAGGTTGACACATTCGTTGAAGTTTCTCAAATTGCTCAAAAAACGGTCATGGATGCCACAACCACGACTAGCATTGCAGACGCCACTTTGGTATAGGGTTACAAATGCATAGATTACATAGGTTGCCCCTCCCTGTACTAAAGATGAGGGTCATGGGGGGGATAGAAGAGAGAAATGAGCCATGTGCACCCACAGATGATGTGTAAAATGTGTAACATTTGTAACATGATTTAACATGGCCATATTCTGCTCAAATAGTTGCAAAGAAACAAGTGCTCCGAATGCCTGAATGCCTAAATGCTTGAATGAGTGTGATGAATGCATGAAGTTTATAAAACATGTACCACCCAGTCATAAACAACGTCAAAAATGTTGTGCAAGTACCGCACATCACTTACTATTGGTTACAACCGTAACATTTGTGACAAATGCAAAAGTGCCCATTCATGGCTTCTACTTTCATTCAAAAAGGAAAAGACGGCAACAAACTGGATTGTCCACCTTACTACGGTGCCCAGCTTGGCCTGTACACCATTATCGATCGCTGGTATGCTTTTAACGGTGATTGTGGGCGGGGGGCAACAACTGGAGGTGGAGTTGTGAGCTGACGCACGACCTCCGCATGCCGTCGCCGGAGTCTCTGTGTCTGGGCTGGCGATAGCAGCCGTTGCGCGTCCCCTGGTGCTATGATGCTCGAAGCACAATTGCTCCGTACGTCATGCTCTCCGGCGGTGGGCACAGGACTTGTTGGAGGCGTGAAGAATTCATCATCGCCGGAAATGTCTCCAACTGGTCCAGTGGCATCTGGGCATCTGCAAAGCCACTTCCAGATAGCCGCCCAAACTCGGTTGACATCAAAGCGCGGCATGGTGAGAGAAAGGAGGCAGGAGGAACAAAAACCGTGTGAATGAATATCGTTTGGTTGCAAGTGTCGAAGTGAAAGGCTGGTGCACCTTTTAAATGGCAAACGTCGCACGCTCAGGCCGCATGTGTGAACTGTTGTAACATGCAGAGTTCCTTGTAACATACCTTGAGTCAAAGACAAGTTTGACCGGCAGTACAAATCTACCGACGGCGTTCCAAAAAGTCCTGTCTACGTTTGAGGGACATGTTACTGCCGTCGTCGTTGGCCCGGAAATGAACATTTGCTTGGGATGGCTCCACCACACCGTGCCTTATTTGAGCCAACAATGTTTGTTGTTTACCTCGGACGACGTGGAAGTCCGCGAGGAGGTGCTTCAACAAGAATGTATCCCTTGTGGCAGCCTCCACAAACTCTGTCGCAAGGTTACGGACATGGTTTTCCATGTCTTCCCCGGATGGTGTCGGACATTGGCTGCCACGTGCTCGCATGACCGTAGGGGTGGAGCTGGGCGCTCCAGTATCATAGGATTCATTGGGGTAATGCTCAACAGGATCCAACATGTTGCCACGACCTCCCTCCTTTGTGCCTGCAAGGGATCCACAGTAACGTGTAATTGTATCTTCTGCAAGGCTAGGATGCAGCATCATGAGGACCTTAATCTGGTGTTTACATATGTTCCCCTTCAGTGCCCACAAGCAATCACAACATCCCCACTCGCAGTCTGGGTTGTACACAAAGTACAATTTTGCAGTGTTGCTCTTGGATGTCATCAACGCTGGTCCGTCATCCGCAATGGGTAGAGTAACACAAGAGTCAGGAATTTCTCTCGCTTTCAACACTGTGTTAATCACAAACTGCTCTTGTTTCAAGTTGGGGACAAACCCATGTTGTTTCCTCATAGTTTGGTACCAATAATGGGATAGAATGTCCTCTGTCAACTCGTATATGACCCAGTCTAAACGACGTCCATGGGCTCTCCCTTTTGAGGCACGCAAAGTGGCTTTAAGGTTGGAGTGGTAACTTTCAATTGCTGCATTTGTATCATGCCCAGCATATGGTAGGTTACGATGCCCCACGACCCACATATGGGTCTTGTCTGCCCATTGTTTGTCAAAGTAAGCCCAAAAACTGCTCACAATGGGAAAACTTTCCATAAGAGCATTCAATTGGCGAATAGCCCAAGGCCCCATGTCATCTCCCTCAGGGCACTTAGTGTCGTACATAATACGGCCCAATCCCTTCAGCACACCAGCCCGGACCGCACGGTCTTTAATTTTTGCTACAACTTGTTTCAACCAGGCACGACGGACATGCCAGAGGCACAAAAACACTTTCACTCCAGGCCATACACTCTGCAATCCTCCAATCTCTGCCTGTGCACAATCTATAATGAATGCATTCGGCATCCAATCTTCTTACACCGACAACATTTTATTCACGAGCGCCCTCATCCATGGTTTAAGATCATGTTGCTTTGAACTAGAGGTAATGATGTACGCGACGGGCACTCCGTTTAGCTAGTCATCGAAAACCATCAAAGTATACAATGGAAACTGCAACAATAACCCCAGCAAAATAACATTAGATTTTGGCAGAACCATGCAAGTTACAATGTACACTTTTGTAACATCCATCCCGGCAGAACACATGGTCTTCCATGCTCTGTAACATGCCCAGTTAGGGACCACAAAGACAACAAACGTTGTTCTCGTTGGTTGGGAACGTTGCATCAATGGACATTGTTTTTTGTGTCCGTGCTTGAGCATCATATCTTGTTGCCAAGATGTCTGGATTCCTATTGTGAATGGAATGTTATCACGTGTTATTGCTCCACGCACATGTATGCTCGACTCTTTGTAATAGAAGACGATGTGGGGATATTCTTGCACCCACATGCGCACAGATTTGGCGTCATTATTGTCGCGTTTGTAGGTTTCTATTGCAAGGCGACCAGCGACGTTACGAATGTCTTGGTCACATATGAATAGGTCCCGGGTTAGTTCCTCCCCTCTTTCACATACCTCCAAGAAGTGTTTCCTATGTTTGGCCATTATTTGTGGGATAGACAAACCCAAACGCAAGTTGGTCATGATGAACTCCCGAACTTCTTGCGAGAGGTGGCTGGAGAATCTGCTCTTATAGCCCGCTTTTGTAGAACCATGGCAGAAAAAACCTTTGAGGTTCACATGCTTCATCTCGTGGTACGTTATTTCTGCAACTGAAGGCTCTAAGTACAATCGCTTGACGACAAAATTACATTGGCACCCCCTTCGTTGCCCCGATCCTCACATCCTTGCGGATGTGCGTGGCCCCGTGTGACCCTTTCTATTTGGAACATATTTGCCTTTCGCATCGAGCTTCCGTTTCTTCTGGTACATGTCCTTTGTAACCACTGGTATGTTCAATGCATTGTCGTTTGGTCCATACTGGCAATGATACCTGCACCTCAGGGATGGGGTCAACAAAAATTACAATTGAAATAGTAATGTATAACAAGGAACGAACTTGTTTGAATCTTGTAACATTGCAAAATGCACAATGTTAGTCATCGGGCATGTTACAAAGACACCTGATGACGGCAGAGTAGCTATTCCAGCGGGGGAACATGAGTTCCCCCTCTTTGTTGGATGTTGTGCCCTGGCAAACTAATTTGCAGGGACCGTCAGTGCGAGCCTCCTCGCCTTTCACAAAATCTTGGACTCGACCCCATGATATGTAAGCAACCGAAACTGAAGCGAGAATTCTCGGATCGGACCTCCTCCCTTTCACCCGGATGTGGCTTGCCCACAGTAGATCAGTATGCATGAACGTTCCTGCTTCATTTTTCTGGACGCAACTGCGGAGGCGTTCCAAGTCTTGCTTGTGTACCTCTTGGTATGTAGATTCATATGACGGTTGCACGATCTGCATCAGGCCATGTGATTGTTCCGCGCCATGCTTTCCGTTTTGAAGACAATGCAATTGGATATGCAATCCATCACAGGAGTGAACAACGGCGTGTGTTACAAAAGGTCCCATTGAAGCCCTGTAGCTTTAGTGACCACATCCACATTACCAAAACTTATGTTGATGCTGTAATGTGGCCCATCACCGCCATCGTTGCAAAACTGAACAAAACATTAGACTAAAAGCACAACTATCGTTACGACATGATGTTGCGGACATAGCATGAGAACATCATTGTGGCAGTGGCATCACTAGAAAGGAGACAGTGGGCTGAGGCCTAAAACTGGAGTAAATAGTACATGAGTAGGTTACAAAATGCAGATCCAATCATAAACGTGGAAACCGCGATCACTGAGGCTGATTGGGAGCGCCGTGTGGGAGGAAAATGCAGATCCAATCATAAACGTGGAAACCGCGAGGTTTGAGGGTGATTGGGAGCGCCATGTGGGCGAAAAATGCAGATCCCCTCACAAACGTCGAAACCGCGATTAGTGAGGGGTCTTGGGAGCGCCTTGTGAGGACTGAGAGGCAACCACGATCATCACAGCCGTATACCTTCCCTAAAGGCGCCCTTCGCATTACTCCATGATGCTAATCTCCATTGCTGCATAAATGCAAACTACTTGCGAAATGTACATGTTACAATTAACAACGAACCAATGAATGTATGGAAACAAACACTCCACGACCTGATCTTGCCCCTATAGCATCTGCAATGTCATCGCTTCCTACAACACCTTCCGTAGCACCAAAAATGTGGACTCTCTACTGCATCAGCAGGTATCTGCACAATCATGACGGCTGCTTGAATGAGGTTTTGAACAGCAGGGTATGGAGAGCGCACTCCCCGAGGGCGCTTAGGTTACCGCCATGGATGGATGGATGGCGGGTGATGTCCATGGTCGTGATGGTATGGGCATGGCATGTGGTGCGAGGACCCTGTTACCTCGGGGGGCGGGCGGACGGCAACGGATTTGGACCTGCGACGTGGCGGACATCGTGGAGGTGGGCCACGTGGATGCCAGGGTGGCGCTCCATCCCGGGCCGGGGCGGGTCCTGTAGCACGCAGGCAGGCAGGTGACTCTGAACGGTGACCACCCTCCTTATTCCGCTCTGACGCCACTATGCAGCGCCTCGATGCAAGGGTTGCAGTAAATACCTTTGGGCTCGGTAATGTTAGGGCATGATGTGTGGCACAAAAATTCAAAAACACTAATGTGCATTCAGAGCTTAACATTATATTGTATATGATAGGTAAGTTCTAGGAGGTTATATTGATTTCATGTTTGGCTCTTGAATACATCGAGAACTATGTAAACAACTCACAAATATTTAAATTAAAATTAAGTTCCAAAATTACAAGTTATCTAGAGGAACCCAATTGAAATAAATTGATCACATGCCTATGGAGGATGTGTCTGTTTAATTTAGATGGATGAGAACTACATTCATATGCAAGGGGATTGCATACAATTTCGAGGCAAGGGTTAAAATCATTTGTTTTCAACTTTAATCATGTACAATATTATAAACCACCTATTGAGATGGTCTTAAAAACGGAGTTTAGTAAGGCCAAGGTAAAAACAAGTTGGCCTTGACATGTCCCTAATTCTGAGAACCTTGGAGAAATTTTTCCTTATTCTTCTTTTAGTAGCCTATGTCCATTTTCAACTCCAATTCCAGATGGTGGTTATGTAAGGCTTAAGACCTCCATTCCCAATTGGAGTTAAAAAATAATCGTATTCCTAAATAAAAGAGAAAGAATGAAAGAAGACGGACAAATCTTGCAATTAAGCTCCTTAAGGTTAGGCATATGCCAAGACAATATTTCTTTGCCTTGACCACCAAAGTTTGCTCTAAACCCGACATGTTTTTCAACGTGCAATATATGATTTTGTATAGTATGTGATAATTGCCACATGTACCACCACGTGTTGTTACCAAGCGTGCATGCCAACCTTGCCCAAATACATACTTAGGACACTTAGGGGGTGTATACATGCCACAATTGGTCTTATTATCATATTAAAATTTGACATCATACATAAGATCAATGCCCCCATATTTACTTTCAAACCTTTTGACAAATACGAAAACTACTCAAACTTAGAGCCTTTATACAACATAGGCAGACCACTTTTGGATCTCTTGGGCAATTAAGTCAAGGGTTAGGTTGTTCTTACAACCCTACTTGGAGGTGATCTTGCCATTGCCAAAGTAATGTCAAGGTGATATAATAATTAAGAGAAATTACAAAAGGGGATGAACTTCAAATAATTTTCATCCACTATACTCATCCGCTCATAGAAAGCTTCCTCTTGCAAATGCAAACATCAATCAAGGCTTTCTTAATGAGATGCAAAACCAATTCGTTCGTTCTTTCCTTGTGCTGGTTCCGATCACACGCTCTGTCGTGTAAACTAAGATCGTTAAACACAACAAATCGAGTGTCGTCATCAACATCAATTAGTAAAATAAAATAGCAAACTAAAATGCTAAACAACCACCTCTTCAAGATGAGGGTTTCTCTCTCCAAGCTTAAGAAACTAAAATGTCTTCTTACAAAGCTTAAGAAACTCTGAAATTCACACACAAGAGTCAAGCTATCTCTCACTCCACGAAGGGAGAATCCAAGAGTGCAAGTGGTGGAGAAAGAATGCAAAGGCTTTACTCATAATCTACTACACCATAGCCATGAGAAAGCAACAACAAGCTCTCTCTCTCTCTCAAAACACACTCACAAGACTTGACTTGACTTGACAACAATGGCAAGTCAAGAGGCCTTCCTCTCCATACAACCCCAATCCTATGTGGAGGTCATCCATGGAGTGGATGAACAACTAACTAGGACTCCCAATGGAGTCCATTACTCATCCAAACACACATGGACTCCTAATGGAGTCCATTTACTCCTAAATTGACGTGACTTAGCCCCCGATGTCACCTCACGTGACAGCTGTCGTGTAAACTAAGATCGTTAAACACAACAAATCGAGTGTCGTCATCAACATCAATTAGTAAAATAAAATAGCAAACTAAAATGCTAAACAACCACCTCTTCAAGTGCCCCCACTAGCAGATAAGGAGCCCCTCCAATCGGCTAGGAACAAACACACTCATCGGTAGAGTTGTTGAACATGATGAAGTTGTTGCTACATCTATACATATTCAATTGGATAGTGGTAATCTAAGGAATTAAACTCATGATTGAGAAAGTAATCCAAGAACTGTAGGCTGGGTGCAATTTGAGCCCCATCCTTAATCGCCTTCAACAATTTATGTTGAATTCTTGGATAACTCTTTCAATGTGATTTTCAATCCCATAAAATTTCCAACCAACTAAATAACAACTTCACCACTAAAACATGTGGTAAACATCCACAAAATCCTCAATCATGACCATTAACAGCCACGGAATGAGAGGCTTTCCGACAACGAGGACAAACCCAATTGCCAGAAGGAAGAGTCAAAAGGGGAGGTGTCAAACATGCCATGTGCCATCCACGTTGACATTGGTCGCACAATAACATTGTTGCAGCTCATTTCTTCTCTCCACAAACATAACAAGGCAGACCATGTGGTACAACCGCCAACTCGGGATGCATAAAGCCGTCGATGGGGAGGTGACATGGAGCACAATTCTTTGAATGCTCACGACATTCCCGTCCATCCTTGCCTTCAAGCAATAATATACCACTTGACAAGACATCTTTTACCCGTAAAATCGTGCGCCCAGTCTTGACATCCAATGTCGTAGGCGCCTCCCGTTGCAAGTAAACATAATTCCCATTGGAAAATCTACGAACCTGAGGTCGATAAGCTCCACTGCGGATCCGGGCATACCGTAATGTGTCACGATGTTAAGCAATATTTAAATTCTCCATGGCCATAGGCATGGCCTTTTGGAAGAACGTTGCTCGGTCATGAAGACATTAAGCCCAAACATCTGGATCATCCAAGTTTACCACGGGAGCCAATTTCTCTTACACCGAGCTAGGTAAAATTGGTTCCCGTCCATACAAGAGTTGGTATGGACTATAGGATGCCAAAGATGCTTGCCTGCTGAAATGGTAACCCATTGCTATCCATGGTAACATCAAGTCCCAATCGCGATGGTTGCCATGAAGCAATCCATACTTCCGCAGACCGGGCTTAGCCGTCGGAACAACTCGTTCAGCTAAACCATCTGCCTCAGGGTGATCTCTGGAAGTTGTACGATGATCAATCAAAGCCTTGGTACACAAAGTCTCGAAAGATCCAAGAAATTCTCTCTCTTGATCCGTCAACACCTCTGCATGTGCTCCAAACCGTGCCAAAACTCGATCAAGAAATGCCATAGCCGCCAATTCTGAGGAATTTTGGAGAAGAACCACGAGTTCAATCCACTTACTAAAATGCTCCACCATCACAAGCACATACTTGGAACCACATGGAGTGATAGTAAGCGGTCCGGCAAAATCCAAAGACCAACGATATCCCAAGCCCATAATAGGTAAAGGCTGAAGTTGAGGTGACAAAGTATTAAAACTTGACCTGACCCGGTCACATACTTCACACCGAGAAACATAAGTGGCAACATGTTGATACATATCAGTCCACCAATATTGGTTGCGCAACATAGAGTGCGTCCTTCGCACTCCAAAATGTCCAAGTTCCTCGTGCACTTGCCGCACCAAAGAAGCTCTTTGATCTGGCCTTGGAACGATGCGCCTCGTTCCGTTCGGCCACACACGAAATAACAAGCTGTTTGCCCAACGAAACCTTATTATCCGGTGACTAACTCTATCTCGCTCCATAGCAGATAATCCAAGAGGAAATATCCCTTGTTGAAGTTTGTGCAAGACCGTCTGGTCTTCCCACACATCACTAACAACGAGAGATTTATCAACCTCCTCATCTTGTTCTTCTACAAGGATCTCAGCAGCCAATCCAGACATCATTGTGAGATATGTGGCAGCATGCCAACCCGGCACTGCTTCACGATCACAATCTCCATGCCACCTGGCTCCAGTTAAATCCTCATCTGAAGGACTTGGATTGCGAGACAATCCGTCTGCATCCAAGTTGGCAATTCCTGCTCGGTGAACAACTTCAAAATCATATTCCTGAAGTAACAATGCCCACCTAGCAAGTTTCCCGGTGAGCTTATATGATTCCATAAGCCATTTTAAAGGCTGATGATCAGTCACCAAAGTAAACTTTTGCCCATACAAATAAGGTCGAAAATGTGCAATGGCCCAAACGGCCGCCAAGGCCTCGCCTTCATAAGAAGAATAATTAGATTCAGCACTATTATTGCTTCTAGATGCATAAGCCACCATATATTCCTTTCCCTCTTCATCTTTCTGTGTCAATACCGCTCCCAATCCCACTGCACTCCAATCCGTGTGCAATTGAAAAGCTCTAGACACATCCGGGCGTCGAAGCACTGGCGCTGAACCGAGCCTCTGCTTCAATGTATCAAATGCATGTTGTTGTTCCCGACTCCAAATCCATAGTTGGTCTTTCCCCGTGAGAATGGTAAGAGGTTTGGCAATCAAACTAAAGTTTTTGACAAACCTCCTATAATAATTTCCCAATCCTAGAAATGCACGAAGCCGTGGTACATCACTAGGTGCGGGAATTTTGTGCAAAGCATCCACCTTCGTTTGTTGCACATCAAGACCGCCAGGAACAATCATGTGGCCTAAATAGGGCAATTGATCATGGAAAAACTTACATTTTTCATGATGTAAACGGAGTCCCCAGTGTTGAAGTCGTTCAAATACCGCTTGCAAATGTCTCACACGATCATGTGGACTATTACTAAAGATAATAACATCATCAATGTAACATCTAGCAAAGGGCAAACCAGCCAATAATTGATCCATCACCCGCTGAAATTCAGCTGGTGCATTCTTGAGACCAAATGGCAAAAATTTCCAATGATAAAGTTGATCATTGCCATCTTTATCAATTCCCCAAAATGCGGTCTTCATCCGATCACCCAACAACAAAGGTAATTGGTGATAACCATACCTCAAATCCAGAGTGCTGAAGATTCTAGAAAATCCCAGTGCATCAAACAACTCCTCCGGCATCGGCATTGGATATCGATCCGACTTGGTCTTGCGGTTGACTGGACGATAATCACCACACATCCGTTTTTCCGTCCAGTTGCCAAAGATATCCTTCTTTGATGGCATAACCGTGGCACAAGCATACTCTCCATTGGAGAGTTCAATCAATTCCGCTGCCAATAACTCTTGACATCAAGTTTGAACACCCAACCTTTCAGAGGTACTAAGTCTGTACGGCCGTCTGAAAATAGGGTGGTCGTCCTCGAGTTGAATACGAACAGGTTTACCTTTATATCCTTCAAGATCATGAAGACTAAAGGCAAAACAATTACGGTAAGAGCCTCCAACTTCCAACTTCCCAAACTCTTGGGCCAAAGCCGAAGCCAAAGCCGAAAAAACACGTTGGGCTCGAAGCTCTTCCGCAACATGAAGTTTCAAAGGAAATAATCCCTCGGTGTCATTGACCTCAATGTGATCCTTGCATTGCGGCTCCACTGCCCCCTGACCATTGTTCTCTGCCCTCAGAGTAAGCAATTGGTCATCCATACGTTGTTGAGCAGCAAGACAAATTCCAATTATTCACACAATGCTATTAAGATCCATAGCTTACCCCAATAGGAAACGTCTCTGACCTTCCTGAAGCCCGTGAGCAGCCGTGGTACCTGTAAGAAAACCCATGGCGCGTTTCCGCTCATCTGCCGTAGGCTCCTCATAAGTTTGGGATTTTGAATCCCAAACCATGCCAGGTCCACGAGATCGAAATGCAAAAGACTGTGGATATGTCACAAAAGTAGGTAGTGCATCTCTTGGAATTCCCACCTTGTTAATTAATGCAAATGGCAAGGTGTCATCCTTGGTAACTGCCAAGGAAACACGATGATCATCTAAAATGTCATCCACCTTGCGATCCATAAGGCGGGGAATGCGGGCAATCACCGCTGAAAGCATCCGAGGTGATACCAAGTTGGTCCAAAACCAACGAGGCCGAAAATTCGAAAATGACGTATCCACTGCTGAAATTGATGATGGAGGAATATCAGTTTGCTTACCAAAAGCAATGATCGCCGCATCCGCAAGACTCGCTCGCAAATTGGCTAAGTCCTCCACCTCCTCAGCCACAGGTACGTCAACCACAGCTTGGGATACTTGAAGGGATGGCAAATCCGCCTTACCTTCTAACATTCTCCCAGCTAAATGAAAAACTACAGCAGGCTTGAAATCCGAAGCCATAAACTCCGAACCCGAGAAAATTGGCATATGGAGAATTTTATATGCCAATGCCTGCGTAACATCCTTCGAGATGGAATCCCCATCTATCAAAGGTACAGGGTTTTTAGCCCCAACAACAGTGGTGTCTACCAATCCAAATGAGAGAGGTAAACGTGCTTGACCAACTTGATCCGCTGGTCCGGCATGGCGAGGATGTGACACCTCGTTGCTACCACCACTTGTAGAAGCCACCGCATTTGCCAATGTTTGTGATCGCGTAGAAGCCGCCGCCACCACCTCTCCAGATGCCCCAAACATATACATGTCCGACCCCGAGGTGCCACCACCCACATGCGGCTCAGAAATTTGAGCAAAAGATGCAGAAGATTTGAGCTTTTGCTCAAGCTCTGCCACCTTAGCCTCAAGACTCTGCTCCCTTGGAGATTTTCCAGTGACATAACTGGCAGGCCGCATCTCAGGATGAAGTTGGAAACAATGATCCACATCGTGATTAGTGCCACCACAATGGTTACATTTCAATTGTCTCTTCTTAGAATTGTCCCCTGCCTTTACTGATTCTATCTTTTATTTTAATTTTCCCAAAGGCTGAGTTTTCTTCTTTTTAGGACAATTGGGATCATTTTTCGAATGACCAGCTTCTCCACAACCCCAACAATGCAAAATCTTTTGCTCCTTAATGGGTTGAGTCTCAGCTAAACTACTAGTAGCTGTGACAATTCTTCTTAATTTCGTACTCTCTGTCATCCAAGATACCATGTCTGTGGCATCGTGTTGACAGAGAGCCCGATCACATCTCTCAACCACGGCAAACGCTTGTGCAAGCGTAGCTCTGCCTTCGTAGTCGAGGATAATCCGAGGTGATGCCAACTCAAGTAGCCGCTTGTCAATCTTAGACAAAAAGATTTTGACAAACTGACTCTCAGCAAAAACACCTCCCAACTCAACAGCAAAGCGTGCGAGTCGCGTATACATGGTCCGTGGAGTATCATCCTTCTCTCGGCGGAAATCCTGAATACGCTGCATCTGGTCTCGCCGAAATCCACCATACTCCACCTCCAAATGTGCGACAAATTCAGCAAGGGGATTAAATGGAGGTGGTGGACCAACAGCCGTCAATGCTGCCTGAGTAGCACGTGCCATTCGTGAAAGGGTAGCCGTGCTACTGCCAGCCACTATTGACCCAAGTGCCAGTTCTTTGTCCTTAGACTCCTCCGGCGATTCCTCCTCCTTTAAGGTGGGTGGAGCTAAGGTAGCAACCGCCCCATCTTTAAGGGCTGAAATAAGCTCAACCCAAGCCTCCCAATATTGCTCCACCTCCCGAAGTTGTCGTTGATGACCCTTTGTCCAGCGTTCATAAGTTTGGAGTGCCTCATACTCCAAATGCTGAGGCAGAAGTTCAAAGGCATACCAATCATTGAAATTGGAAGACCTTTGACGTTTCTCCTTAATCCAAGTACGAAACCGGAGTTTCCAATCAGGCAAGGAAATGCCCCCAGCTCAACCTGAAAACCGATCACGCACTAAATTGTGGCGATCGTCCTCCATTTCGTCGAACGTGCCGACACTCCAAATCCGAAGCCTACTAGTAGTGTCCAACGCCGAAATAGGCTCAAAAGCCTCGTTGGTATCTACCTCTGGCTCAAGATTTGTGGTATGCACGTCCTCCAAGTAATCTGGTGATGGAGATCGATAATATCGGCTCCTAGTTTGCACCATAAAATAATCACTTGAGTTCTTGCAACTATCTACAAGGTAATGGCAACCTGCACCTGTTGCGGGCTATCTAAATGGCAATCCCTTGCCAAATGCCAAGTGTTTATTTATGCCCCCAGAATTCCAAAATTGTACAAAGGTTTCGAGATTGGTAATTAAAATTAAAAAATCAGCGTTGAAAATGCTAATTTCCAAGGTAATTATGGACTCCAATCAACAAACTAATTGCACCAATGGACTCCTAGGAAGATTTCACACAAATTAGGCTCAAATTTCACTCCGTTCGGAGTTAATTTGCTCCCAAAAACAAAAATCAGCGTTGAAATTGCTAATTTCAGCAATGATTTTGAATTCCAATCAACAATCCAATTACACCATTGGATTCCTTGGCAAATTTCACACAAGATAGGCTCAAATTTCACTCCGTTCGGAGTTAATTTGCTCCCAAAAACAAAAATCAGCGTTGAAATTGCTAATTTCAGCAATGATTTTGAATTCCAATCAACAATCCAATTACACCATTGGATTTCTTGGCAAATTTCACACAAGATAGGCTCAAATTTCACTCCAATCGGAGCTAGTATGCCCCCAAATTTGAACCTCAAAGTTTGTGAGAATTGGATGCCAAGTTTGAAAGGTGAAAGTAAAAATGTGAAAAGAAAAAGAAATAAAATAAAAATATTTGTTTTAATTAAACAAAATAAAAAATAAAAAAAATAAAAAAAAGTAAGGGCTTACCTGCCTGCCAGGGCTTGGCTGGCGCCCGCCCGCCCGTGGGGCCCGGCCGACGCCCGCCCGCCTGGCTGCCCGGCCCCGGCCCCGGCCCGGCCTGCGCCGCCCGCCCCCGGTCCTCCCAGAATTGGAGCTCCAAGAGGGTCCGGTGAGCTCCAGATCCGTCCGGAGCTCAACCAAAATTAAAAACAAATTGGATTTTAATTTTGGTTTGTGTTTGTGTTTGAATTAAACTTTGCTTTCACAATTTGCAAGCAAGAAAATGTGACTTGAGAATCTTGAGACTAAATGGAATCTCAAGATTCAACCATCAACAATTGAAGAAAATACAAAGAGACAACAAAAGAAAAATGGGAAGATTTCTCTCAAAATCTTCTTGAGGGTTGCAAGAAATGACAAACTAAGTTTTCAAACACTTGTATCACTCATTTGCTCTCATTACTGGGCCATTCTAGCTCAGAAATACAACCAAAAATGAAAAATTTGAGTCGAATTGTTGTCAAGTATGAGGGTTTCTCTCTCCAAGCTTAAGAAACTAAAATGTCTTCTTACAAAGCTTAAGAAACTCTGAAATTCACACACAAGAGTCAAGCTATCTCTCACTCCACGAAGGGAGAATCCAAGAGTGCAAGTGGTGGAGAAAGAATGCAAAGGCTTTACTCATAATCTACTACACCATAGCCATGAGAAAGCAACAACAAGCTCTCTCTCTCTCAAAACACACTCACAAGACTTGACTTGACTTGACAACAATGGCAAGTCAAGAGGCCTTCCTCTCCATACAACCCCAATCCTATGTGGAGGTCATCCATGGAGTGGATGAACAACTAACTAGGACTCCCAATGGAGTCCATTACTCATCCAAACACACATGGACTCCTAATGGAGTCCATTTACTCCTAAATTGACGTGACTTAGCCCCCGATGTCACCTCACGTGACAGCTCTCCTCTTGTGTTTTGCCATCTCCATGGCCATAATTTATCACATCTAATGATCATTTATGTTTTGCATAGGGAGTTTAATGCAATAGCAACAAGAATCTTTATTGTTGCACACAATACCCTACCTATGGTGGACCATCTTGCTTTGTTGATTGGAATTGAGAAAACCTTGCTCAATTTCCCATTTCATTTCGGCATAGGAGGATGTTGACATGGGATCCGAATGTTGATGTTTGCCGCAATCATCCATACATGAGAATTTAACAATCTACTTGTCAAGGAAATTTTTAGGTAATTTTTTTCAGCTATGTATTTGTATGTGATACATGCATGGCTGACACAAGTGAGGTTGAAGAAATACTGAAGCCTACAACACTATGTTGTGGAGCAGTGGGATTGGATTATTGCCAATATTTTGTTACTTGTCAGTGTAGTGTGAAGTTGTCTAGCATGTGCATGGAGAAGGTTTTTTTCTTCTTCCCTATTTACTTTGTCTTGCTTCTACCTTAAGGTAGATATTTCTACATGGCTTTAGGGTATTAATGGAGAAGTTATTGAATCTCTTACTTTTGTACAAATGTGTTGGTTTATTTGGTGGTTGTGTTCTTGCATGCAATAGGACTATTATCAAGGCATTCTTGCAAAAATAATTAGTGTGATGATGTAGAAAATCGAAAGAATTTTCATAGTGAGCAATCTTTGTGTGTAACTTCTAGTTTTTAGTTCTACGTTTTACAATTTTGGTCGATTATAACCACACAGTCTTAGTAACAATGTGTGTATCCATCATAATTGGGAGTCCAAGGATTATAAATTCAAATTGTCTTCTCTACAAGGAGTGATGCTCATTGAATGTTGGTGTAACAAATGGGAAGGTGGTTGTGCAATCGCCCTCAATGCTCTTAGTGCGAAGTTGTTATGGTAGTACAAAGGATTTGAATTCTTCAAAATCACTACACATGGCTTGTTTTGGTAGCAATTTCTTAAAATCTCTTGGAGTTTGTATGTCCCGCTCTAATTGATGGTATGTTTTTGTCCCAATAATGTTAGCCTTGGTTGTTGTTTTAAATGCATTTGATGCTTTTATTAGTATTTTTGCAATAGTTTTGACATTTGAAGTTGTTTGACAAGATTTGTCGTCAACCTTTGCGAGAAGGTATGTGCTATAATGGAAAGCACTTGAGACATTCTAACTCACGATGAGCCTTAGGACATGACACTGGAAATGTACAATGGGTTGCGAGCAAAATTACATCCATGATGTTTGCAAGAGTTTTTCAACATAAGATTGGTGGCCACAATTTAGCCATGATGAATTTATATCAACCATGCTAGTTGTATGGTGAAGGGACTTTGCTCTTATGGGTGCACTTACAGGGCGGGTCCAATCTTAAATAAAGAAAGTATTTCATGGTGGTTGGGTAGATAGTTGATCTCCCCAAGTTTGTGTGTTGGTCTAGCCGGTTCTTTTGCTAACTTCTTGGGAGTTTGCATGTTGCAACACGTTAATTGAGGTGTCTCTCATAATCAACCTGTGCAAGCTAAACGGAGGGGGTGTAGATATAGAGCAAGAGCTACACAAGCAATGGAGTCACTTGACAACATTATTTGTGGCATGATGGATTGGAGCATTGTTGTAAGCACCACATGTGAGGCATGGCTACTGACCAATAATGGGTTTTATATCATGTGCATACCATAAGAACCGTATAGAGACAGAAAAGAGATGAACAAAGAGGGGTTCTTTCTTGGTAGGATAAGCCACCATGCATTATTCTCCACATGATGAACAAGAAGTGGACCTTCACAAACATGAGAGTGCCATTGCGGCAATGAGATCTCCACTTCTCGGTGACATGGAGAAGGGCAGTGGCGGTTACTTTTGGCTGAGTCATACTCATAAAACAATAACATCTACAGCCTGAGCATACCAAAAGGTAGTTCCCCCCCCCCCCCCCCCCCTCTTTGTTGAGCAACTTTCATTCTTGCAAACTTTTTACAACATTCCTTCCCACCACTATGCTCTTCAAATCATTGTATGTTCAACATGCACATGATACATGTAGCAATGCCTTTTGCAAGAAATCTTTTCTTTTTGTGTGGTTCATGCATCTCTTTATCTGAGGTTGTAGTGCATGTTGTTGTGATGTGTGGTTATTTTATTACTACTTATAAAGATATGCTTGATGTATTAAAGAGTATTCTAACGCTATGAATTGCACAATGCCATATCATACATCAATTAGAGTTGCCACATTACTTATTATTTTTAGTTTAGGTTCATGATTTTCCCTTTGGATTTTTTAGTTATTGGAAGTCATTGAAAGAGGAATGCAAGTTACTTTATTTACTTTTTTCAGTTTCAAATCACCTCTCGTGTGAAGTAATGCTTCTCATGAATGCTCTAGGCTTCCCCGAGGATTTTAATTTGTCTATTTCTAGTTGTATGTTTTCTAGGCTAGTTTCATATCCTTGTATCCAAGAGTTTCTTCATTTTTTGCATTGCATGTTGATAGATTGGCGATAACTTTCTATTTTCAATTCTGATAATTGAGTCACTCACCAAGGAATGATTAGTCATGCAAATTGTTGAGTTTGAATGTTAAACAATGTAAATTTGTAAGTCAATGATTTGTGTCAGTTTCATTGCTTACTAGTTTAAATCGTAAAGAAGTGCAATAAGACTATTACCTCTCACATGAAGTGAGTAAATTGCCTAACTGAGTGTGGTAGGCTGTCATGAGCAATTATGCCATCTGGTTACCCGTTTAAAATTTTGATGGAGTGGAAATCATCTAAATATAAAGAGAATGCATTTTGTAACTTGTGCTAAAGCATAGATTCTGTAATGTGAATGCTCAATGGATTGAATTGTAATTTGAGGAAAGATCTTAGTTAGGATACTAATTGATGTATGTGAGAGATCAATGATTTGAAGACAATCAATGGTGGATTATGTTGGATAAGAAGGAATGACTTAAAATTGAATGATTGTGATAAGAATAAGAAACTAATAATAAGTAGAAAGATTGCCTAAAATATTCAAGGGGGAATGAGTTCTGAATACCAATCAACTGGAAAGTATAATTCTTCCTTGGTTTCATTGACAGAAGAAGGATGTAATAATCGAGGAAAATTTGGTCATCAAGAAGGCTATGGTCTTGATGTTTTAATAAAGAGGGAGTCTCAATTATTTTATGTCATTGTATTATGTTGCAGGCTACCCATCATCTTTTGCAGATGGAGTTTATTGAGTAAAGGAACTTGGAAGGTCAATAACCTTGTGGAAGTTGAAGAGACGTTTCATGTAGGCCATGGTCTTCCTAGAGACACCCAAGGATGTGTTTAACTGACGGAGAGGTCCATAACCAGACAAATTTTAAAAGTTACTAAGTCAGTGAATTTTGGAATTGAAGCCACTTTCAATGAAACTACTAGGCCATAATCTGAAGGATGAGGGTAATCTAAAAGAATTTGAGTTGAGTAAGAACTTTGGTCGAATTAAATCTAAGTGAAAGACAATTGCCAAAAAACATAATCGAAATCATATTTCATAAATGAATATTGAAAATCTTGTAAGGATAAATGTATTGCAATTTCAATTTGCATTAAAAGGAATTAAGTATTTCAAGATTATTACCGATACCAAAGTGCCCTTGGCTTTGGAAATAAGACTCAAATGGGATACTTATGCAAGACTATGGTTGATGTTGTGCCTATATTTGTGCACCGTACTTGGTCCAAATAATAAGACTTCATTACCAGACTATAGCCCATGTAATTAGTTTAAGGAGAAGTGACTGACACAAAATGCATGTATCGTGATTGATTGATTTTGAAATCATTATGTTAGCTTCAATAAACTGAGACTCTAAGACTTGAAATAACTTGAAATAACACTATGATTGTCCTAATCAAACTTATTTAGGACACCTAGATGTTATACAAATCACTTTTTAAATCTCCCTCGAGTGTTTCCCTGGTTTTTGTCTTACCCAAAATCCTAACTACAAAGTGTCAAAGGGAGCTAGCAATGGTACCTAACATTGGGGGAGGGGCAAGGATGCAACTAGAAGCTTGTGGTGTGGGGGCCCAATGGGCAACTATCATGTGGCAAAAGTTGCCCATGCTTGGGACCACCCCAAGTACATTAGGTAAAGATGTTAATTATACCATAAAACAATGGATGTACTTGGGTAAATTTGTTAGAGGCAACATCGAATATTTAAAAAAATATATATATTTTGTAGAAAGAGTCTTGAGGTGGCTGCGTTAAATATGACATGGTCTCATCATTTCTAGAGGGCTTTCCATTACAAGCCCCCCTTGTGCACATATGCTCACATGGATCATTTCATAGTAAACAAGCTTTAAAGTTATTTTTATGTAAAGACCCAAACTTGGGAAACTTGCCTTGTTGGACGACAATTGAGGATTGTGAGCAACGCATTTGAGTGGCCTAAATGATGGGGCATCCTTTGTTTGGAGTGAAAATGAGCTTCATAGATGAGCTAGCAACCTCCACGGTATTAGGACAGGGGTCACAATTTTGGGGCAAGACACTACTACATGTAGAATAGATCAGTACAATTGAAAGTCTTTTTGGACCCTCAATAAAGATGGGGGAAGGCATTTTTTGAAAATTTTAATCATTTCATCATGGAAGGCCCAACAAAGCGGCCAACGCTTAGGGCTAAAAACCACATGGAGAACATAAGTCGCATCTCCATTAAATACCTAACATAGCTCATCCTTTACAAAGGAAACTTCCAAGCTTTTGCCCACCCACTATAAAACACATCTACCCGTACCAACCACCCCCTATGAAAAGCCTCTAATGGTGATACAAGAACGGTGGACCTACTGTAACTAGGCAACACATTTATGCCTTGATCCATATGCTACCGCATGTGAACGAATGAACCCCATTCATGTCATCGCCCAAAGATTACATTATTTTTTCTTTATTTCTAACTCACTAAAGTGGATCACAAATCAACCATGTCATGGCTTCTCGGCTTCGCAACACAATATTTTTTACATAGTCAATAAGATAATCTCACTCTATTCAACCGCATTACACTTTCATCCACTCAATATGGATGCATTACATGATAAACTCCCATTTCACATTGGGATTGCTAAATGCCAATGAAAATGAGAGTTGAGGTAAGCAAGCCTTAAATGGACACTTTTAGCTTTGGACCACTTCTCCTAGGTTGTAAAACACACAATTAGTGTGAGATGATTGCCAATTCCAAGTCGTGTTTGTAGCCATTTAATTCATAGTTTTTGGAACTAATATAATATCATATACTTTATCAAAGTGACAATTCTTGAGCTCATTGTATGGTCATATAGACCCCCCCCCCCCAATTATGTAGATTAACAATAGAACGATTCACAAATTTTGAGCACATAGTGCAATCTTTATTAAATATATGTCTTTTTGGTGTATGTTCTTAGATCCACACTAACCGCACACCACTAGGGCTAGATGCCCACCTCTTTGAGTTGGGCCCCCACCACTATTACCAAGGTAAAGGGGGTCTACTAAACATCTTACCCCCATAGTATGTAGTTAATTGATCTAAAGTGGGTCCCCTTGCTACTAATTCCTAGGTTAATTTATCTAAATGAAGGAATATACAAGCTATAATGAATTTGACTGCTTTTCCACCTTGGGTTATAAGGTATGTGGGTGTTATGCAATTTGTTTTTCGTGTTCTCCAACTTCTACCGATTAGATTTACACAACAAAACTTGTTTTGCATTAGCAAATTTATGATGAAGCATCTACAAAAATTTGACCTCCCTTGATTTAATTATAGTTATCGAATGTACATGTTTGTTGGTTTCTAAATTGAGTACATAGGTCCTCCCATTTGTGTCCATATTGAGTGTAGAGTAGTTGATACAATTTGAAGAGACAACCCAATAAAGTACAGTGGTCCAATTAAAAAAAAGGTAACCAAATACCACCCGCACGCCTTGGTGGTAGGGGCAGAGCTCAAAGAGGTGGCCAACCGAGAGCTATGCTCTCGTAGGCTAGGCACATGGCCTGGGCTTCCACATCCCTGAGGATGTGCACCGCAACAATAAAAATAAATAAATGAAAACATCAGTAAAAAAATTTCTGGTAAAAATACGTAATTTTATAATAGGGTAAAACACAAGACATTTTTTTACAACATTTTGCAACATGTGCAATGACTTGCCTTGGATGTAACATGGATGTAGCTGCACATTATCGCTGCCCAATTGGATGTCCGACCTCCCAAGTGGCTACCTATAGCTAAAGCGACCCATTTTTGGGCCATGTGCCCAAGCCTTCTATCAGGGCAGAGCCAATAAATTCAAAAACTCAAAATATTACATACACGGATGAACGCTCTCCGGTTTTTCATCCCGTGTACTCATCCATTCAGAGTCGCTTCCTACCGTAGACGATGTCTTTTACACATCGCCAAAGGACTAAGTATTCGAAACGTTGATGAACGTCAATTGTTATTCATCCTCTGTATTCATCCGCTCGTAGAAGCTTCCTCCTCCAGATGCGAAGACCATCAATGAAGGCTTATTCAAGGAGACTCGTAACTAATTCGTTCATTCTTACTTCGCGCCGTTTCCCATCACGCGCTCTCATCTAGTGTTCTGGCCATCTCCACGGCCTCAATTTATCACATGTGGTGTCCATTCATGCTTTGCATAGGAATTTTGGTGCGGCAGCAACGAAAGTCTCCTTCTGGATTGTGCAAGGAAACCCTAGCCCATGGCGGATCATCTTGCTTGGCTATTTGCAACAGACGAGACCCTGCTTAATTGCCCTTTTGATTTTCACGTCAGCATAGGAGGATGTCGACACGGCGATACGGAGGGCGTTGCTGTTCGCCGCGACCATCCATACAGGAGAATTGTGCTGTCTGATCGTCAAGAGCACTTTCGGGTAATTTGTTTTGTCTATGCGTTTGTATGTGGTACATGCGTGGTTGACACAAGTGAGGTTTAGAGAGGAAATAATGATGCCTGCGAAAACGATTTCGTGGAGCAGTTGGATTGGTTTATTGTCGGTATTTTGTTGATTGTCGGTGAAGAGGAAAGTTGTCTTGCGTGTGCATGGAGAGGGTGTTTCTACATTTCTTTGTCTTGCTTCTGCTCTGTGATAAATGTTTGCACGTGGCTTTAAGGTTTTTATTTAACTGAAAGGTTATTGTATGTGTAGAGATGTGTCGGTTTTTCTGATGGTTGTGTTCTTGAATATGACAGGACTGTTATGTGGACATTTTTGGAGAACTACGCAAGTGTGATGATTTAGGGAGTCTGAATATTTGTGATGTTAGATGATTACATGGTAAGCAACTCTTTTTGCATTTGATGACTCTAATATCTGGTTTTGTCTTTCACAATTTCGATTTACATACTCTCGCAGACGGTATGTGTAATTATCGTGACTGGAAAGTGCATGGATGGTAAATTCTTACATCTTCTTGACAAGGTCTGATGCTTTTTGAATTTTTTGTGGCAGATGGGAATGTGTACAGGAAGTCGCTTTGAAAGCTCGCAGTGTGGAGTTTCTATGGTGGATGTGAATGACTTCAATCCTCCTGAACGAGTTGTGTATGGCTTGTTGTGGGGCCCAGTTTCTCAGATGCAGCCATCCTTTGTGAGAAGCTAGTCTCGAAGTTGGGACAGGACGCTTGAAATATGTGGCTGCTGCGAGCAATTTTCTAAGCATGATTTCTGCGAGAGTTTTTTTAACGTAAAATTGGTGGCTGCAGTTTAGCCATGGTGAATTCATATGAACCATGCTGACTGTATGGTCAAGGGACCTTGCCCTTATGGGTGCGCTTACGGGGCGGGTCCAATCTTAAATAAAGAAAATATTTCATGGTGGTTGGGGAGACAGTTGATCTCCCCAGGTTTGTGTGTTGGACTGGTTGGTTCTTTTGCTAACTTCTTGGCATTGTGCATGTTGCAACACGTCAATTGAGGTGTCTATCATAATCAACCTGTGCAAGCTCAACCGAGGGGGTGTAGATACAGAGCAAGAGCTACATAAGCAATGGAGTCTCATGACAACACTATTTGCGGCATGATGGATTGGAGTCATGTTGTAAGCACCACATGTGGGGCGTGGCTGCTGATCAATATTGGGTCTTATATCATGTGCATACCATAAGAACCACACAGAGACAGAAGAGGGATGAACAGAGAGGGGTTCTCTCCTGGTAGGGTAAACCATAGTGCATTATTCTCCACATGATGAACGACAAACGGACCTTATTCACAAACACAAGAGTCCCAATGTGGCAGTGAGATCTCCACTTCTCCTTGACCTGGAAAAGGGCAGTGGCGGTCACCTCTGGTTGAGTCATACACATAAAACGATAACGTCTGCATCCTCAACATACTTGGAGGTAGCTTGTTTCCCCCTTTATTGAGCAACTTTCATTCTTGCAAACTTTCTACATCAATCTTTCCCACCACTATGCTCTCCACAACATTGTATGTTCAGCATGCACATGGTACATGTAGCAACGTCTTCTGCAGGACATCCTTTCTTTTTGTGTGATTTGTACATCTCTTTATCTGAGGTTGTAGTGCATGTTATTGTGATTTGTAGTTATTTTATTACTGCTTGATGTATCCAAGAGTTTTTTGATTTTCTGAATTGTATACTGCCAGATTGGATAGTACTGCAAGAATTGTGAGGTAATTAACTGTTTCCAGTTTAGGTCCATAGTTTGTCATTTGATATGTTCAGTTTGCGGCAGTGGTTGACAGGAAGTGCAAACAGAGAAGTGTGTTGAATATGTTGTATTCCTTTGTTGACATTTTTCATTTTACCAACCAGTTTGCATGTGAATCTATGTTCTGTCAAGAAGATAGCAGGCTTCCCTGAGAGTTCCTATATGTCCAGTGGTTGGTGCATGTTTCTTAGGCTAAATTTCATTCTTGTATGGGCAAGTGACCTCCTACTTATGTGCATTCTTGAGTGTACTATTTTCAGTAGTTCAATGCCTTAGCATGTAGCTTATTTGTGGAACAAGGTCCTTGTAGGTTGAACTAAGATTTTGTGCTCACTAGATTGCTTTCAGGAATTCTAGTTACATAGTTTTGTGGGTTGTTACTTGGTATTAGGAAACTAGAGTTATGATAAATTTTGGAAAGAAAAGGGGGGCGCTTTTAGCTTTTCATGGAGGTGGTATGTCTGTATTCTGGTTAGGTAGTTGTAGGTCCACAGTGATGATGGAGCTGACGTGAAGAGGTTGCTGGTGCGAATTTCGAGGTGGAAGCTGTGCACTTGCCGTTTGCACTCTGGTATTGCTCCTCATTTTGATTTTTGTGCCTGTTTTATGTTGCCTTTCCATGTTTTGCTTATTTGACACGTGACAAATATTTATGTTCTGCTCTAATGCTTTTGCAGGGGTACTGTGCAAACAGGGTCATCTATTTTGCTGTTTGCTGCTCCTGCTTCAGTGTGGCTGGAGCTTTGGAATCACTCAAACTCCTGCTTGTAGTTTTCGGAGGTCTGGGAGGCGAATCAAATCTTCCGGTGGTCCAAGAAGTTGGGTGATAGAATTGAAATCTCCCTTAAAACAGTGTTCTAACATGGTGTTCTTGGAACAGAGGTTCCATTCGACAATTGTGGAGGTGGTTACTTATTAAACAGGCTAAACACCTAACAAGCATAATCCATCCAAGAGTTTTAATAGTTCAGGTTGTTGTGGAGGTTAATGTCTTCGTACAAATTTGAAAGTTGAAATAAATTGTCTACCTGAAGTGGCATGTGAACCTGGTTGATCTAATGCACACAATTCAGTGACCAATTGCTGTCAAGAACGTTGCAAAGGGCTGCAGAATATCTCACATCTCAGTTCTAAGATTAAAACAATCAGCATCATATCTGAGGAGCACCGCCAAAAGAATTTTTATTTACACATATGAAAAGAGTATCGCATTTCTATGGCCTGGGTACCATCATATATGCTGTAAATGGCCTTTTGTTGAGCATTGTGCAACATGATGGATGGTTGTTTTAGTTGTTGGTACCACTGCCAAACTAGGATGTGGAATCTCCACAGGGTCAATTCTAAATCATGAAAAATGGACAAAGGCAACTGGGTAAAATTGGTCCCAGCTCCGTGACACCTCATTGAAGAAATTTTTGAAACCAACTCTTAGTCGCGTCAGTCATCTGGACTGTGGCAACATGTGCGACTCCTTCTTGGGCAAAAAACTGGTCGCCACACCCACACCCACACCCACATATCAGCTTAAGTTTGTTTTGGCTTGAAGCACAGCAATAGCTTTGGGTGCAAATCTTCCCTAGTCATCCCACATTATATTGAGTAGTTCCTTGCAGATGACACATTCACATTCTGCCAGGTCTAATACAGATAATCCAGGTCTTTAAGGGTTGATTGCAACGTTGTAGTACATCCCAAGCACTCAGAAGTTTCATAGGTTATAATAAAATTGAAGCTATGAGATGTGTTAAACAATATCAAACAAAGGGCATGAACTGAGATGGCAGTCAGTTTGTCACCTTGTAGTTATCTGGAACTCCAGCTTCTTCGTACTTTTCTGCAATTTTCCTCCTAACCTTCTTTAACCCTTGAATTGGGCATCGTGGATCTAACATTCCTGCAATGCTCCAATTTTTTTTGAAGTCAGAAATACTCTGCTTGTTGCTGACATTACCCCACATTACTGAACTGTTTAGAGTTTTTCCTAAACCCTAAGCTTGCAAATGAATGTGAAATTTTTGATCAAGTCTTCACTGGTGTGTCTGCTATGTATGTGTTGCTCATCAAACTTTGATAAGAGAAGAAGTAGACCATTGTAAACAAGTAAAGGCCGAGGTGCAATAATTGGAACTGTGTGTTGGGCGTCAAGCTCGTCCATAATGCCTGGAGCAATTCTTCGCCATACCTTCACAGAAGAAGTGGGGAAGGTCAAGTGAGTATACTGGCAGAAGGCTACCTGGTTCAACACTTTTGAGTCCCGAAACATTATTATATCCATCTGGGTTCCAGCCAATGAGATGATAACATGTAGCAAATTTTCTTCCAAAGATTCATTATTGTATGTCTAACCAGACTGGCCAGTATGGGAGTGAGTCCAAAACAGAGTTAAAATCAGTGTTGGTCTAGTGTACAGGTGAATGCATGGGATCAATGATCAACATCAATAATGGTATCCAAAAACCTACCTGTGGGTACCAAAATTGTAATACCAGTCAAAAACTGATATGTGGTGGGTATGTCAATGTGAGAGAATCTTTGTGTACCCGAGTTATTATTTGGGTCAATACCATTCTAGAGCATATTGACACTACACCTATTTTGCCCAAGTATGATGGTTCTTGGATGGTTTATAGACACAAATGGTATGCAGAACAAAAATATTGTCAAATATCCATGCCAATCCAATATGTGAAATCCTCATTAGAGACACCCGATGGTATCAAAGAAAAGATGATACCAGTCCAACACTGGTTAATACCCTTCTCAAATCATTGATAGCATGGGAGGGCACTTACCGCAGCAACAACCTCTGAATCGACCTTTGATTTCCCCAAGTCATGGGCAGCAGCTGTCATTCAAGATCCAAAAAACAACCATTTCAGAGTCTGTCAGATCCTGATGAATATAAATGTCACCAAATTGTATGGAACCTCCTTTGAATGCATGCTAATGTGCACAGAAAAAAGAAATACTGTAGCAGTGAGGCTAGGAAATTCATCACTAATTGGCTAAAATTTTGAAAATATGAAAACATGCTAATCTTGGAGCCATGACAAAGAAATTTTAGAAATTCAAACCTTTGACCTAGGAGCAACAAATCCAGTCCACTGGCATGCTCTCTCTACAATCGGTACATACTGTTCTACATTTCAATGCATTTCTTGAATTGATAATTGAGATTCTTATCAAAACATTCTCAAATAAGCCTTACAGAAATGTTATCATCCAAAGACATAAATATATCGTCTCCAGTGATGAACTAGCCTCACTCCTACAGTATTTTCACATGCACAGAAGCATCCTTCGCTCATCTAAATATCTTCAACTTTGACGTTCTCGGGAAGTTAGGACAGCATTATCAGGTGGACGAGGTTCTGAGAAATTTCTCAAGCGCTAGGCTGCACAGGGGCTTGGGTATAGAGCATAAAATGTTCACTAACCTGTGAACGGCGGCAGAATGGTTGCAACTCGTGCTTGCCATTTATTATGCGAAACCGCCCAGCCAAAGGACTGCACCCATCCAGATTACACGTGTTAGGCATTAATTACAATGATTGCCCAGCTCAAAATTAGTTGTAGGATGCAGACATGAAGTTCATGGAACTCAGGGATCTATGAATGCCCTGCTCTTTTGGGTACTTAGTTACCATAGCAGCTTCGACACTGGTTACTTTCTTTTTGGAAGTGGAAGTGCCACATATCACAAAACTGTTGACTGAAACCCATGGCAAACTTGATTTGGCACCCAAATTTATGATTTGACAAATCAAGAGGACTACCTGCACACCAATCAGCGGCACGGCGACAGCGATTCGTGGATCTGCAGCGGCTGCAAACCATGTGTGCATTCCTGCAATCAAACGTACAGTAGGAGTGAGGGTTATTTCATCACTAAAGTGATGAAATTATTTATTTACTTGAATGAAAGCATTTCATAAGGCTCAACAGAAAATTCCGACAATTTCGTCACAAGTTCAAAAGTGAAATGAAAATAAGCAATGTTCTATGAAACAGACAAAAGATTGCACTTGGTTTGTTGCTCTTACATCAAAATTTATATTTTCCAAGATTTTCATCCTCATGCCTCCAAGGTTTTACAAAGTTTTCGTATTTCTAATTTTGTAAGTAATTATTGACGAATAATGCTCACCGCTACAGTATTAGCCTTTGGTAAGATAATGGATGTAACGTACGGATTTCAGATAAGAAAGGGGCATCTCAAAATGCAAGTCACGAGCATTCAAAGTTGAGTTAGTGTTGATATGTGAACTTTGGGGTTAGATATCTTATCAGTGCTAACTCTTAACAATAAGCCAATGATTCATTTGACATCAGTTCAGATCATGACTCATCCTTTCAGATAGACTTAATTACAACTATAAATTATAGAAAGAAATGATTATAATCGCAACCCTATGTTTGGTAGGCATTGATTCAGTGATACAGTTTGATGAGATTGAGTCTATGTGAAATTAATGTTGATTATATATGAATTTAGTAGTTTTCAAGGGGCTTTTGAGTAAGTTGTTTTCAAGGTGTGGATTGTATAAAAATAATGTTTCAGTTAGCCAAGATGATACCTCCAAGTGAGATCCCCATCATTCCAATGCGTAAAGGGTCAATGTCTGGTCTTTCTGTAAGGTAATCCATAACCTTGATAAGGTCCCAAACCTGACCAATTGCAGCCCCAACCACTTTGTCACATTTGTGGCCAACACATTCGGCCATCACCAACTTAAGAAAAAGGAAAAAAATTAATTTGGAGTTACAGGAGATGCAAAAAAGTAAATCATGAGTAGTCACAAAGAGTTTGCGATGATAGATTTTACAAAGTGCCGTTACCGTGTCAAACACAAAAGGCATTGTTTTTCCAGTCTCCCAAGCAGCAACTAGCGCCTGCCAATTGCACTCCAAAGTCAGGGCTTTTGGTACATACACAAAAAACTGCATGTTGATCAAGACACCAACTACAACTTTGGGTTAATGCTTAGGTAGCTTGATATTTTCCTCCAAGAAATTTAAACACCTCAAATTAATGGTCTTGCAACTATGTAGGAAGTCATACATCACTATAAGCATCGGGACTGCTTGCTCGGTCTCCATGATACCGGGCGTCCACAGCCACAGCTACAAAGCCTGCGGAGGCATAATCCTGCAAGAAAATTTAAGGATTTTCTTGATTAATTGATGTCAGAATCTGTCAGAAATTAATTGGTGTTGTTCAGCAACCAGATGAATTTAGGCCCCCATTACACTAGAGAGGATGAAGCTTGAAGAAATGAGCCTTTTCAGAACTTCTTGTTCATGCTTGTCCACTCAACTCCACTTTATGCACTTGTGAGGTTAAATTTTGTACTTGTCTTATGACGTTTAGATGGCATGTGAAGCCTTTCATGAATCCCATATGCAATGGTTGCGACAAGCTCTCAGTCGAAATCCTATGCTTCTACCTCATAGAGGTTGCTTAGAAATGCCGAGAGTTTGAGCTCTTGTTTTGTGGGTCCTAGGCCGATACACTTAAGCATTGGCTTGTCATGATGATCTCTCCTCTGTTTCGCACCATTCCCATGTTGATATCTCACTTTGAGCATACCCTCAAGAACTTTCAATGAGGATTGGTCCAAGCTCTCAATAGTTTGTGCTTTCGTGGAAAGCTTGTCAAAGCTAAGCATCAAACTCTAGAAACATCAAGCAAAGCTAGACTAGTGTAAAAAGGGGGGGGGGGGGGGGCGCTTAGGAACATGTTGTAGAGAACTATTCACTTTTAGAATATTGTTGTTGTCTAGTTACATATTTTCTCCAAATTCTTCCAAAAGTGACTTCACTACAAGAATGTAATTTCGAAATAATTAACCTGCGTTATCAGAAAATTGTCCTACATCATTAGAAAATCTGCAAATCTACCACAATGATAGATTTGCATATTTCTTCCAATGACGCAGGACAATTGCCGATGCATATGCTGGTAGTGCTTGAGATTTGTCATTGACAATTATAAACTTGTATTATGTTCATTTGGATACTGCAGGTGATATGCATGCTAGTTTTTTTGAGGTAACACAAGGAATTTTGTAGATTTTCTGACCAATGTAAAAGTGACCTATGGCACTTTACTCAAGTTTTGAATTAATTTGTGTCAAACCTGCTTATTACTTTCGTTAATCAACCTTTGCGTTTCTTTCTTCGCAACAGCGTGGTTACGATCAAGCATCGATAAGGATAGATACTAAACCTCCATGAGGGGCCGCATAGTTTCCTTGCTATGATTTGTTCCATGGAGAGCTATTATAGCTGGTCGTTTCACTGTTTTGTTTGAAGATTTCGGGCGGATGATCAACAGAGGCACTTTCCCCTGCTCTCCTTCCTGTAAGAAACAAAAAGCTCAACAATGAACATGAGGATGAGCATCGATCCTGTCCCAAGCGGACAATGGTGTCAATCATGCCTTGCAAAACGACAGGTGCTCAAATGTGTTCTCAAACACACTCAATCCAACAATAATTGCACATTAATTTCCACATTGCACTTTATAGCGAGCAAGAGTTCCTGAGTCAATATGAGACAAAAAAAAGAAGACGCAGGAAAGAGCTCTCAGAGTGGCAGCTTTCTGACACAAAGTAAGCAAAATTTGCAACCCAAGTAAGGTAGACAGACCCATTTCCGTTACCTGTAAGCAATTTCGCATATGTGTAGTACAAGTGTGATATTGGAGTGATTTTTCACAGGTCTGGAAATTGATATCACAACGTTTAACAAAAAAAAATCACAATTCGTCTCCAAGTTTTGAAATTATTGTGAATTTTCAAAGGCAAGATCCTCTCCCAACCCATATTCACAGGATAGGTCAACCTATTTCCAAAAACTGGGAGGTGAAAAATTGAGTACAATCAGTGCCCGTATCAAGGAACCCAACTCCGTGCCCATTCTAACCTACTTTTTCCATCACGTTAGAAAGTGACAGCAACATGTGTGAAACTTCGCGGCTTTTTCCATCGCTTTAGAAAATGATGGCAACATGCATGAAACTTCACAGCTTTATAGGACTCTATTTTATTAAGATTCTGGGGGTTGTCGGAAATGGGTCTGTCTACCATACATAAAACATTTCTCTAAAAATTGAATGACTCACCAAACACCATATATTGACAAAAGAATTCCTCAAGTGGTGGAACGTACCTCGACCCATAAAAGAAGATTCTCCTCCTCAAACTCTTGAGAGGCATTGGCTTTCAAGATTGGTTCCATTTTCTGAGGATGAAAACAACATGCTCAACTGTCACTATGTCTTAGAAAGAGATGGAATTCGAATCTATTAACTAAGGTGAAATTGTGATCGTGGCTAAAGAAAATCAATCCTGACATACATAGATCATGCTTTCAGAGTCTCCAGCAAGGCAGCGGTAATCCAAATACCGTGAGTTTGCTTCCTGCTGGCTCATTTTTTTGATGCCAAGCTTTAATTTCCAGTTTTCCACGTGGGAATTAAGAGGGTCTTAAGCAATTTCAGATTCCCGTGTAGCAAGAACAAATTAAAAAATAAATAAACAATAAACAACATTTGTTTAAGAAAAGCCTAAGTAGGAAGCACTCCATGGTAGGTCATCACTCAGAATGAAAAGGAGCAATGCATGTTGTTTCTTCTCAGAAGCATCTTCATCAGATCCTACTGAACATGTTTCTTGTAGTAGCTAGGTTAGCAAAATTAATATTTCGGTGCGAGTTCATTCCACTAATTTTAGTGAATGTCAGACAGACAACACATCGCCTACTATTCTCTCTAGAGCCTAACGTAGTTGGTTGAAATTGTAGTTTAACGTTGAGCAATTTTGGTCTCTTGAAACACCGTCGTCCATTTGGTGGTATGTATCTACACACGCCGAATCAACTGGCAAGAGTTGTATCAATCATGCCACCAACTTACACAACTAAGATTCGGCTTTGACTAGGGTTGGCTGCCAATTCATTGCATAAGGTATATGTAAGGTGAGTGCACCTATTATCATAAACATTTTCTAGATTTCAGCATATGCAGAGGTTAAATAACAAAACAATAATTACACGAACACATTAGCAAATTCAAATGAGGAACACGAGAGTTGAGCTTATTATTTTTGGAGCCCAAGTGAATATCTTCCAAAGTGCAGGTCATAGATGTTCTATAATGGTTTTCTTTCGGATATGTACATTTAGAAGTTGGATATGTTCCTATACAACAAAACCCATAATAGGTCACAATTCATGATGGGTGCACTCACCTTATACTTAAAACCTACCAACACATCATCTAAAACCACCTTCATTACCCCCAACACAGGTTTGGACAATGTTTTGTTTTTTGGCTTCATGAGGCCAATTTGCACAAAAAATAATAATAAGGTGATTTTTTACATTAAGAACCAAAACTTTTATTTTCTAAAAGATGAAAGGAGGGCTCACCTCGGGGCTTAAGATGGATGTTGCTCCCTGAACCAAGGACTTGTTGTGATGCCATCCAGGTAGAATTTTAGGTGGGTTCACTAATCACACGATTAATCAAGACCAAACATTCCAACATCAGAAAGTTAAGGAACCTAAAAAAAATTAATATCGTTACCCAACATTAAATCATGCAAAATGGCTATGTAGTTAAACGTAGATTGAACTTCGTCTCAATCACGGATTTTTAATTGCACCTACAGCTACAACACGAACCTTTCCCTTGAAGGTGCTTCCAAAGTCCTTGACAACTCTTTCTCGTCATCCAGAAACTAAGGATCGCTTGAACATTACAAGTCCAATTTTCAAGCACTGTTTCGAGAACTCAAAGAGTCCCTCGTTGTGGCAGTGAAGTCTACATTACTAACCCTGCTTGTAAATCATTTCTTCAAAAACCTTCCAACACCATTGGTAATAATTTGGAGTTACAAAGGGAGGGGGTTCCTTGCGATGCATATAGAAACAACGATGATGTATGAGCAATTAAAGGTGTTCTTTAGCTGTTGAGTATGTACTAGCTTTGTGATGAATTTTACACTGATTTTTTAATTTGTAAGTGAACCTAACTATGTGTTTTGAGGAGATATCCAATTAAAAAGAAAGTGGAGAAAACACCACACAAATCCAAGTTTGGTTCATCATTGTAAGTTGATGAATGGAAGAAATCTGTTCCAAATGTGGAGAGAGCAAGCTTTTGAAGTAGTAATTGTAAGGAGAGGCACATCATAGCTTCGCACCTTGCTTCTTCCTCCGGCTGGCCAACACTTGAAGAAGTCGTCTCCGAATTTTATTGCCCTGCCACCGAATCGCATGAGAAGTCTTGGCAGCATTCCTTTTTTCTACGTCTGTTTGAGAATCTAGTGATTCGGAATTGGCACCGTCAGACTTGGAACCCTGCACTCATACAAGTCGTTGTCATCATCAACTTTAATGTTTTTCCTATCAATGAATCCACAATTGAGGGGGAGGATTTGGATTCGTCATTCCTTCGAGGACAATGTTGGAGAGGAATCAATGCTGTGCTACCTGAGAGCCTGAACCTCACCCGTTTCCTGAAGTCATTCCCTCGGAGGCGAACAAAACAAAGTTGCGTCACTCGAACTAACCAGCCTACGCCTACGCCTATCCTAATACTCCAAATATAAGATTTGCAGGTTTGCCTGCAAATCTGTTGAATTCAGAATGATCGCAGCTTCAGGAATCTTCACAGATACTATGATTCTCCTTGTGCGGAAATAATCAACAGAGATCAAATGAGATTCCACGAAACCACAACTAGGCGGAGGATTTGGTCTAAGTGGTTCCTTCAAGGACAAGATGTCGCATAATTTCCTAGCTCCTCCTCCTCAACCAACAAGTGCTAGTGCACAAGAGGGGGCTCTGTGCCACCTGAGAGCCTGAAGAAAATTCCTCACTCTTTTCCTAACTTCATCCTCTCGGAGGCAAACAGAAGTAAGATTTGCCTAACCTATTCCAAATGTAAGATGTAGAGGTTTTACCTGCAAACCTGTTGAATTCAAGATGGTGGCAGTTGCAGGAACCTTTACAGATACTATAATCCTCCTTCTGTGGAAATACTCATTAAAAGGAGATCCACTGAGATTCCACGCAACAACAATGCCGAGATTATCCGTCAATAACGAGATACACGAAACCAGTACTACTAGGTGGAGGACTTGGACTAGTGGTTCCTTCGAGGACAAGGTGCAACATAATTTTCTACATCCTCCTCCTCACAACAACACATGCGAATTCACAATGAAGGAATCTGTGCCACCTGATATCCTGAAGAAATTCCTCACTTTCTTCCTTCCCTTTCATTCCCTCGAAGCAAACCAAACAAAGTTGCGGTACTTGAACAAATCCGCCCCTAACTTATTCCAAGTCGTCGATATATTGCAGTAGGAATTTTTACAGAATCTATAACCCTCCTTGGGCAGAACTTCATTAACAGAAGATCCAATGAGATTCCACTCCACAACAATGTCGATGTTATCCGCCAATGACGGGATACACGAAACCAGGATAACTAGGCGGAGGATGGATTTGGGCCAGTAGTTCCTTCAAGGACAAGGTATCACATAATTCCCTACCTCCTCCTTCTTAAAGCAACAAATGCTAATGCACAATAGGGGAATCTGTGCCACCTAAAATCCTGAAAAAAAATCTCACTTCCTTCCCTTCCCTTCCTTTCCTTTCCTTTCCTTTCCTTTCCTTTCATTTCACTCGGGGAAAACCAAACAAAAGTTCCGCACTCGAACAAACCTATTCCAAGTGATCGAAATATTGCAGAAATTTGTACAGAATCCTTGTGCAAACCTAGCAAAGTTGCAGTCCTCTAACGAAATTTAAACCCACGCCTAACTCATTGCCCATGTGTTGGATATATTTGCAGTAGGAATTTGATCAGAATCTACACTTGGGAAGCAAACAACTTGAACCACAAAAGCTCTGATCAAACTTATAAAGTCCACTCACACTGTGAATATCCGCCGCTAACTGGATCGAAGTCCGCCGACTCGTCCTGAAGCTGAAGCCTGTAATTTTTGCCTCCGAAGCACTCCCCTCCGATTCCACAGCAACGACGTCGGAGCAATACAAAAGCACGCAAATGAAGAGTATATTAAAAATAACTGCTGGTCTGAAGAAGCTCCCCATCTTCACCGTCTCCGCCTCAACCCTCGACGAACTCTCTCTAGCTTGCCGAATCTGATGAAACTGGTCCCGATCCAGAGAGAGCTAATCTAGATCCATGTACATGAAGACCCTGAGTTCTAATTCGTCCTTGGCAATAGTCAACGTACAACTTGATACTACAAGGACCACGTTGTCTTGAAACTTTTACAGCATCATTTTCCATGTGACAAAAACCAATCGGAAGGTGGGTTGCTTTCCATCCTCATAAGTTAAAGTTAAGCAAATCTCTGAGTGGCAGAATCTGACTCAGCCTGACATCTGGATCGAATTTACGAAACATGATGCGAGCCGAAAATCTTCGATAGTAGCGCACAACAATCCAGACTTCAAGTTCACTGCTTGTTTGTGCATCACATTCGAAGATGAAAAGTTAAAGAGTACTACCGTAACACCATAGCAGGTTCATCACCTGGCGAACGAATTTTTTTTTTTTTGAAAAAATAAGGTTCGTTTGCTAAAAATATATATTTTTAAATTCGTTCTTCTATTTTGAGGAAAAAAAAATTCGTCCTGGAATAGAGTAGATGTACCGGGATGACAACTTAAATTGATTTTTTCAACAGAGTCTACTTCACCCAACTTTCTGGATTTTTGTTCTTTTCATAATATAATTTTCCATAATTTCGTTCTTCATGACCTGGAATTTCTGATTTTTTTCGTTTTTTTTTTTGGGAATTATTTAAGAACGAACCTGCTATGGTGTTACGGTAATTACAAAGTGTATCGTCGTAAGCTAAAGTTACTTCACGTTTGGGCTCAACTTGGAATAAAAGGCACGGAGGACTTATTAGGTTACCGGCTAGAGTAGTTGATTTTAAGATGTGGCTGCACTAATTATGATATTTAGGGTGGGCGAAGGTAAGTTTCACTTGTGCATTTCAAACATCTTTTTTGATTTGGACTCATTTCTTGGAGGATGTGAAACATGTAATTAAGTGCAAGATGATTAGCAAATCCAAATTGTGCTCGTAGAACTTTGCCCTAAAGTTTTTGGAGCTTGTCATATGAATGTCTTGTCCATTACCAAAATGAAGATTACTCTTGTGCTCATTAAGTGGTCATACAGGTTCCCTTCTCCAATCACGTTGATTATTGACTTTGGAATGATAATTGCATTTTGAGCGTGTAGATCGATGTCTTAAACATATGTCTTTTTGGTGTCACTTCTTAGATCCAAACCTAACCACATATTACTCAAGTATAGGTGTCCAAATTGTTGTTGTGTTTGATTTAGATGCGTCTACTTGACACCAGGGTCCAAGGGCCAGGGCTAGACACCCACCTCTTTGAGTTGGACCTCCACCAACATTACGTTTTATGTCTGGCCAAGTTCATTGACCCAAGAATTAGCATCAAAGGCCCCAAATTAGGCTAGAGGTAATCACTTGGAATAAATTAATCACAAATCATGGGGGTCATGTTTTTAACTAGACCCTTACATGTTGGTGGGGGCCCAACTCAAAGAGGTGGGTGAATAGCCCTAGTCCAGTCCATGACCAAAGAAACTTTGAAATCAAGCGATCCTATTTGGTCAATAGGATATTAATTTTGGTCCAAGGAGTCACACTACATCATTTATGGTGTTTGGTGTCACTTGCTATTCGGAGATACGTGATGCAATGCTATACAATCCTACCTCTTTAATACAACACTCGATAATACAACAATTTTGATATAATGACACAAATTCCGTATACCAAATCTTCTATGTCAAATATACCGTTATAATATGATTGTGACATTGTTAATATGACACTCATGGACCCTCAAAATGTCATATTATAGAGGTAATAAATGCATGCATGGTGGGCCCCATATGAGTATAAATACATAGTTAATATAAATTTATGTAACTTTCACATATGAAATGTGGATAAAAGAAAAATTAATGTAAAATGATATCAAAACATGGGAAGTACGGGAACTAGGTTCTCTATCTCAAAACCTAATCAAGAAAGTCATTAGATTTTGTCTCATTCCCAAAAAAAATTCACCTAAACCCTAAACCAAGGTGCACAATATGTTTTCAAGCATTTTGAATTCAAAATTTACCATATTTCTTTTATCTACATATTTTTGGAAACCTCTTGAAATTTCACTTCTTTTGGTGGTAGTTTGTCCAATTTTGAGATGTATTTGTAGAGTTGTGAGCATTTGGAAGGCATGTTAAGTTGAAGCAGGTGATTTCTAGACAACAATCTACTTTTGAAGATTATGAAATCATTTCATCCAATCTTTCTCACCTACATGTTGTTGAAAATATTTCAAGAGATTAATTTATTCTTGCACATTCTGAGGTCAGTTCTAGTATGATCTTTTTCATTTGCATATTGTTGGAAAGCTATTGGATATTTGTTGGTATTTTGAAGTGCAACATCAATAGATTATTTATTCCTTCTTCAAGTCCACATAGATTTCATGAGAGAAACTTGCATATTTTTAAAGACATTTGAAAGAATATTTATTTTGTATATGTTGGAAAATATCTAACGTGTCTTTTCATGGAGTGATTCTTCTAATATGACAAAGAGGTATAATTTGTCATATTATTGAATATGTGACCTCGATAATATGACGGTTTTCTTGTTTCCCAAATGTGTCATATTAAAGAGGGAGGACTGTAATTGTTTTTTGCTAAGAATGTAAAATTTAATCAAGTAAAGTCAATTATGTGATATATTTTTATTTGATATTTGTTGATGAGAATTTTGAAATCTAATGTAAGAGATCATAGCCCCATCATAGCCTTGCATTATTCTAAATAGTAAGTGACACTAAATACCATAAACGTTGTAGGGTTTGGGTCCAAGGTATGAAAAAAATGAAGTGGTGCTCATGTGGCATCATTTTCATAACAAATCTTGGCAGTCCCAACTCAAGAAATTACTCCTCCTAGTTTGAGAAACCAACATGGCAAGCTTGGGTCCAATCTTGAGTCCAAAAACAAGGTACAATGAGGGGTGTTTTGGACCCCAAGTTTCCTAGACCCATACCCTAATGTAAACCCACCCTCTAGGGATGGCTACACTAGGGTCTAAGACCAAAGAAAGCCCAAAATCAAGCAATCTTATTGGTCAATAGCCAAACTTTGGCCCAAGCAAAGTTCACAGTAGGCTTTGGGTCCAAGGCACAAAAACACGATGTCATGGAAGTAACATGACATCAATTTCCCACTAAATATCGTTGGTCCCCCATCAAGATAAAAATTCCACCCAATTTTAAGAAACAATCCAATCTTGAATAAATATAAATATTCTTAAAATATTCTTGAGGCCAATACTCCCCGAAAATTAGAAACTATGTGCCGCCAAACATAAGGTCATTTCAATTGATGGTATCAAAAAAAATTGAAGCGGTTTCAAAATAAAGTAGGCCCCACACTATATTTGTCTATAAGTTCAATAGAATGTAGGTTGTGATAAATTCCATGAAAGGAAGTTTATACTATTTCTAAGATACCACAATATAAATCATATATCATTGGTCTATGTTTCCACAACATAACTATTTTTTTTTGTTCTTGAGTGCATATCTATTTTGTGTGTGTTTGTTTTGTATTGTGGAATTCTGAAATTGTTTTTAGGCTAAAACCGCATTGCAATGAATTATTGGCTCCGCCCTTTGAGATGGTTTTTGAAACGAGCCAAAGTTTGGCCTTGGTTAAACAACCAACTAGAATCGGCCACATGTGGAGGATAATCATAGAGCATAGCACTCTTGCGACAAGCCACTTGTTGATTTTTAATAAACATATGATACATGAAAAATACTCACCCCAAATTTTCAAAGTAATTGAAAGGTACCACAAAATATGCACAATTAGAAAATAACCTAATTAAATGGATAATTTAATTGCTTGTTGCCAAGGTAATACTCCTCAAACAATTATACCCTTGCTGCACATGGTTCTTGCAAGTCACACTAAGTGTCAGCCTTGGAAATTCATAGGGCTACACATGACTACACACAACCATCCACTTAAAGTTGAGATTTTTTTGGAATTATATAGGCAAGTGGGGTGCACCTAACTTGATCATGTATATAAGTTTAAAAAAAATTGTATCTCAAGTCTAGTGTTTTTTTTTTACATTTTAAATTTTAAAACTTCTACTCAATTGAAAGTATCCCCCTGTATTTGTTCTAATACACAAAATATTATTCGGCTACTATCAACAATTCATTCTATCAATATATAGTGATAGTGGTTCACACAAATCTCACTTGTTTTTCAACCTAAATCTACATACTGATAAGCATTTGTAATGTATAGATCTCACACCTTACATGACATGTTCCTGGCCCCACCCAACCTAGCCACTGGGTTGAATAATGTTATGCAAGTTCAAAGTTAAAAATAAAGTTCAATGTTCAACTTTATTGTACTTTTAACTTTCTTAAGTAGCACTCTCTCTATGCACTTGGTACCACTACACTAAATTGTCAAATTGGTGTGGGTGACCATTTGGAGTTACATGTTGCTATAACTTTTTACCAACATTATCCTTTTTTTACAAACAAAGTTATATCATATTCTTCAGTGTGCATACTAACTACTTATGGTTTTTTTGGTAGAAAATGATAATGTGAGGAAGATGTTGTAGTAATGCGTAACTCCAAATGGTATTCTACACTAATTAGACAATATAGTGTACATAGATTCCACATTTTCTAGTCAAGGCGGATATAATGTGGGTCCAAGGCCCTTGGGGGTTCCCCCAAGTCATCATGAAGACTCTTGACCAACACATTGAATATCAGTTGTAGAACAAAGTTAGCACAAAATGAAAAAAATGAAAAAAATAACTACATTAATTTTCAAGAAGAACACGTAATGTGACTCACACTAATTCTTTATTAGAAATTTTTAACATGGATTGAAAATCAACGTGGTCCACATTAATCCTCATTTTGAAAATCAATGTGGGCTCTAGAAATTATTGTATGCCATTATGATAGGATTATTTAGTGTAGCTTATTCTTGATCCTCCATTCCCCCTACCCATACACACTCACAACTATGGACCACTTGACACACAAGACTAAGAGCCCATGACCAGTACATTTCAAGCACTCTCATTGGTGGAAAAGGCGGAGCCGGTCCAAGTTCGCTTCACACTACGCTTGAGGGACCAACTGCATAGGTGAATGCAAGATGGATGTAAAGTCTACATGGATTCCTATCCACATGGCATCCAATGGATCATGTGTTCATGGTCCCTTCGACTATTTTCAAAAACCACCTCTTGAAGATAGGCCAGACACAAAACTGCGAGACCATGGCACTCCAAACACTCACAACCGTTGGTTTATTTTATTTTATCATGTGTGAGGGCCCGCATGAATAAAAACTCATTGACATAGCATTTGGTTGAGTGCCCAGTCACATATGACTTCACACTACACTCGAGGGTCCGTGACCACACTACATGATCGTGGAGGTGTCTTGGGACGGCCTTTGGACACTTTCTTTTGGGCTCTCACAATCTCATGGTCACGGCTCTTGGCTCGTGTGTGAAGTGGCCCTGAGAACACACAAAGGCATTGGATAACGGGAACAACAACAACATTGAGTGTCAAATTGGAAGGACTTTCTCTAGTCGCTAATAATGCATGCGGAATCACAAGAGAGGTTTTCAAAACTACCGGAATTAGCGCTTTTGAGGTTCATATTGCAGCAAGCTGCAAGAAGAAAAAAAATACAATCCAATACTCATATGATTAGAATTTGTGGCATTCGTGTAAATTCATTCATCGTGGATGAAGGGGTTGTTCTAAAAAAAAGTCTCCTACAAGATTGAGGGTCGATTCATTCCAATTTGACATCACTAGACTAATTTGGAGTTTATGACTCTATATCTGGAATGAATTCATTTAAAAAATAGTAATTCACATGTTTTAATATAAATCACTACGATTTCACCTTCGCGATGGATGAGTTTACATAGACACCACGAATCCCTAGCCTCACCCATGGTGACATCTACTAACATGCAAAATACCCACATCTACGTTTCCACGCGACCAACAACCTAACCCACCCTTGGTCACTTTGGAGGTGAAAAATTATTGTACAAGGTTGTTTGTGCAAGCCCAAAAACATGCCTTGAAAAATCGAATAGTGTTTTTCAGGTAAGTGAGCTTTTAAGTTATACGAACCTTACCCATTACACATTGAAGCAAAGAGGAGGGACAACCTAGTCTCCGACTACCAACCTACTAAGGTAGAGGGTGCTAAAACCAACACCCCACCCAAAACCAACACCTACAAACACCTCCCAATCACCAACACTCTACTACCTTGAAGCATTCCCCATGGTGTAGGAATGCATGGGCCCACGGAGTGACACTTTTAGGTGCCATTAGTGCCGCCACCTCATAGCGACCTCCACTACCTTCACGTAGTAGGTAACGGGCTTCACTTTATCTCGGGTTGGTTCAAGGTGGGTTTAGGGTAGCTTGTCAATGCCTATTCTAGCCATTCTATACACTGCCGGGGGGGGGGGGGTATAGCCATTCTATTCACAAAGTCACGAAGGTAGGCCCACAAAGCACAAAGGGGGTTGTTTACCTAGGATGAAAGGTGATGGTTTTGCAAGTGAACTAGGTGGGATCATGCAGATGGCCATGTGGCTTTGTGCATTGTTACTAGTTGGTCTTTGATCTAGCTTGGGTCTAGTACCCAACTATGTTCTGTTGGTTCTAGGCAATGAAGGTGGAGGTCCTCATCATATCCAAGGTTGTCATACATAGGGCCTATATATTGGGTTAAGGAAGCTAGTGGGTTTGGCTTTGAATATTCATCAAATATCTAATTGAGGCTAAAAATGTGTTTCTTTCTTTGTACCTATGTTTAGAAAAAAGGCTAATATGAATATATATTTTTATATCGACCATATAGCCATATGTATGTGCAATAGCTTAAAGTGTTGGTTTAAGCACCCTCTACCTTACCCAACACCAACCTCGAAATGAGTTGAGTCCATTGATATGTGCAAACTTAGATTTGCCTTTTTACCCATGCAAATAACCTTGAGTTAAAATGAGAACTTTTTTTTAATAACTTCTCATTTGTATTATTCATTTGTATGGCAACTATAATAGAAAGAAGAAAGAAAGAAAAATATGCCCGTACTTAAATACCGGCATGAATGTGAGCCCCTTGGTCTTATGCTGATCGCGGTGCTCCATGATGCAACATAAAGTTTTATGTTTCTTTTGGGAGGTGGTACTACAGTAGAAACATCAAAGGCTTCATAATGTTCCACCCAACCATTGACAACGATATATGATTTAGGTAACATAAAACAAAAAAACCAAATGATATTTGTATATTTGTTTAGAATCTATCATCAATATGTATTAATTTTAAGTTGGATATTGCGATCATTTATAAGTTGTTAATTTCAATTTTGACATGTACTATGGGGGTGTTAACCCTACCTCTATGAACCCATAAGGGGAAGGGGTGGAAGGCATGATAAGGGGTAGGGCCTGCAACCCGCAACCCTTGGGCAACCCTTGAGAAAAAAATCCAATTTTTTACGAGCCCAACCGAAAAACGTTGTCCACCTCGCCTGACCAAAAAAAAACAACAACAACATTGCCCTTGCATTCTTGAAAGCCACCTTGTTCACCAAACCCATATTGAGTGAAAATTGTCCCTTACAGGTTCACTTTGAAGAATTATGTTCATAACAATAATAATAAAATATCATGTTTTGTATTATTAACCTATATGAACTCAAAGGAAGGTAAAAGAAAGTGCTTAAAAGGGTTTGGGGTTTGAAGTCAAATGTAAACTAGACTGGAAAATGTAATTTATTTTAAATACTTGCTTTAGAGTGGACATACAAAAGAAATTGCACAAGGTGAATTTTACACTACATTCATATTGTTGGAACTAAAATCCATCATTGTTGTTTTTCATTGACAAAAAATATAAACATCTGATTGTAAATACAATTATACTAATTGGTTTGGCGCCTTGAATAGGATTCGAAGATGGGTAATAGTTATTTGCTCGCAAACCCTTTGTATTTGCCATCTCAACTCATGTGCAAACGTGCAGTTTATCTCCTCCTTTGCAGTTTATCTCTCCTCTTTCTATCCCTACACCTCCGCCTATCTTGCCATATCTACTACAAATGTGAAGAATGTGTTCAATTCAACTCTAGTGCCAAGATTGAAAACTTGACATGTACGTGTATAGAACATGCCCAAAAACGGTGGTTGAAACTTTAATGGTTGAGCACTTTGGAGTTCATCACAAAGAGCATGAGTCATGTGCGACAAGTAGTTTATCTCCTCTTTCTATCCCTACACCTCCACCTATTCCGCCACAACTATTACAAATGTGAAGAACATGTTCGGTTTGACCCTAGTGCTGATATTTGGATTTCGAAATGTACGTGTATAAAACATGCATGTACAAGGGAGTTGAAACTTTTAAGGATTGAGCAATTTTTAATTCACCATAAAAAGACATAACCCATCTACTTTAGATCGTCAATGGAATAATCATTGTATTTTGTTATTGTAATAGTAAATAGTGTGGAATGTTGGTGAATTAGCGTGGGGCAACCTAATTGCACATATTAGTGTAGCATTCAATTCTTATGAAAAAAATGATCCTATGATTTCGGCAAACAAAAAGTGATAAGATTCTATGGTGTGTACGTATAAGTTCCCCAATTATTTTGGCCAAAGTCATCCGTCGTGATTTCTAATTCATTGTCATGGGGCCCCACTTTAATCACTCTTACATTACATGCCCTCAAGGATGCTACTTAGAGCCAATTTACACCATGGACCATGAAGTCGGACCATGGAAGATGGTTTCCCCCCCCCCCCCCCCCAGTCCAACTTGATGGTCCAACTTCCATGGTTTGCTTTCTTGAAAAATCAATTTACAAAGCCTTTGGGCCCCTCACTAGGTGTAAATCGAATGTGGATAAGAGGAATGACCATGCACCAAAAAGTGAATGTGATGTTTTTTTTAATATAGCTTCAAATGGGCAGTTTTGAAAAAATAAAATAAATCAAGTTTGACCATTCTCTTGTCGTCTCTTGTCGTCTCTTGTCTTCATCTTCTTTTCCCCAATTTTTTTTTCATTTAAACTTTATTATGACAACATTTCCGTGCCATGGGCCCTCGCCTTTTTCTACTAGAGCACCTCTTTTGCCTTTCGCACCACAAAACTTGTTGGACCATGTTAGTGGATATTGTAAGCCTTAAAGTATGTTTTTTGGGGACCTTGAACTCCATGGCCACTATGACCATTTTTCCTTGGTGTAAACTAAAGTGGTCCCGAGACGAATTCAATAGCCAATCACAAATTTTACATGACCTTGGGACGACTTCATGGTCCATGGTGTTACCAACCCCTTAAGTTATCGTTCTCACACATTCCGGTGCGTAGGCAAGGCTTGTTTGAGCCATGGGTAGAGTTGTGATCTTCCAGTTTGTCTTTGTTAAATTGGGGTATATTCTATAGATTCTTTTAAAATGATGGGTAATTCTCCTAAAGTCTTAAACTTCAACTTGTTATTTCTCAAAGTCACCCGGTTCATTTGTAGTTAGTAGTCAATGTTCCATGTTCATTGCTTACTTGATAAGGTAGACATGTCTAATGCGGTTACTGATCTTAATTGGACACCTCCATTTGAGTGGTATGTAACTAGGAGTAAGTTCATATAAAAGAGATGTGTGTTAAAAAGATTGGACTATGTGCTCAAGATATGATAGTTAACATTCTAGGCTCAATAGTCAATATTATTTTTTATTTTTTATTTTTTGGGGGGATCTATGACCATTTAACAACCAAAAGAATCTTCACTTCGATAATGAATAACATAATATTCATATGAGCCTTGAAATTTATGAGGAAAGTGGCTATAACCTTGATTTGGATTTGCTCACCATCTCATACCAATTGCGTGTTTCATGTCCTAGGAGAAGTGGATTGGATTGGAAAAAAATGACCATTCAAGACCCATCTACCTTACCTCTCATTCATCCAATGTAAACAATCATCAGTTGATATGGCATTGGAAGTATCATAGCTTCTTCGAAGATCTTGAATTAGTCTAGACGAATTCATTTGAGATGAATCAGCCACAAACTTATGGAGGGTTAAGATTTTAGATTGGATGAACAAGAGATACACCTGTAGGGTTGGGGCTAGAGCTCATGCCATTTGGACAGGTCCTAGTCGGCCGTGTCATGACCCCATGATGGGGGTAAGGGGGTCTCAAAACCAGGGCCCGCGATCTAGCACCCCTAAGCAACCCCACCAATTTGTTTTTAATTTTTTTGATATTGACCAACAATTGTTGCTCGCCCCGCCCGATTTCAAAATTAATAAAAAAGATCCTTTGCTTTATTGAAGGCCGCTTGTCCACAAATCCTATGTTGAGTGCACTTTACCCTGAAGGCTTAAAATTCAATATATATGTTCAGTTTTCCTTAATAAATAAGCAATTGATTGGGATTTCATTCCTGAAGTGAAACTATACGCATGTAAATAATAGTCAATAAAGCATGCAATGAATTTGGAACTAAAAACAATTATTAGCATCGAAGCTATAATGTATGTGATTTACCATTTGATAGGGTCTTTTGTCATTCTAAAATGAAACTTATATCGATATGTTAATTGTAGTTCGTTTAATTTATAATGTTTTAGTTAATTTCTTTTACTTTCACAAGTATTCATACATATTTGAACTAATTAAGCTGAAAAATGTAATTAAATATATCAAGCTTAATTAAATATAATCAAATAAAAATTATTCTTACCAAGGTATTTAGCCTAATTATATCTTAAATGTGCACATTGTAATTAATTATAACTTAGTACATTCAATCATGATTAATTAGTTTGAATATGTATGAATACTTGTAAAAGTAGAAGGCATTAACCAAATTATTATAAAATATTTTTTATTTTTTATTTTTTCATTTTAGAATGACAAAAGACCCTTTCAAATGGTTAGTCATATACATTATAACCTCGATGCTAATGAGGATTTCGCAATACTTTTTCCCTTCCAAGTTCATTACATGGTTTATTAACATTCATGTACATGCTTTCGGTTTCACCTCGAGAATGAAATTTAATGAATTGCTTATTTACTAAGGAGAAGTGAACATAATATCTTGAGTTTTGGGCCTTCAAGGCGAAGTGCACTTAATATGGGATTTGTGGACAAGTGGCCTTCAAGAATGCAAGGGGCATTCTTTATTTTTTTAATTTAAACTAAATAAATGAAGAGTTTATTTATTTATTAATTTATGGAATCGAGTGGGGCTAGCAACAATTGTAGATCGGGATTTTTTTCATTTCTTTTTTTTCTTTTATTTGAGACTGCCCAAGGGTGCCAAATCACGGGCCTCGGCCTTGACACCCCCTTTCCCCTTGTGATGGGGTCATGGCTCGGTTGGTTGGGGCTTGCCCAAATGGCATGAGCTCTAGCCCCAACCCACTTGTAGGAGAGGATTTTATTCTTGGCTATGTCTGCAACAAGGACATACCTTGTGCATACATCAAGTTGCACGAGAGCAGTAACACCCATGGGGGCATGTAATGTGAGGGATTTAATAATATAATTCATGGATTTTTTTTAATTCAGATTAATGCATCCAAAAACATGTGGGATGCAATCCTACCTCTTCAATACGAAAAACATGGGAACTAAGGGAGCTAGGTTCTCTATCTCAAAACCTAATCAAGAGACTCATTAGCTTTTGTCTCATTCCCAATAGTTTTTCACCTAAAACCCTAAACCAAGGTGAACAATTTATTTTTGAGCATTTTGAACTCAATATTTATCATATTGCTTCGATCTACATTTCGTTGGAAAGCCTTGGTATAAAGAATAAAGCCACCTAGTTTTGACCATAGTGCAAAGCCCTTGGACTCTCTAGATGTTGATGAGAGACCTACACCTATTGTGATATTGGCGGATGCTCAACATCGTGCTCAATTATTAGCTACATGTCTTATGAATCCAACCCATAAAAACAACCCATTAGAGTTTACTCCTCCCGGTGTAATGAAATTGTAGGTCATATCGGAGAAGCTCATTAAGATATTTGTTGCTAACTTGAAGTGACAACATCAACAGACTATTGATTCCTTCTTCAAATCTACATAGATCATGAGAGAAATTTGCATATACATAAAAAAAAACTGATGTTTTTTTTATGCATATGTGGCAAAAGATCTAATGTGTGTTTTCATGAAGTGCCTCGTTATTATAACAAAGAGGTCCGATTTGTCATATTATTGAAAAGAAAAGATAACACCCGTATTATGTGTACCGGCGTGAATGTGAGCCCGTTAACCCTATATTGATCTCGGGGATCCGAGATGCAATATTGGGTGTTATGCCTCCTATGGGAGGTGGGCTCTGGTGTTGTGCAGATTTATTTCCACCTTATGGTGGGGGGATGGGGGTTTGTTTGTTGTCAAGTTTCCTTTTATTCAAGACCAAGTAGGTAAGGTATTTAATGGCATTTTGGTGTATGTTTTTCATGAGGGTTTTGATGTGAGTTTTGGGGATTTCTAGGTTGGTTAGTTGTTCAATCGAGTTTTCGTGTATAGCTCCTCTTACTCTGGCGGTGATGGTAATGAGGGGGTTGGTTTTCCATCCGTTGGCTCTTAGTGTGGTAATTAGTGGGTCATATTTGGCGTGTTTGTGTGTGCGGGCTTGTTCTAGGAATCTATCATGGCAGTAGGTGAATTCGATGAGTTGTACGGTGTGGCTTGGGGAGGGTAGTATTGGGGGTTGTGTTTGGTTGGGAGCTCCGATAATGCACATTATGTCTGGTCTTAATTTGGCTTGACATTGACATGGTCTTTGTGTAGATATACGTTGGAGGAGCCAATCGGGGATTGTTTGGTCTTGGGGTTGGTTGGGTAGGTTATCCGCATTGGTTAGGGTAAAGAACCGGGTGTTTTTATTGGCTTGTAAGGTTTGGGCAATGAGGTGAGTTGCTTTATTGTGTCTTGCGATTCGTAGGCCTTTTAAGTATGGGTGTTCGCATGTGGATAATAGGTGTGGCCATGTGTCCGTATCATTGGTGTGAAATAGGGTGCAGTTGGGGTTTTGGTATTTAAGGGGCCAAATATGTTTTTCCTATGATTGCCCATGTATTGGGCGTATCTTAATTTTAGAGTTTGGGTAATTTGTGTGTCGGGTACTTTGTTATTTTTCCAAAGATGGTTAGAGAGTTTTTGGTTGATTTCTTCATTTGCAAGCCACTTGGCTACGTATGGGAATTTTCGTTTGGCTAGTGTAGTTTCCCGGTTTTCGTGGTCTTTCATTATGAATGTATGGAGGTTGCGGGGGGAGTGCTATCTTATGAGCGGTGAGCAATGAGCGGTGAGCGATGAGCGGTAACTTATGAGCAGTGAGGAAGATGAAAATTTTGGTAATAGGGCCACCAATATCCTATAACCGTGGAATTGTGGCCTTAAAAATGATGATTTTAGGGTTTAGTAATAAGAGGCTTGAGAAGGATAAACAACATGAAGTCCAAAAATTTATTCATCAGTAGTAGCACTAGACATGAAACTATCTTTTGCCTCGTCATCTATATATATTCGAGCACCTTTGCATTGCGAATTGATTTTGGAACTATAGCAAGATTCTTCATTTGGATCCGAATCTTCGAGATTCAACATTGCAATTGCAACATTCTCGGCATATGATGGGAGACGCGGGCTACGGCTTGGACTTCGTAGGAATTGTCTATGTGCCCAAAACGGGAGACATGTCCTCTTTCCAATCGTATTCCTGAAATCAAATCGATGAAACATGTAAATAATGTGAAGAAATAAGAATGAACCAATGAATTGAATGAAACGAATGAATTGAATAAAAATTTATTGTATCAAAACTTACTCACACTCAAATTCAAGCATCTCCTCATCCGAGAGGTCATCATCTTCTTTTGTGAGATCTTGTATATTCTCCTTAGATGACCCCTCTTTCAAAACCTTTTCCAAAAGCGGTTTCAATATGTGCTCAAACATGTCATTATCACCCTCAAATGCAAGAAGATGTCTGCCACATGCGCGTGTTGCTAGGATAGAAGCTCCAGTGGAACACGTCAAATCAACAACGCGTCCATTCGATGGTGTAAACAATTCAATAAGATCTTGAAAAAAACGCGGCGATTTTTGATATGGCCCCCTCCAAGGTCTTCCCGATTTTTGAAGAAGCATGTTTTTTTCATCCACAAAATTGAAAAGCAAGTTTTTGCTTTTCAATCCAGTGCCAAAAAAAGTGGAGTTTGGTTGTCTCGTGGATTTTGTGGTAGTAAAATCCCTTACCAAGACATGAGCCATAAATGCCGGAGTCTACAAAAAAATACAAATTGTGTTAAAACTATATACAGTACAAATAACACCAAAATAATTAAATAGAAACAATTGTGATGTGTTATACTTACGGTGTACGTTGGAGACTCCGGATCCTTGAACACCATGTACGAATTGAGGCAAATAAAAGTCCTAACAACTTTCATGTTGCCGTTGTGTAAGGTTGAATTCAAAACCTTCTTGGTTTGCATATCGATAGCAGAAAATACTATGAGGACGCCATCATCAGACAAGATGGACTTGCACAAGGACATTGTTGCAACCATCCAGTTCTTGTCATATTTATTCCAAAGAGGAATTTCAGCAGGTTTATTGGAGAGGTTGAAGTCAAGACCGTCGGGAAATTGGAGAAAAACCAAGTCAACGGCAAAGGGAGTCGGACTTCCCATGACATGAAATTCGCGATTGTCATTGAACTGAAATACCACAACATATCACAATATAAGACACAAAATAAAACCCAAATGAAAGTAAGAACATTAGAAGAAATTCCAAAACAATAACACTTACGTTTTCAATAAATTCCCGCCATTGGATCCACTCAGGAGGGCCTAAATCCACCCCTTTAGACTTGTTCTTGACAGCAGTAGATCGAGCAAACGAGAGCGTGAGAAAGTTCTTCAATATGAATAACTCTTTTCTCAAAATATCCGTTGGCGCACGATGAATAGCGTCATAGGTGCTGGAGTAATGAAATTCCAATACATCGCACCCAGACTTTGAACTTTCGCCTCCAAGTGGATTCTTATCCAAATCATTGGAAAGAACAAGCAATTCTTCATGTTGTGAAATTTCCGATTGACCTTGTATTTTGGTTTCAGGAACATGTTTCCTCTTACGACGTTTTGTCTCTTTTGGTTCTGGCTCTCTAAGTTTAAGCTGCACAATTTGTGTTTGCAAAATTGCAGTATCACGAGGATCCACATTTTTAGCATCATTTATCTGACGGATTGTCTTCTCACTTGACGGACATGCATCCTTAGGACAATCAAGATACCAACCACAATCCTCATAGTGTGGGAGCGACCAATCCAAACAAATCTCAGTAGTGAACATGCATGAATCTCCTGCACCAGTGTCACGCCAATTTGGGAAAAAACGAGGTTCCCCTATAACGCATTTATGTGGAATCAAAACATATCGAAAATACCTACACACAAAAATATTGTAAGTCAAATATTCCATGACAATTTGACAAATGGAATCAAAAAAATCAAAAAAATAATAAGATTAGGTTGTACCTGTATAATACACGTTTCATAGCAAGATCAATATTAGGTTGCTCATCCCAACCGTTGTGTTTTTTAACTTTTCCGCTTTGGAATTCACGATAGAATATTGAATTGAAAGCCGCAAACTTCCAGGTTTGGATATACTCGGAGAGAGTAGGCACATCTGCAGGCAACTGAAGAGGAGATGAAAGAATACTTTGAAGCTCTTCGATAGCTTTTTTTTCCAACTGTGCCCAATATGTAGACTTTGATAACCAATCATCAAGTGCAGAATCAGAGAGGGGCGATTTCGGGAAGTGCAATGCATCTTTGTCAAATCTATTGCCATTCCAAAGTTTGAGCCATCCAACTTTGACTTCTGAATCCACATTACTGACAGCAACACGATGAAGTTTCTCTTGTAGCATTTCAGGCACCGAAAATAAACCCCAATGGTGCTTAACTTCTTCAAGGAAAGCAGAGGTAAGGTTGATGTCGGCAATCGCTAGTTGTTTCGTAAAACTAGAAGATAACATTGCACGTTTTTTGTTGACAGCTACGGACATTGCTTTTGAAACTCCGTCTGATGTCCGTTCAAGAGGATGAGTTTCATTGTACTGGTTGAGAGCAATATCGCTAGCCTCAGCAAGTTCTTGCTGAAAAATCAAACAAAAGTCAATATTTATAAGTACATATAGATGTAATGTAAAATGAAGATGAATAAACATAAGGCACATATTAGCAATGGTAGAAGAACTTACACTGTACATGTAATCCAAAAAAGTGGTCGTGTCAAAGAATACCAAGTTTCAACGGACTTCTCCTCACATCGTTTATAATTCTTTGGATCCAGTTGCTTTCTGAAGGAAGTCAAAGGCATGGTGCCTATACTTTGCATCCGATATAAAGTATGCACCAAATTGGTGGATACGTGAGAATTTTCGGTTGACCTAAAAAAAAATTTAAATTGATTAGATTCATGATGATATAATTTGGATAACAAAATATAAACTAGAAATAAGTATAAAAAAATAGGTAAGAACATTACTTGTTGATGTCATGCATAGCAGTCAACAAACTTGGAATATCGTCAAGCTCGGGCGCCAAAATGATAGAATCCACGAAGACATGACGTTCATAATCTTCGGTATATACGCGGTCAATATAATTTTTCCAAGCAAAAAATCTGTGATTTCCATCCCATATAAAAAACATCTTGTTCTTGTATGACGTCAATGACAAATCTGTATCCAATTGAGATTCAAACAGGGCATTGGCTTGAGCCCAATTTGGGCTCCAAGATGCGCGAACCTCATCATCCACGAATTGAAAGTTTCCCTTAGAATCGGTGGCCGATATATAAAACACACGGTCACCATCACGATAACCATTAAAAAAATCAGCCTCCAATTTAGTAATGTCACCCTTCAAAGCAGGACGCACAATCGGCATAGGAACCATGCGACATAAGGGTACACGCAAGCGAGCATTAGGTCCAGCACGGATTGAGGAAATTGTGGAAGTGGAATTGACCTTTCGTTTGTTCGTAAGCTCCCACACTTTCTCTTGATAAGTTTTATTGTCACCATCATTATCTTCATCCGAATCAAAATCATCTAGGGATTCATTTATTTTTTTTCTTTTTCTTATTATGAAGATTTAACGATATATCCTGATGATGATGAACCTGTTGAGATGGACGATCTTGAGTTGAATGCATTGTGCAATCATCATCAGTCGAAATAAGAGTCGTTCTCTCCAAATCCATTGATTCGTCCTAAAACAAATGAAATAAGTTTAATAAATAATCCAAAACCAGTAGCAACACATTAGCAATAACGTTACAAAACCAACAGCAATAGCAACAACAATAACAACATAATACCACGAACACAGGGAAAAATGACAAAAATTATTCTACACATTGCCATTTACATCTCTAAATATTGTACGATTACGGTGGCCGCTCACCCCAAAACTACAAGGGCAGACCCTGTGCGTTAACGCACAGGGTCTGTGTGTCCAACTACAGGTCTACAAAAGTTGGGCGCGAGGTTTGCGTCGAACGACCCAAACTGTCCACCCAGTTTCGATCGAGCGACCCAAACCGCCTACAGCCAGTTTGGGTCAGATGACCCAAACTTTCTACGCGTGGTTTGGGTCGGCTGACCCAAACCATGCGGACAGTTTGGGTCGGTCGATCCAAACCATGCTCACAGTTTGGGTCGACCGACCCAAACTGTCCCCCTAGTTTGGGTCGGTCGACCCAAACTGTGAGCATGGTTTGGGTCGACCGACCCAAACTAGGGGGACAGTTTGGGTCGGTCGACCCAAACCATGCTCACAGTTTGGGTCGACCGACCCAAACGAGGCGGACAGTTTAGGTCGACCGACCCAAACTGTCCGCAATTTACGCCTGAATATGCGCAAATACCCTGTCATCACGAAAGTACAAACAAACCTTGTACTGCACCTGTAGATGAGAGAGCTTGCAGCGTCGAGCTAAGGTCCGACAGATGAGAGAAAAAAGACTGAATGCTTTGGGGGTGTGGCAATTTATACTACTCGTCCCTGCAGCCATATTTAGCGTGGCTCTTCGTGGCCCTGCATAGCCGCTAGAAAGTTGTCAGCGTAGACCCTGTGCGTTAACGCACAGGGTCTACGCTGGCAACTTTGAGGCCACTGTGCGTTAGCGCATAAGGCCTGTGCGTTAACGCACAGGGCCGAGGCATGAATTTGATAAAAAACTTTGTCTGGAATTGGTAGATTTGCCAAAACTTGTAAAATCTGGAAAAAATGCTAATGGGGTCCAAAAAAAAAACAAAAATATGCTATATTATCTAAATCTCCGTAGCTAAAAATTCTTCTCATATTTTTTTTTGGTTTGAAATCATTTTCTTTTCTCATTCTTCTATCTATTTCCTTGTTTTGGGCCACCTCGTAGATTTTGGGTTTCGGGGCAAGAAAAAAATTATGCTATTTTGTGTCATTTTCTAGCTCCTATAATGTATTGCATGAATACTTGAGTAGACATATTTCTCATTTCTTGCATTCTAACCCCGTTTTGAATAGTTTTTTTGGTCCTACGCTCTGAATATCGATTTAAATTCATACAATAGATATTTGTTTTACTTTTAGGCTCTCCTAGTCGTTTTACCTCCCAATTTTTGGCGTTCCTAAGTTGCTCTTACAAACCCTGTGCGTTAACGCACAGGGTTTTAGCTCCGAACTTTGGCCTTCCTAAGTTGCGCTTACAAATCCTGTGCGTTAACGCACAGGGTTTCTCCTCCCAACTTTTTGCCACCTAAGTTGCTCTTACAAACCCTGTGCATTAACGCACAGGGTTTCCCTTCCTAACTTTTGGCCTTCCTAAGTTGCTATTACAAACCCTGTGCGTTAACGCACAGGGTTTTAGCTCCCAACTTTTGGCCTCCCTAAGTTGCTCTTATAAACCCTCTGCGTTAACGTGTAGGGTTTTACCTCCCAACTTCTCGACTCCTAAGTTGCTCTTATAAACCCTCTGCGTTAACGTATAGGGTTTTACCTCCCAACTTCTGGCCTCCTAAGTTGCTTTTATAAACCCTCTGCGTTAATGTATAGGGTTTTACCTCCCAACTTCTCGACTCCTAAGTTGCTCTTATAAACCCTCTGCGTTAACGTATAGGGTTTTACCTCCCAACTTCTTGACTCCTAAGTTGCTCTTATAAACCCTCTGCGTTCTCCTCCTGACTTCTAGCCTTCCTACATTTTTGTTATATACCATGTGCATTAACGTATAGGGTTTCTCCTCTCCAATTTCTAACCTCTATAAATTGCTACTACAGGACATGTGAGTGAACGTACAAGGTTCTCCATCCTAACTTACAACTTATGCACTATCAAATTATGTGAACGTTGAACTGACTTACCTTTTTGTTTGTCATCTTCTTTGAACCCGTCTTCAATTCGGACTCTGATACACGATCGTCTACATCTTCTTTGCTCTTTGCACCTTCATCATCCTCCATCGCATCAAAATCCAGTGTCTTCATAGTTTCCTCTACCATACTCAACAAGTTTCTTTTCCCTTTCTTATTTGCATTCTTCTTTCCCACACTCAGTCTGAATCTCTTTTTCTCGGAAGTGAAATACAAAGCTTTCCTACGTCTTCTCTTCGGCCTCACGGGTGTTCTCTCTACATCGTCCACCATCGTTGGTGTCTATGATATGTTTTCTATCAGGTACTATCATTTATTCTTCCAATGTATCTATCTCACAAAATCCGGCGTATATTATGATCACATGTTGTAATTGGCGTTCAATGAGCGAGATATTTCGACGCGTTTGTCATTATGTGTTTATTTTTGTTATATCCGCCAAAATTTTCTGACACCTACTTTGTTCTATTCATAATGATCAATAATTTATTTTTCCAACCAATTTTAATTCTTTCTACATCTACGTCAGTCCACACATATATATTTTAAATTTCTACCAATATTTTTAGTATTTGACGCCATTTTGTGTATATCTTGCTCGTAAATATTCTCTGACTATTATTGTGTTATGTCCACTTCTGTATTATTAGATGCTATGTATCACACGCTTTCATCTCCATCCATTATTGTATCACACGTTTTCATTTCCATTCATTTCCTCACACAACTCTATACAAAAGTAACATTCACCCCATATTCTTGTGATGTATTGTTCATATGTTCTTTTGATTTTCTATGGCTACCATTAGAGCTCATGGATCTTTTGTTCCCTTCATCTTGCCACTCCAAGATGGTGGTCATGTGAGTGTTTCAGAGGATTTACTTAGTTTGAGATTCAACCTCCAGATAGGAACCATGTATTTAGAGCATGAGATGTACTCTGCAAATGGAGAGGTGTATGAAACGATTTTGGTTCCAAAAAATAGAACTGATGTTGGTTTTATGTGGATCCTAGGACCTGGTTCATTTAGGGTGATAGGACTTTCTGAGTCTCAGATGCAAGTTTCAACTGTCATTTTGACAAACGAATCCGGTACATCCACAGTTCAAATTCCCTCTATCGCACCTGTTAAGGTGGAACTCCTTGATGATAGTGTGTTTGTGCTATCAGATTCAGAAGATGACATTTGTGCATCTATTGATCTTTCAAACACATCGCCATTTCCATTTAGAAGTGTTCATTCTACTCCTTCCCAACTTCCTATACATGTAGCCAAATCCCCTTGCGGTCTTATGTACAAGAAGGTGGTTCCCCAAATCTCACCTTCTCAACGTCCTCCACTACACCCTTCACCTTCATCTACAGGGTTGACTATGATTGATGCCTTGAAGCTGACAAAGTCAAGAAAAAGATCAAAGTCCGATCTTGCATCCATTGATTTTGACAGTATAGATGTTCGTGAAGTCAAGTACTTACCATCTTCTTTTAATGGTGATGTTTTGTTTCTCTTGCCTCCTGTGGCACTCAAAGCTCCAAATACGTATGGTTGCTCAATGGACGGCATGGACAAGATGTGCGACGGTCACCCTTGGTGCACCACCAAAACCACGAATATCCAAAATGACTTTGAACTGTCTTTCCGGCGCTCTACTTGTGCTGGTCATCTCGAATGTCATAATGACTACTGTGATTACATGAATCGCAATGGGGGCCTCCGGAACAACACTGAATGGGCCGGTTCAACTCCTATCCCATTTGTTGTGGGTGTTGTTCCCCCTACTAAGTCCACTGTCGAGTGTAAGGTATGTCGTTCCACACCTGTATGCATTGCTTTGTGTAATGCTCGAATCATATACATCCAGTCCACATCCGTTGGAATGTCCAGGGCTTGCATTCATCTTGGTGTACATGATCACCCTGTGGCCAATGGCACATACCGTGAATCATTGGACATGGCATACCAATGCGTTGCAAATGAGGTATTGAAAACACCCACAGCAAAAAATTCAGCCATAGTTATGGCGGCGAGCAAACAATTCTTGGCCGATTACCTTCTCAAATCTCCCGCAAATGTCGAAGGCCATCACTTGGTTGGTTCATCCCTAGAGGTCGTCATGGACAAATTCAGCACTCTTGCGTCTCCAAATTGTCGTAACTTTGTATCTGGATCAAAGCGTTTTTTGCGTAGTGGAATGGGAACTATGGATAGTATTATGGCGCTCAAAGACCACTCTGCTTTCAAATTCGTCCATGGTAGTCGGTTCCCAGGGCAGTCAAAGGACAAAGTGTTTATTTTCAAGATGTCTGTAGACCTTCCAGGTAGTGGTGTGGAGCTTGTGAAGAGGATGCAAGTCGGTGGGGATATGGAGAATTCATGGATTATGTTTGACCATGTCAAACGTTTGAAGGACTGGACGACCATGGCTTTCCATGTGTACGACAGTCGATACTGTAAAGTGTTGACTATTGCGTGTTGTGACATGCAATCTGAAGATGGTGCAGCACAAATTCTCTTTTGGGAAAATTTGAATGCTGTCATGGCAGAAAATGGTGTACCAAACGTAAACTTCAAAGGATTTATGGCTGATAGTGCTCAAGCTAATTGGAATGCGGTGAGGGCGATTTACGGGGATGGTGATCCAAGTCTACCCATGGTTGCACGTGAGCGTACATGTCTTTTCCATTGGTCCGCAAGCTTGGATAAGGTGACCCAAAAGTATATCAAACCATCATTGCAATTTCAACACAAACAAATATGCAAGGATTACAAAGACGCGAAAACAATGGACGACGCTGAGACCAAGTACCATGTGATTCGTTCTTGGTGGTTGTCATCTGGAGCTGCCTCCGAAGAAGGCATCCTTGGCCTTTCAGAGTGGTTGGGATTTTGGCACTTTCGTTACAGACAATGGGGTGGCCATATGCTACTTGTAAGTACATATCAAACTTCATTATTCAATGTAATATATCTTATGTTTTTCTTATCTTTGTTTTTCTGTGTTGTTCATAGGATATGACAATAGAAAAACGTGCGGGAATGCCAACATGCAACCTTGCAGAGACTGTACACAACAAACAACAAACAGTTTGGGTCGTTCGACCCAAACGTGGCAGCCATTTTGGGTCGAACAACCCAAACTGCGCAAACAGTTTCGGTCGTTCGACCCAAACCTTGTAGGCAGTTTCGGTCGTTCGACCCAAACCTTGTATGCAGTTTGAGTCGAACGACCCAAATTGCGCAAACAGTTTCGGTCGTTCGACCCAAACCTTGTAGGCAGTTTGGGTCGTTCGACCCAAACGTGGCAGCCATTTTGGGTCGAACGACCCAAACCTAGATATATAATCTATCTTATGTTTGTCTTATCCTTGTATTTGTGTGTTGTTCATAGGATATGACAATAGAAGAGCGTGCAGAAATGCCAACATGCAACCTTGCAGAGACTGTACACAACAAATGGCTCCAACAGTCCGGCAACAAGATGACTTGTTTATATGAAGCTACAGTGGACGACATGATCCGTGCCTTCATGCAAATTGCAAATTACCGGACATGGTTGAAAGGGGGGTCTGATGGTAAAGGTCCTGATTCGGCCTCCTTGAAACTCAAAGCAGCTGCCAGGTGTGGAGATCCAAAAATGTTGGCTGATGCCATGAAGTCTTACCCAGGGGCAGAAGACGTCAACACTAGAGATTGTGCATTGGAAGGGTCAGAACTCTTTGGTTCTACCAAACGCAAACTCAACCTACCACCGGGTGCTGATTGTGACTCTCATCGACCCGACAAAGTGAACTATTCCATTCCTCGTCCCAACACCCGAGCAACTCGTCAACGCATAGAGGAATCGTTGAGTTCTGCAATTCATGATGTGGCTCATACTACATCCGTGTTAGAGACTGATTGTCTTGCTTCCAACTGGCACATTGCAAGATTACCACCCAACTCAGCCAAACGATGTTGGGCACTGCAGGCCATTACATGGACTATGTGCAATGCTAAAATCGGGACTGGGAAACATGGCACACCTGCCCCAACATACAAAGGGCTCAGGAAGGAATTTCGATCTCCCAACAATGTGGAGTATGAATTTTGGTTTTGCCCTGACGACATCAAGCGTTGTGTGAGTGGCAGTAAGAAGAAATATGTGTTGGACTGGCCTATAGTACCCAACACGTGGCCGGTGAAGATAGGTACCAATCTATCGAGAGAGGAGGTTTTGGCACTTGAAGATGCTGGATTTCAACTACAGCAGAGGGAGGCATTGTCCCCTCGTCGTAGGCTTTCAACAATTGCAACTCTCCCCATCCCTCGCTCGTATTTTTCTATACCACCAAACCCGGATGCCCACCCTACATTCAGGTTTGGGAAGACAGTGCGTCGTAATCCAACAGCACCGCTAGCGGATCACAAAAACAAATGGGAGAGTGCCGGACTCATGGAGGGTTACTATGTGGTTGGGATCACTGCCATTCCATATCCGGGCTTTGGAGTGATAATCAACATTGTCTCCAAGCAGGATATCACCTACCATGTGACAATTGGCGACATCCCGCATTGCACATGCCCGGATTTCACGAAAATGTCCTCTCATGCATTGGGAAAGAAAGGAAAATGGGTGTATTGTAAACATCTTTATTATGTGTTTAGATTTTTGTGCAAGGTGGATTACGAGAGTGATAAGTTCATTCATGCACCTACATATACCTATAATGAGGTCATGCGACTACTTGAACTTGCTGGTATTGTAGAATGTGAGTAGTATTGCAAGTGTTCTATTAAACAACATATATTTCAATGTCAATAAATGACATGTTTTGGTTTGGATTATTATAATAAAAATTAGCAATGGACTGAAAGTATTTCAAATGATTCAGTAACTTCATTTCTATTTAGACTACACCCAACCGTGAGCGGTTTCATTTATTCATACGGATAAATAATAACAAGTTTCTAAAAATAAAAAATAATTAAGAAGATTCTACGCACATCCGCGTAGTAATGTCTTCTTGGTATCCGCCTATAGATTATTCCTTCTTTATCACTAGCTCAATTTGGGATAGCACCAGTCAATGTAACCAACCGGATTCGAACCCGGGCTGATCCAGACCTAATACCAGTCTCTTACACAACTCGCATCCACAGGCGGATGTCTCAAAACCTAGTAACTACCTACATATTGACAATTTCTATTATCTAATTTCCTTGTTTTTGTAGATTGTGGGCCTTAATTCAACCCGTGAGCGGTTTGAGTGGCTCACAATTATGGCACCTACATATACGTATAATGAGGTTATGCACCTACTTGAATTTGCTGTTGTTGTAGAATGTGAGTAGTTGTACAAGTGTTGGTTGTAACTACATGTATAAGGATGTCAATAAATTACATGTATTTGTTTGGATTATTATAATAAAAATCAGCAATGTATTGAAAGTGCTTTAAATGATCCATGGCAATAGGGCCCTTTCACTTATGTTTCATTTAAAATACTTGCAATTTACAATTGAAAATATGCAATTAATTTGTCAAAATTGTGGTTGTGTACCCTAAACCCGTGTGTCTTTACTAAATTTGGATTCATTGCTCATATGTTACTGCTCATTGCTCATGTGTTACTGCTCACCGCTCACCGCTTACTGCTCATCGCTCATAAGATAGCTTCCCTCGAGGTTGCGGATGGCTCCGTCATGTGTAGCCGTGGGGGAGGTTGCTAGCCAATAGGGGGTAGCGTGCGCTATGTGGATGTGTGGCGTTTCTTCCGGTTTGTCTTTGAGTGTTCCTTCGTTGGCTAGTGTGTCCGCCATTTCATTGCCACTAATTCCCGTGTGCGCGCGTACTTTGTGTATGTGTATCATGTGTGGGGTCCAATATATTTGGTGAACGATGGCTGCTATGAGTAATTTATCTGGATGATGGTGTTGGGATGTTGGATGTGGTTATTTATTAGGTAGATGCTGTTGAGACTATTTGTGAATATATGTGTGTCTATTTGGGTGGTTTGTATGGTTTTTAAGGCTATAAGTATGGCATTAAGCTTGGCTCTTAGAATGTTTGGGTAGCCCGGTAATCTTTCTGCTATTTGGGTATTGTTGTTGGGGCTATATACCCCTGAGCCTGTGGTGTTGCCGACTATTTGTCCTTCGGAATTTTTGGAAGGTGGGATGAAGGACCCATCCGTATATATGCATTGTTGTGGGTGGTATTTGAGGGGGTGTATGTGGTTGTATGCGGTGGGTAGGGGTAGTGTTATATTGTTGTTGGGGGGGGGGGGGTGTTGTCTTTGGGGGCGGTTTTCCATGCTTTGGAAAATTTGATGTGGTACTTGTTGGGAGTGGGTTGAATGGGGTAGGTGTCTATGTGGGTGTTGGTTATTCTTTTTAGGACTTTATTTAGGTTGTTTGGGAATTGTTGGTGCAATGTTGGGGTTAGTTGGTTGTGTATGTATATGATGGATATGAGTGATGGTTCCGTATATTGGTAGTATTGCGGCCATTCTGGCGTAGGTTTGTATTGTATGGTGTGAGGTGGTATAGTAGAGATAACGTGAATGTCTGCTCCTTTGTTGAAGGTTAATTTTTGTGGTGTCCAATCCTGGTGGTTAATTATTAGGATTGTGTTTGTTTGTGTATCTTCTTTGGCGGCCATTCGGGCCCAATGAATGGCTTGCACGGTTGTATTGTAATCTATTGGGAATGCTAGGCCTTTGCCGCTCCATTTGGATGATTGTGCATGTCCTAGGGATCCGAATAGTATGTCACGGGTGTGTGGGGAGTGATATTGTGTGAGTTGTGTGGGACATGTAAGTGGGGAAGAGTAGTATGAGTGTGTGATTTTGAAGGAGTCTATAAGTAGTTTGGTGATGTCCGGATGTATTGTATGGTGTTGGTTGTTGGGTAGTATGTGTTTAGGTTTTTTCTTGGGGAGTATGGTGACGTATCTTTGTATGAGCCATAATATTTCGGTTTCAAAGTTTTGTACTGGTGGTTGTAGGAAATTGGTTAGATGGGTTAGGTTGTTTTGAGAGAAGCGTGCCCATGGCCATTCTAGTCTTTCCGTAGTAACGGTGGCTAGAAATTGTCCATTTTGGTCGTATATGTGGGATTCCGAGGCGTTTGTTTGTATGGTGGGTTTGTTGGTAATGATATCCTTGTCCGGGTTACATTCTTGTGTGGATGTTTTGAGGTTGGTGATCCTAAGTGGGGGGTGTATGTATTTTTTGTCTTTTGTTTGGGTATAGTTAAGGTAGTTGTTATATGTTTGGGTGACTTGTTGTTTATGGGCGGTGTTGTGGTATCTTGTTATTAATAGGAGGTTGTGTTCTAATAGGATGTTGTCCAGGTATAAGAGGTCCTCCTCTTGGCGCCATTGTTGTGTGGTGCCATGTGTGGTGAGCCATTGGCATAGGTATTTTCTCTTTAGGGCTTGTACTCTCTATTTGTCTTTTCTATTTGGTTTTTACATTGACTATCTCGTGGATGGCATGTCCTAGTGTGGAGTGCACGTGGTGAGGTTGGTGGTTAGGGTCATGAGTGTCATTTGTGGGTGTTGTTTGTGGTGGTTGGGGATGGTTCACAAGGGGGTGTTGTTGTGACCGGGAATATTATTGTGGCTTGTTGTAGGGCTTCTTTGATGGTTTTGGGTGTGTGTTTGTATATGGTCCGATATTCCTCTTGTGTGAGTATGGCCTTGGTAGTCTTGTTTTGAATTTGTGCTAATGTTGTGATGCCGTGTGTGTATAGTTTGTCTAGGTATTTTTGGGATTTTATTTTGGCTGCATCATCGAGGGTGGTGTATATTGGGTTGGATAACCATGCCTGTTCTAGTGAGGTTTTCTTGAGGGGGAATGCTCGAGTGGCCGTGGTAACATGTATTTCGTATTCTTTATTGAGTAGAAAGAGAGTTCGGGCTGTGGATGACCTTGCACATGCTTGTTGTTTAAGTTTCGGGAGGTGGAGCGAGCCCCCGTATTTAGCTGCTATGTATTTGGTTAGGCCTTGATATATATCACCTAGTTGGCATGGGTCGTTAAGGGCTTGTAGCAGTTGTTGGCCTATGCAGTGTATGTAGTCGGGTAGGAGGGAGGAGACATCTATGCCAAAGTTTTTATGTGTGAGGTGCGTAAGGATGTTGGCAGAGCTTTTGGGTATGTTGCATATTTCTTTGGATAGTTTGTCTAATATTTTTTTCCAATTTTGTAATGTCAAGTTTGGAGAATGCTACCGCATAATATGCGTATGCTATACGGGGTTTTATGACTGTATTTAGGATCTTGATTTTTTGTTTGAGACTGGCTGGGGATAGGGCTAGTAGCTTACTTTGTTGTTTGGCTTTTTGGAGAGTGATTTCCCTTTGTAGTTTCCATTTGAGAGGTGATATTAGTTGGATGCCTAGATATGTGTATGGTTCATTTTGTGTGAGAGTGGGGAAGTTTTTGGTTTTATATGTGATATTTTGTGATTGGATGTATACTTTGAATGTGTTAGGTTTGAATTTTGATATATTGGGGCATCCTGTTATAATGCATTTCGAAAAGTTGAGGTCCATATGTGACCATTCCGCAAATTTTTATAATTTGGTGAATTGGGGTTGAATGTGTTGTATATTATTGGTTAGTATGGCTAAGTCATCCATGTATGCCGTGGTGGTGCATGTGGATGTGGATGTGTTGAAATAGTATCCTAGGTTGTTTTTTTCTAGCCATCGGAATAGAGGTTCGAGGAATATGATAAATAGATATGGACTAAGCGTATCCCCTTGTATGGTGCCGCGGCTTATCTTTATTGGGGGTGTTGTTCCAAAGGTATTATCGACGAAAGATGTGGTGGAGTTTTTGTATATGTTACCAACTATTTCTACGGTGTCTATGGGGAAGCCTAGGTCTTCCATAAGGGCAAGTAGGCGTGCGTGGTCGATGGATCCGAAGGCGTTACGAAAGTCGATGTATGTAGGGTAGATGTCTTTGGTGGTGAGCCTAGCATCTTCGAGAGCAGTGATGATCATTTGGATTTGTCGGGATGTGTTTCGTTGTAGTCGGAAGCCTTCTTGGCTAAAGTGTAATATTCTATGTTGTTCTCCGTTATTTGTGAGGAGAGTTGTTATTGCACTAGTAAATAATTTATATATGGTGTTGGCTAGGCCAATTGGTCTGTAATTGGCTAGGTGGATATTGTCGTCTTTTTTGTGTAGTAGAATGGTTTTGCTGTATTTCCAGTAGTTTGGGATTTCTCTTTGTTTATAGTAGTGTCGGAAAAATAGGAAGAGCATGTAATGACATTGTGGGGGTAGAGTTTTTATTATGTCGTTTGGTATGTTGTCTGGGCCGGGGGATTTCCCCCGAGTTAGTCGTTTGACGCATTTATCGTATATTTCCCGGGTAAATTGGGTACTAATAGTTGTGTTATGTGGGACTCTTTTGTCAAGTATGATTCCATTATTTATATGCCATGGGTATTTGCGTATGGTGCACATGCATGTGTTTGGATGGTCTATGGTATCTTCACATAGTGGAATTTGCCTATGGAATGATGTTTGTTGGGTATGGTATATTTTATTGGCTATATGTATAGGTTTGGTTAGGATATTGTCATTAGTGCTTTGTATGCAATCAAGGGAGTTTGCGGTTGTGGGGTGAAATATGTTCTTGTGTATGGTTTTTTGTTTGATATTTAATAACGCTTTATATTTTGTGATGGCGGTTCTACAGTTAATTGATGTTTACTTGGTGACAATTTTGTATTATTGGGTTTTAGCATTTTTACCAATGATGGCCAATTTATATATCCATTGTATGTGTTCTGTGTGATTATTGGGGAGGGACAAGATATTAATGGTGAATATTTGTAGTAGTGATTGTATATTTGGGTTGTGATGATGATGTGTGTATGGATGTTGGCATGCGGTACGGATTGCTTTCCGGATGGTATAATGGATTTTTAATTGGTGCTTCCATGCTTTTTGTTGTGTTCTAGGGAGGAATCCTCCTTGAGCTTTGGCTCGAGTGGGGAGTGGTATCGTTGGTTGTATCATGCAAGTTTTTTCAATGCATTGTTAAGCAAATTTATGATATCTTGGAGGTTGTTTTGTGCTTCTTCCCATTGTATTGGGGTGAGTTGGTCTTGGTGGAGGGTTTGTGTGAGGTTCATTATTGTTAGGTTTTGTTCGTCTAGGAATGTGGTTTGTAAGTTTTTTAGGTTGGTGGAGGGAATGGGATATGTTATTCTAGGGTTACCAGGAGGGGTTTGTATTTCTTTGATGATAATACTGTTTGGGGGCAATTGGAGTTGGACCGGGTAGTGGTCTGAATTTTGGTTGAGACTAGTGATTGTGTGGCTTTGTAGGTGGTTAAGGTTAGGATGGAACATGTGACACCTTGATAATACGACGGTTTTCTCGTTTCCCAAATGTGTCATGTTTAAAGAGGTAGGACTGTATAGGCTTTTCAATATGCATCCTTGAAAGTAGCCAGGAGAATGTAGTACTAGAGAAATTCCCCAACATTTGTGATTACTAAACCAAATATCTATAGATTGGATTGCCAAGAGGTGAGGTTTAGGGTCTCTTTTGTACTAGAGCTCAATGACCATACAATTTTCAAGAGATACATATTTGGAGTTGTCGAACTTTGATCCAAAATTCAAACCATTGTAAGGTACATCATTCCTTACACCTTCAGTCATTTGAGCAAGGTGAAATATGAAGGGGGAAATGGTAAGGAACAAAGGAAAATTCATAAGAGAGAAGGAGACAAAAGTAGTGTTGGTGTAGCCCATGTGAAGATGGTCCGTTTGGCCATTTTCTTAACACCTCCGTAAGAAAAAATGTGAGAGGAAAATGATTTGATGTGTATTGGTGGATAGGTGGACCCTTGCGAAATTGATAAAGTGGCTTTGGGAGCTTTACGGTGTTAAGGGCCACTTCACACACGAGCCAAGTGCCGTGACCATGAGATTGTGAGAGCTTAAAAAGAAAGTGTCCCAAGGTTGTCCCAACCCACCTCCAAAACCATGTAGTGTGGTCATGGATCCTCAAATGTAGTGTGAAGTCATATGTGACCAGGCCCTCAACCAAATGCTATTTCAATGAATTTCTATTCATGCGGATCCTCACACATGATAAAATAGAATAAACCAATGATTGTGAACATTTGGAGTGCCAAGGTCTCCCGGTTTCGTGTTAGGCCTACCTCCAAGAGGTGGTTTTTGAAAATAGTCCAAGTGACCATGAAACATGATCCCTTTGATGCCATGTAGGAAACCATGTAGACTTTACATCCATCTTGCATTCACATACTCCGTTGGTCCTTCAAGCGTAGTGGAAAGCGAACTTGGACCGGCTCCGCCTTTTCCACCAATGAGAGTGCTTGAAGTGCAATGGTCACGGGCTCTCAGTCTCGTGTGTGAAGTGGCCCTAAGATTGGGGCCTGGTGTTTTCAAGTTTACTTTTATTAAATGCAATGTAGGTCAAGGATTTTAATCACATCAAGGGAGATATTTTCATGAGGGTTTTGAGATAAGAGTTGGGAATATTCAAGTCTTTAAAATTTTCAAATAGAGCTTATGTGGACGACACCATGAATACCGGCCATGGTAATAAGAGGAGGGAGAGTGTCCCAACCAAGTTGGTGGAGGTGTGGGATAAGGATGTCATATTTACTGTGCTTGCGTATGATGGCAGTGGGTGAGAATCTAACATTACACTAGGTGAAGTCGATGAATGGAATTTGAATTTGAGGGGATGGGTGGAATGGGGGCGTGTCATGGGGGTTAATGCCTATAATCCAAAGAATGTCAAGGTGGAAAGCATGCAAGACATTTGCATTCTGGGAGGTAGCATGTGCATGGGAGTAGCTAGGATGGTAGAGTGTTATCTAGTGGTCAATTACTAGTGTTACCGGCATGTATACGTTTGTAGTTCTGTGCGGAGGGGTGCATAAGCAGTGTGGTGGCAATTGCATGAACAACTTTGTTATGTTGATTCATGTGTAAATTAGTGATGTGTTGGTTGTACAACATGATAGAAGGTGAAGGCAATTGTCGTTTGGTTGAAGACGGCAAGGGGGGAAATCGAGGAGTCAACTAATTTTTGTTTATGGAAAGTTCCACATGTATCTTTCATAATGGAATTTCGATGTTTGTGTAATTTGGGCATTAGAGAAAGAGGATCAGTTCCATAATGTGTTTGACCATTGTGGTTGAATGTCATCATTTGTAAGCCAATGGGCAACATAGGAGTATCGAAAGTTAGTGTGTGATATTAGAGTGTTGAGATGTTATTTCTTGATGTATCTTTTGAGGTTTGTAATTGAGCCATCATAGGGTCAGCATGTTGAGTGGAAGTGGGTATTGAGGCGGGCCAATATGGGATACGATGTCCTGTAAGATGAAAGGGGAAGTTTGGGATGACCTCAACAAGGGATCCAATTTTTGCGGGTCATCCATTTCATTGTTGCCATGGATGTTTGTGTGGGCATGTACTTTTTTCCCGGGGAGGGCACTCCATTGTCAAGTTGAAAACCATGTGCAACGGAAGTTTGCTACCCCTATATTATATGCCATAGATAATTTTAAAAATTATGATATTTTTTCTATATATACATATCCATTGATAATATCTTTTGAATATTTTTCTGAAATTTTTAGTCATCTCCATTTTTTCTAGTAATTTTGTTTAGATCAATTCTGCGTCATTCTAGTTAGAAACGGTATGTTTTCTAGAAAAAACAAATTATCAAATTTGGTTGTCAATTCTTATTATGTAATAGATACCATGTATATGTACTCATAAATTTTTTTTGATAAAATTTTGACCCATTTTGTTGATGTTTTTTAGAAAAAGTAGATTATTTTCCGTCGCACATGGTTTTCAACTTGACAATGGAGTGACCTCCCCGGGACTTTTTTGATATGCAGTTAGTGGGTTCCGGATGTGCATAATGATGTTGGAGATGAGGAGTTTGTCAAGGCGGTTGTGTTGAGAAGAGGGGTGATGGATGTGATTAAGTATGAGGTAAATGTTGTTTAAGTTGTCTAAAGAAACAAGAGTAACATGGGGGCTCAAAGCTTATACAATCCTACCTCTTTGATATGACATGTTTGAGAAACGAGAAAACCGTCGTATTTTTGAGGTGTCACATATTCAATAATATGACAAATTGGTCCTTTTTGGCATAATAAAGAGGCGCTTCATGAAAACACGTGTCGAGGTCACCTTCAACCCTCAGCCTTAGACGGTGTAACCCGCTGTTGAACCGGTTTACATGAAAGTCACTCCCACCAAAATTAGACCATTCTAGGTTTCCATTTCTATGAAGGTGGTTGCTTGTATACTAACAGTTAGATTTGTGACATGTTCCTGTAATGCTCTTTTGAATTCTCAAGGAGTAGATGTCCTAAGTTTTGCAAGTTTATGTTCCCATAAATCCTAATGTCAAGGTTAAGTGCTTTTGGAATGGAGTATATTCCTATATTCAATACCACTTGCTTCAATATCCTTCATGGTTTGAATGACTTGCAAAACCTTCTCATTCCATTTCAATTTCAAGAATGTAGTACTAAGGTCTTTTGAAAGTCAAGCATACTCCTTCACTAATGTAATTTCATTAGAAAGTACTTGATTAGGTAAATTTACATATTTCAACCATTTATCAAGTATATGTCATTTTCATCAAAGTCTTTAATCACTACTCATCATTATTAATTTGTATGTTTTAATATCACAAATGTCAATGTCTCTATATTCCCTTCATGATATTCTTATCCATCTACAATCCTTGATGATTTGAGATCTTAATTGAGTAGGGTGATGTGGATCCTCTTGGCGTTTCCTCCTAGATGTCCGTCGATTATGCTCCTATCGTCATTTGTTACTTAGGCCGGTCCTCGATCCCGCTGGTGCTTGAGTATTCTTTTGTAGGTGTATTATCCTACCTTTTCATCTTCCTAGTTTCATGAATTTGTTGGAGCTCTATTTTTCTTGTGGAAGTTTCTTCCGTCAATCTTTTGTTTGAATTTTCCTTATCTTACTATCCTTGATTGGCCTTTCTAGTTATTTGGCTATTCCTCAAGTTTTCCTTTTTGAGTCCACATAAATTTTCCGGTATCCTTTGTATATTTTCTCTAATTGTTTCTCGTTTCCACATCTTGAGATCCTAAGAGTTTTCCTTTTGGGTCCATATAAATTTTCCGGTATCCTTTGTATATTTTCTCTAATTGTTTCTCATTTCCACATCTTGAGAATCCTAAGAGTTTTCCTTTTGGGTCCATATAAATTTTCTGGTATCCTTTGTATATTTTCTCTAATTGTTTCTCATCTTGTGAATCCTAAGAGTTTTCCTTTCAATTCCCTTTGGAATTCACTTCGTTGGCCTTTCCTAGGCCTTGAATTGTCTTGTCTTTTCCTAGCTTAGAATCCTAATTTGCTTTGAGGTTCACGAGTCCTTTGGTCTCCAAAGGTTTCTCGTCCGGCCTCCTAAAGCTTTCTAAAGTTAATCCTAAGGTAGCCTTCTTGACGCTTCACGTTGGTTGATCGGTAGCAAATGAAGTGTAATAGGGCCTACTAGTGCCCTCTTATATAAATTCTAACCTTGATAATGTCACACCATCCGTTTCACCAAAAAGAGTGATATAAACAAGGTGTGGCATATTTGATAATGTCACATTTTGAAGATTTGTGCATAATGTGATATTATCAAAAAAATAGGTAGAAAATCAGAATAAAATTACAATGTAAAAAAGAAAATAACAAATACTTGAATGTAAAATCTAATTCAAAATTGTGAATAATAACAAGAGCACATCATAATATGTCATTGAGATCAGGTAAAGACCTCTCACTAGAGACAAAGAAGCTTCTAATGTCACATTGTTTTGTTGATGTTAAATGTGCAACACCAATTCTAATGAGTTTGTCATGGATTTTTTCCATTCCTAACAAGTCCAGAGTGTTGAAAATCTGAGAACCTTGGCTAGCCATAAAATTCAAAACATCTTTAGCATATTTTTGTGCATTGCTTAGCTTCACTACTTTAGACTCATCATCACTGTTATCAACAATCAATGGGTCTACTTCCATGGAATCAAGAACCTATTCGCCATCTTGCACTAATTGCACAAGCTCCTCAGTAGAATATTCCACCTCAAAATCATCTTCACTTTCCATGTTTATGTACTCCATACTTGGTATTATCACATTTATACTACGGAATTTGGAAAAAAATAGTGACATTACCAAGGGTGATAGGGATAATAACGAGGGAGTTTTACACTATGAAAATCGGTTTCAAACTTTTAGGTGACAATATCAAGGTGTTCTATTAACAAGGGTGACATTATCAAGGTTAGACTGTATAGTCTTTCAAATCTACCAATTGTCCAATTTCAACAAATATTAGTCTCGGCTATAATTAGCATTATATCTAAATATAGCCTGAATTCAAACATCCTAATCTAAATACTAAAGATCTATCATCCTTGAGATGTACTATCTAGGTACATCTCCTTCGGTTGAAAGTTCATCTGTTCTCCATTCATTCCTCTACTTTCTAACACGTGTCCTAATTCTCAGTGTCCCTTCGATTCTCAGGCCGTTCCCGGTCGTTCCCGACCCCGGTCTTGAGTCATTCCCGAGCCGCTCCCGCTCTCGGCCCGTCCCCGAGTCGTTCCCGAGCCGCTACCCGCTCTCGGCCCGTTCTCAAGCCATTCCTGGGGCCCTTGGTCACGTTCCCTGGTTATCTCGGCTGCTCCCTCGTTCTCTCGGCCGCTCACTTTTGTGCCGGCCCTAAGTCCCTTCGCCCGGCATGGTCACTTTGCCGTCTCCCTATCCTTTCTCCTGCTCTCTTCTCCGGGCTCTCAGGCCCTCAGCTGCCAGTTTCTCCGCTCACCCGATTCTCCATCTGCTTGCGGCCTCAGTGCCGCTCCCGCTGCAACTGAGAGGGTCCACAACACGCATGAGATCTTTTGCCACGTATAGAAAATAAAAATATTTTTTTAATGTCCTAACAAATATGCAAGTTTCTCTCATGAAATCTATGTGGACTTGAAGGGGGACTCTTAATACATTTTTTGGTTGTTGTTGAGTTATGATTTTTTTGGCGTCTTGATGGGCAAGTTTTCTCGTTGGGGTAATATTAACAATCCATTTTTGAATAGCAATGGGGTTGTGTTGTGGAGGGTGGGATCGGAAGTTGGCGGAGGTGAAGTAAAGTTGGTGTTTGTGACCATAGGGTGGAGGATGGGGGTTGCGGGGGGGGGGGGGGGATGGATCTTATGACTTTGCAAATGGTATGGTAATATTTAGGTGTGAATTTTAGTTTTTTTGGAGTTTATGTGGTAGAAATCCTCCTTGGGCTTGTGTTTGAAGGGTGAGTCGAGGTGGGGGAGGTAAAGCGCATGTTTGGAGTATATGGGAACTAAGGGATTAGGTGATTAGTTCAATTTTGGTTTGTGTGGTTTCCCAATCATTCAATGTGAGGGGATGATCTTGTTGAAGGGTTTGTGTTAGACGTTGGATGTAGTCGTAGTTATGTATGATGAATGTGGTGTGTATATGTTGGAGTTGGATATTATAGAAGGGTATTGGGATACGGGGAGGAGATGTGGGGGTTAGTGGTATTGTTGTGACCATTGAGCTAGGTGGGAGTGTAAGTAGGATTGGAAAGTGATCAGAATTTAGGTGGAGAGATGTGATGATGTGACATTGAAGTGTGGTAGCAACACTGGGAATTGTGTATAAACCGTCAATAAGAGTCAAGGAAGTATAGTTGTGACCACCATGTCGAGTGAAGATTTCTTGGTTAGTTATGGAAGAGAGGGAATGTTGGAGATGAAGGCTTGCCATTTATGACTTGCTAATGTGGGGGTGAAAGTAGTGTCCATTAGAAAATTGATGTCACCATGTAGAAAGATTTCACAGTTAAAGTTACTGACTAGGAGGGGGTTGAGGTGGGGAATTGGAGTATGACATGTTCAATGGTTTGTTTAATGTTAGGGTTGAAGTGCATGTCTTTAGGGTGAGTTACCACATACATATGAAACAACATGTATGGATTGAGGGGTTCGTTGTCAGCTATAATTATCTTAAAGTACTGAGAAAGGGTGGTGGGTGTGGGGATTGTAGTGATGTTACCCATGAAAGAGATGGAGGTATGTACCATTGTTAGTAGGTCTCCCCTAGCTAGGGTATATGGAATGTATGGTCTACGGTACCATGTATCTAGATCTTTAGTGTTATTATTACTAAATTATTATTGGCGGAATTTAACTTTAATGTAGCACATGGATTTGGTTTTGGGCAGTCTTGATTCTTGTAGAAATTTGAAGGAGATTGGATGAGGTGTATAGGTGGCCAAGAGTTGTAGGTTTGAGAGGCTGGTGTTGAGGTGTTCAACATTCCATGTAACACATAGTGGTGTGGAGGATAAGGGGAGGACAAATTGAGGAGGGGGGTTGTGGGGGGGGGGGGTGGAGGAGGGGCAGTGGTTGAGGTGGGGGTTGTGAATCCCTTGACATAAATCAATAGATTGGAGGGCAACAACAATTAGACTTGAAGGAAGGAAAGGGAATTTAGATTGGAGACAAGGGAAGGTTAGGAGTTGAGGGTGAGTGATATTGTGTGGATAATTTATGAAGGCCAAAAGTGGGGTCTAAGGAGTCATGTGTGTGAGGAAGGATATTATTAAAAGGGGGTAACAATGTGATGGGTGTAGGTGTGGGGAAGGACACTTGTAGCCGTTAGAGTAATGCGAGTTTTTTTTTTTTTTTTTGGGGGGGGTTGGGATGGCGAAGTGATTGGATAATATGATCTCACATGAATGTGTGTTGGGGTTGATGGAGATGATGAGTGTAAAATTGATGTGGTTTGGATGGTACTAGTTAAGCACAAGGGTGTGTTTTGTGAGGTGGGGGAATTGAGGTGAGTTTAGGGGGGCGGGGAGTGTTTTGGATAATGATGTGGAGGAAGCCATGGACTATATGGCCGTATTCATGTGTTAGAGTGCTAGTTTAGGGTGTAAAATATTAGTCATAGCGAGCGTTAAAAGTGGGGGCATATGATTTACTATTTGGTGAATGGGGCCCAGGTTAAGTTCAATGCCACGTGAAAGGTATACAAGTGAGGAGGTATTCTATATAGTGATGAATTTTCTTTATCATTTGGCATGTTTGTGATGTAAGTGTTTAGTGGTATAGAATGTTGTCATGTCAATATATTGGATATGTGATACATGGGAGAATGGAGTGGAGGTATAGGGAATAAGGTTGGTTAGGCTTGCAATTTGTGTGAGGGGGTGTATGTACATATATGATGTGTGAAGAAGTGGGATTTTGTTAATTGAAAACATGGTTTGATATGGAGGGGGGGGGGGTGGGTGGGTAATGTAATGGGTGTAGTATGGGTGGGAGGGCTATGGTAGTGGTAATTGGTATTGTGCTATTCTTATGGGTGTGAGGGATGAAAAATGCTAGTGGGACGTGATGCGTGGATGGGTTCTGGGAAGGGTTTTGAGGGGAGTAGTTACCATTTAGTAGTGAGGTGCAAAGTGGGGGTTATGATGTGGGAGTTGATGGATTTGGGGGGAAAGGGGGTATGTGTTGATGTTTTGGGGAAAGTTGATTTTGGCGGTGTTGTGGCCAACTAGAGTCTTGTCATGTGGACTGTAAATAAGAGGAGTGAAGTGTGAGTGTGACATGGAGTAGAGGAGGGGGTCATTGCTGGGAGCCCCTAGTTTTGTATCTATGAGTGGATTATGGTGTTGGGAGAGGCTTCTGAATGTTGTGGTGAGGGTGTGGAGTGATAGAATGTATGGAAATCATGTGCAAATATTGGGTGCAAAGGTAGAGTGTGGTCGCAAGAGTATGGAGTAGTAGGAGGATGAGAACGTGCATTATGTAAAGAGGAGGTGAGAGACTGATTGTGGAGGAGGTTGTGATCTGGAGATGTCCATTGGATTGCAGGGTGATCAAGGTTAGTGTATCAATTGCTACTGATGCTGGTGAGTGGGGTCTAGCTATGTTGCTTTGGTTGGACTGTGTGGCAATTTGCACATGCGAGAGAACAAAAAGGCCTAGTGAGAATCATTGAGACAAGCAAATACGAGACAATCAAGAGGATAAAATTGCGAATTGTATGCTCGTGAGCAATTGCGTTAATAAATATGTAGGAGATAAACAATTGAAGCCAAATTATGTGAGCATACATTGGTGGGCTAATCATGAGCTGTAAAAGAGTGTTTTTACTTTTGCGTTGGTGGGAAGGAGAATTCATAACATGTCAAAGAATGCTTGCAAACTTAAAAGCTTTGAACACACAAGTTAAGAGTTTAAATTCCCAACATGCCCTCCACAAGATAGCTTAAAATTTTAACTGAAAACTTATGTAGTCATTCCACAAAGAGTTTGTAAAGATGAAGTGTAAGTGTTGTAAACCCAATATAAAGTTCAAGTTGTCAAGTTGAAAACTGAAAACCAAATTGGAGTAGGGTGAGAGTCTTTCCACCAATGAGAAGGCGATTTTACTTAGGATCCCAATGTCTAGTAAATTGGAGTTGAGTGAACAAATGTGAGTAAGAGGCTCTCCGCCAAGGAGAAGGAGATTTTCTTCAATATCTCAATGGCTAGTGTAAATGGGAGCCTAAGTTCCATGTGAGGTGCATGAGTTGGGAGTGGATGGGTGGTATGATTGTGATTGAGACCGTGGTTGAAGTGATGGTCGAAGATGAACAAAGTCTACAATCTAATGAAGGGGAATCACATCAAAGGGTTAGACAACGACTTGGCACGTACATGTCTCTACAAATCATACGAACATGTAATCAATCACAGATCTCATGCCCATCTTTGTTACATCAACTTTCTCCTTTATAATGGGAGCAATCACGGTCAAGGATACGGAAAAAGTGCTCCGGTATATTAAAACCATAAATTTTCTGGTCAAACACTTAAAAGTAGTAGCAAAGTTGTTTAAATTGGATTTTTTCCATGGTGCCCTTTATTGTTGTGTTATGTACTCAAATATAAAATATCAAGATGGGATGTTCAAAAATTATCATCGAAAGTACTGATCAAAAGGTAATGGTTGAATTTGGTTTTGGATGTAGATTTTATGATCTTAAATATTTTGAAGTTGGATTTTTTTTTCATATTCCTTGAATTCAATATAAACTTGAGGGAAAAAATATAAAAATTTGTAGGAAAACATCAATTTAATGTGATTTTAACATGTTTTAAACAAATTTTAGACAATTACATGTCCAACATATCTACGTGCACACTACTTGCACCGTCTTCTAAAATATGTAGAATTTCCTTGAGATTATTTTGTCAACATAAATTACTTGGCTTTGTAGATCAATGGTTTTTCAAATTCTAGAAAATTCAAATTTAATATATAGTTTTGAATCACTTTCACTTAAACCTATGCAGAGTAATGAAGTTGTGTACTTGACCGTGTTGGCGCCCTAACATGAAAACTATCCTTTCCTTATTATGTAAGTTATTGCATTCCCTTGTTCACATGAGACAATGACGCATATAGTGTGAATGCATTGAGAGTCACTTATAAACAAGTGGCTCTATCATTTAATAACCGCAACCTTGGCATGCATGGCAAATGTGACAATGTTGTCACAATTACTCACCTTTATTGGCACAAAGGAATTTCTTACACAATTCACATTATATACTCATGATGGTGTTTGACTCGTGACAAAACTATCACATTTAGGTGGCAAACCAAATACCAGGTTGGCATCCTTGTTGTTGTTTGGTATATGTTATTGTTGTAGAGCCTACCCTTGAAAGCAAGTAGTAGCATGCATGCAAATGAAGCTCTTCATTCATGTTTGCTCTAGTAGAGTTATCCATAAAGTCCTTCAAAGAGAGACAAAATCGTGGGTTTGATGCTTCTTTGAGAAAACTTTCTATTAAGAGCTTGCGAGCTCATCATGTTTCATAACCTATTTTGAAAGTTGGGTACAAATTTTGGGACCTCCTCATTCCACCTCTTAAAACTTTGAGAGGATTTTAGGGTCTTTAAAGGTGCATGGGATCCGCTGTGTTAAATCCCGTATTGGTCTATGCAAGGCTAGCTTGGCCCACCCATCCTAGTAGGACAAGCTACAAAGGTAGTTTTTAATAGCCGGACACCACTCCTTGTGGATGATAATTTAAGCACCCTGGGTGACTTTGTGTTAATTCTCATAAACTCACAATTTGGGCCTAAACCCATGCTTCAATCCACTTCACTTTACAAATAACTCTATTGGGAGCCAATGTTTATATCTATCTATCTACATTGTTTATGGTATTTAGCATCACTCGCGTCATAGTGCCAGTTATCGTATTTTGATGTAGTTGCTAGGTTACACTAATGATCAACAACTTCAGCATTAGCAAATCCGTATGACACTTAGTGTTCGAGTGTGCTTATTAATATCTTGACATGAGCCTAAGGGATGGACTTCTCATTGGAAACCTAACTAATGTGCGTGGATGACTATGAGATAATAGCCCCTATAGAGAAATACAAGTATATACATACTAATAGTAGGCTAGAAAATGAACTCAAGTATTTATACTAAACTTTTCAATTTAATGTTATAAATTCCTCCACTACATAGACAAAATATGAAAATCATGATATAAAAATGTAATTTTGACATATATAAGCCACTTTCACTTTCCAATGAGAAAGTCATTGAACATGTTTTCATCCATAGGATATAACTCATAATAATGTGACCCTAAACACACCTCATTAAGATGAAACTAAAATGAAACTAGCACAATTATTACCATTTTGTCCTCTCAACCTTAGGGCCCCTTTTTAATTTTTTTTTAATTTGTTTATTTTTTCATATCTACTTGAACTTCAAAATTCTTTATAGCCTTTTTGAATGCACACATTAGAGGAAAAATTACCTCTCCCAAATGTACATTGTGTATGCTAATGCATCAAATAATACCCCTTTATAAACTCATATTACTTTATACATGGTATGAAAAATCCACCCCCATACGGCATGGTATGTTCAACAATGTTATGAGGTTTATGCCTATGTTATAGAATGGTCTACAAGTTGACTAAGGTAGACGACCTGTTTCCGACCACCTTAAGCAATTCAGCATACTTCCGGTGGAGTAATGAATAGGCAAAAAAAATTGCAGTGTAGGGAAATAGAATTGAGGAAGGTCACATATTTTTGAACAATTTTTGGGGCAATATTTAATTTACTATGAATTTCCGGAGTGAAGATTCTCTCCAACCCGTTCTCGCAGTATAGGCTGGCCTATTTCCAAGAACTGAAAAACTACATTCCGATACTGGTGCTACTTCATATCAAGAACACATGATAACCATAAACATGAAGTCTTGCTATTGGAACTAAACACCATGCGAACTTTATACTGCGCTAGTAAAAACTACATTACTGTGAACCAATCAGCCTGGTTCCGGGAGCTTGAAACCCGGAGGTCGTCATGAGCATTACCTATTCCCGGCCAGCCAGCTCCCCAATCCCGCCCACCCGTGCACCCTGACCAAGCCCGCCTGGAGAACCTTTTCTGCATGCTTCCCGCCCAACGGCTACGGCTAGTCGGCAACATCTGTTTTGTGACTTAACTTACTGTTCTCTGCGAGGAGGGAGCGGCCATGGCTGAGGATGCAAGCTTGCATCTGGACAAGGGAGGGTGAATTGAGGCATGGCACTCAAGTGGGGAAGCATGGCTGATAGTTGAGACGACAACGTAGATTGCAGAGGTGCGACAAACTGATGGAACGGGTGATTGAAGACGAACTGACCATGGGAGGGAGATGCATACGTTGCGGGGTGCTCGTTGAAGAACGAGAACTCCCCTTGCTGCGCCTGCATGTCGACGTTGGGGCTGTTCACTTCCTCTCTGCGGCCACCTCGCGCAGGGTGACTCTCAGTTTGTCGGGCCTCTGCGCTCTCCGCTGCCGTGGAAACTTGGTCACGCCGCGACTCCCTCCTTCTAGGCACCCTGGCCGCCTTCAACGCGCGTTCACGGGCGAGCAGCGCTGCGCGCTCCGCGCTCCGCTTTCAACCGCGCGGCCTCCTCCCGTTCGAGCGCCTTCGCACGCGCAGCCTCCTCACGCTCCTGCACTTTCCTTGCCCGAGCTTCGGCCAACTCAATTGCGCGGGCTTCCCTTTGTCGCCGTTCTTCTTCGCGTTCCAAGAGTTTCCTCCGTTTCGTTTCTTCCCTCTCATTTTTGTTTCTTTCCTTTGCTCTGGCCGCTTCTTCCTTTTTCTCTTGCAATTGCTCAACTGCGCTCACGTAAATGTTTGATGTGAGCATGACGGACTTTGTGAAATCCACGACTGGGTCGATGAATCGTCGTCGTGGGGCTCTTGCTGTGATCGTAGGCAGCGTTAAAAAACGCGTGATGGACTCCGGGGTGCTTACAGTGGGATCGAGCCCTACTACCTCCCCGGCGATGGCGGGATCAGATGTGTCGGCATCGACAAAAAAATGTGATACGCTCACGTCGGGAACCCGGTCTAGCTCGGCTGCGATGTCCACTCCTCCGGAACTAGGTAACACCTCTGATCCAGACCCGCCGGAGTCTGCTTGGTCGACGTCTTGCTGGTTGTGTCCCTGGTCGTCATGCTCGTCATTTCGTTGGTCGTGTCCCTGCTCGTCTTGCTCGTCAATTTGATGTTCGTAGGCTGCACTGGGCCCGAGATGGCTAGACATGGCGTTACTGTTAAAGGGCAAAATGCCGCAAGAACTGAAACCTTTTTTGATGTTGTGGGGAGTTAATGCCCTCTTCAACGCCAATGATACCCAATGCGCAAGCGTCTGTTTTGTAGCAGGTTGGTTGAGGTTGCGAGAAGTCCAGAAATCTCTGTACTCCTTGAAGAATGTCTTGAAAGGCTTAAATACGCTCACGTCTAGTGGCTGCATTGCGTGAGATGTATGGCTTGGTAGAGTTAAGAGGTCAAGTCCGGCGTTGCGTGCTTCATGAACCACCTCCAAACTAATATGACTTGCGTGACCATCGAGTATGAGTAAGTGTCTCTGATAAGTAGAAATGCCACCCATCTGTTGCACACTTTCTATAAAGTGGGAAATCCAAGCACTAAAGAGGTAGCTAGTCATCCAAGCTCTCGGTTGCATGGACATAGTAGCTCCTGGTTCACAATGTTCTATGTAATTTTGACGAAAACGCATGCCTTTGAACACATAAAATGATGGTATCGCTAATCCAGCTGCGTTCATGCAGACAAGAACCGAGAGCCATTCTCTCTGATTGGGAACAATCGAGTGCACATTCCAGATCATGCACATTAGATGGTTTCCATTCTCGGCGCCAACCATTTCACATTAACAAGAAACCAACACCCTGTCACCCCGGAAACATGTTTCCGTCACTGTTCACGAATGAATTCGAAAATAATGCGAGCCTATGGTCGGAAATAGGTTGGCCTATACTGCGTGATTGGGGGCCTGATCAGAAACAGGTCGTCTACCTTAAAGTGCATACAAATGACACTTGTCATTAGTATGCTCAATTATATCTTCCTCTTGCATACTAAAATGTAAATACATGACACTTGCTATCAGTATGCTTAATAATATCTTCACCTTGCATACTAAGGTGCAAAACTGTCATCTCAACTATGCCAATGTGCTATGTTAAATGTCATAATGTAAACACTTTTTCACTTGAAAAGTTACTTATGTTGACAAATGGTACCATATTGGCAAATAGTAGTCGTAACACCTCTAGGCATCTAGTTTAGGCCCTTCGCAAACAATGTATGTGACACTAGATACCATACCCGGTGTAGTCCCTTCATCCTTGAATTCACTTTATATACATATTTTGATCTTTACTTCACATCATTGACTACTTATATTATACAAGGTATTGAGGCCTTAAAGTAACACCCTCCTTTTGGAGGCACCTATTCTTCATCTTTAAGCCGTCAACAACAAGTGAGTGAGATTACTAAGATCACTGTGAACAATGATTCAGACCTAATTTCATCATTAAGTTACAATTTAGCCTTATGACCCAGCTGACCTCTTAACCCAACTCAAAAACTTTGATTAGGTGGGGGCCAATAGCCAATGGCAGTGTCATCTTGATCGGTGGTAGCACTGCCGTTATGGCATTTGGAACCTGCACAACAAGCTAGTAATGTGAGAAAGTCTGGAGATCTAGACAGCTAACACATGTGAAACTGAATAAGTTAAGGTATGCTTGCCTAAATCCGACATAGCAATAATCTGGAAATCAAGATTTGAGTAGTATGTGGTTTGGTGTCGATCTAAGAACAGACAGCAAAATGACATGTGATTGAAAGAGATTGAACTACGTGCTCAAAATATGCTAACCATTCTAGATTCACTTGTCAACATAACCGAATAACACACGTCTACCTTATGGTGAGAATTAACTTAGTTGGTCCAAACCTGGTCTCAGGAATTTGTCAAACCAACACAAAGCCTCCTCACCCATTGCCTCCGTGACACTATGCCCGAGGCCTTCTTCCACAATAAACTGTGCACACCAATTGCAAACATCAGGTGGAGCTTCAGTCAGCTTTAAAAAGTCGAACTTACGGTCTCTTAGGTTACATGGGAGTTTGCAATGCAATTAAGAACTAAAATTCTGTTGGGTATAGAATGTGAATATACTAAACATAGATGTGAATTAGCTCTTATCCAACTACAATGTCAACAAAGACAAAAAAATCGAGATACCTTGAAGTGTTGGGGAACGCCAGCTTCGTTGTACCTTTCCGCAGTATTTCTCACCACCTGCTCCAACCCCTCAACTGGGCATCGTGGGTCTAGCTTTCCTGTAATGGTCCAAATATTTTTGATGAGTGAACATTATACTCGTATTGCCACATTACCAAATGGAAATATTATGTTCTGAAAAAGCAAAGGAATAAGATTACCTTCTAACTACACAGGAAGACTCATGCGTCATGGAGTCATTGCCCAATCATGTCTTTTCCTTCAATGTGTGCCTCTCAAACTTGTGTCCGGTTGAGGTTCTCTAATCCGACAAAGCATGATGATATTTCCTTAAAGTTTTTCCACATATGAATCCTATATTGGTGGAGGCTTCTTGAATCCCATGGGGAAACTACACTCCAGCACGAATAAAGATGAAATGGAGTGCCCTCAACGGTATTAGTGCACCGAGTTTTGAAAATAAATTTTGCACTACTTTGTCCATCTAATTAAGCCTTGGTAAGATAGAACTAACCATTGTGAATAAGCAGGGGCCGGGGTGCGATTGCTGGAATTGTGTGAGGGGAGTCAAGAAAGTCAATAATCCCGGGTGCTAGTCTTTGCCATACCTTCATTAACAAAGTGAATGATGTGAAGTGAGTATACTGCGAGAATTCAAGTGACCAAACACCCATCCCTGCTATATGTGGCAATCACTCAAAAACTTGACACAGCTTCTACTCCCAAGTATCTAAGATTGTTGCCATACACTGACAGCATAGGAATGCACTTACTGCTGTGACGGTCTCTGAATCCACATTTGACTGTCCTAAGTCCTCAGCCGCAGCTGTCATCATCAAAGGCCCATCATCACCCAACTCAAAATCGAGACAGATGTCAATCTAAAACTATCATCAGGAAATTGTTGTAGGTGGGCCTAATTTGGTTACTTTTCTTCATCGAACAGCTAGAATTGAGTGGTGTGTGCTTAGGTGTGTTCTAAGAACACACACCAAAAAATCATGTGTGCAAAAGAGATTGGATGACGTGCTCAAATTTGTGAACTATTCTGGGTTCAATAAGTCTACATATTTGGATTGACCTATATGATTGTTTAGAAGAGAATCTTTACTTTGATAATGGACTATATATTCATATGGGCTCTGAGAATCTTCAAAAAGTGGCTTCAGTCTCCATTTGGATTTGCTAGTCACCTCACATGAATCATGTGTTTAATATCTTAAAGTAATTGGTCTAAACGGAAACAAGTAACAATTTATGGCCCATATGTAAATGGAGAAAACCTTATCTGCATCCATACAGGGATCTCGGTGCACCTATGTATCATCACCATCCAGTTTCTGGGCAACTTAGAAATGCATTGTCATCTGAAAAATCTGAGACCTTCCTTCTCAACTTGGTTGCAACAAAACCTGGAGGAAAATTTCACTGACCTTCAAATGGTTGTGGAATGCTAGCCACTCGTGCATGCCATTGATCATGCGCAACTGCCCAGCCAAATGACTGCATTTCCAGACGTGCAACAATGCATTGATTATTTGACATTGGCCAGCTCAAAAAAAAGCAACACCAAGCTGCAATGCCAGATTAAAAGTATGCAGAACTCTCAAAGAGCTCCAAAAAACCCCAGCTCTGCCACAATTTAGGATCACAATTTCAGGTGAATGTCAGATGTCCACCTGCACACCAATCAGAGACACCGCTACAGCGATTCGTGGATCTGCAGCTGCTGCGAACCATGTGTGCATTCCTGTGATCAATTTTCACAGCCTTTAGGAACATAAGGTATGCAGGTGTTATTCAGTTTTTTTTTTTTAATCGGACCCTATATTTGATTGGTGTGTGCTTTGGTGAGGATCAAGGAACAAACACCATAAAGACACATGTTTAAAAGAGATTGGACTACGTCTTCAAATATTCGCTTCTCCACACTCAAAAGTGGAGAGGACCTATGTGTTCAGTTGAGGAATCAACAACTATGGCTTTTTTATAACCATAATCAAATCAGGGGAGGTCCAATTTAATTTTTTTATTAATGTTGATGCATCACCATACATTTGCTAATACATCGCAAGTTTCAGTGTTTAAATCTAATTGGCAGAAGTTGGAGAAGATGAAAAATGAACCGAATAACCTTACATAGTTGACTTATTAAGTACACAAGGAAGGCATTTGTGACAAAAGAAACCAGGGTGGGTCAGTCCCTTTCTAAACATATGAACCACCTGAGATAAAGGGTCATTTCAGGGGGACAATGAAGTGATAAGCATATTCATGGGATACCCTGCATAATTTAAGTGAATAGTCTTGAATTATATTTAGTATAATCTCAGACTGAAGTTCCAATGCCTTAATTTTTACTTTCATAATTTTGACTTTAAGACATTAAATACAGAACTATCTTTTATCACACCTAAAATTCTAGTGAGGAGGTGACATGGAAACGTTTGCATTTTGTAGAGGAAAAGCTCCCATGGGCCAGCATACCTCCAAGTGAGATTCCCATCATCCCAATACGTGAAGGATCAATATCAGGTCTGCCTGTGAGATAATCCATAAGTTTAATGAGGTCCCAGACCTGACCAATTGCAATCGCAACCAATTCAGCACATATTAGGGTTGACACTTTTTTCATGCAGCCTTCACTCCCTTATCTAAGATTGGCAACATATGAACTCACCACATCTAGTTGATTACAAAGTGGAAGGTTGTGAAAACATCAAATTTGATTGTAAAAAAACAATCCATGAATTGTTTCTAAAAGCTTTTCCAAACGTCATTACCGTGTCAAACAAAAAAGGCATTTCTTCTCCAGTCTTCCATGCAGCAACTAGAGCCTGTCAAAATACTCAATAAATCAAGGTATTAACACACAGCATGTGAAATACTCCTTTAATCACTTTGAAACTCAGGCTTCCTTGACCTACCATCCTGATTCCCGTCCTCTTTTTTTTTTAATGTAAGTAGGTTCTGCTCAACAAGATGATTAGCTGAACTGAATACCAGCCTTGAAAACAAGCGGGAAGCATTATTGAACGTACGTTAGCATAAGCATGAGGAGTATGTCCCCTATCTCCATGGTTTCGGGCATCCACACCCACAGCAATATATCCCAGAGAAGCATAAGCCTGCAGAATCATCATACGTGCAAATCGAAGTTCGTAAATCTTGATGACTCAGAAAAACTGACAGGACCAAAGAATGAATGCACCCAGCTTGCAAGCACCTGATTTTCTCTGTGAATTGTGCCTCAAGGGCCATTTACATGCAGTTGTGGTTTGAACCTGCCTTTAATCACAACTACATTTTTTTTTTTGCGTTTCCACACATCCCTCGTATTTGGTGCAATCCGTGGAGTGGAGTCAAACAATCTATAATTTCTAGTATAACTCTTAGGGTCATTGCCTCCTACAATTCCGCTCCCATGCCTTTGGCCTTGGAGTATACTCCCATGCCATATACCAACCACACACAACAGAACTAGAGAATTTAAACTACAACCATCTCAACCACCTTCAAATAGACTTTGTACTGTATTTCGATGGCTGACATGTAATTAGTTGTAGTTGTAGTTGTCATCGATGATTCCTATCCCTCAAAATTAGCACCAAAGAAAGCAAGATACAAACATCAACCATCGTAGTTGTAGTTGTGTGTAAATAGACCTTCAGCCTAAGATACCTAACCCCTAAATGCTGTTAGCAGTTTCATACTGACTGTTTATATTGGGTATATTAAAGTCTTCATGAAGTTCTTTCCAAGTGATTTTCTGTGGGTGTCAAAAAGTGTAACCTTCCAAGACACAAGCTATCATTTATCTACTAACAAGTCACATCAAACGTATATTTACATTGTACAATACCAAAATAGCGTATGAATGAGAGGCCTAAATGTGCGGAAACGTGACATCCTATCTTAGGCAAACAGTTTCTTAGCTGCCAAATGTGGATGACCTATCCAGATCCTCCTAGCAATCCAGTCATCAAGAAATCATTACTTGATATTACCTAATCACCCATCCTGTGAAGAAAGACTTTGCAAACCTTCATAAAGGGCCGCATGGTTTCCTTGCTGTTCCCTGTACTGTGCAGACATATGATGGCTGGTCTTTGAATTTGCTTCTTTAAAGGATGCTGCATTCTTTGCTGTATTATAAGAAAGGGCACTTTCCCCTGCTCCCCTTCCTGTATGATCAAGTTGCAATGATGAGTTTTTGATAAGATAAGTGGGCGTAAAACAGACACTATTAGCTCTACACCCACTTCTCTTGTGATATTAAACACATGATTGGGATGAGATGATTAACATATCCAAATCAAGGCCGTATCTATTTTCCTCATAAAGTTTTGCAGGTCATTTGCATATGTTATTCAGTATCAAAGTAAGATTCTCTTTCTTATTTGATAGTCACATAGGACCCCCAATTACATGGACTATTGAGCCTTAGTATGGTAGAAATGTTTTTGCACGTAGTCCAAACTTTTTCAAAAGCATGTCTTTTGAGGTCTCCGTTCTTAGATCCACACCGAACTACACACCACTCAAATATAGCTGTCGAGTTAAAATAAGTAACTTGAATGACAACCATGTGGGATGTGTGCAACAGTATCTGGTTGGTTTAAATTTCAGTTTCACGGCAAAATGACTACCTTAGAGGGCTCTCTATTCAGACAAAAAGAATTTCCTTAAAATTTTCCACGCGTCATGATCACATTGGCTAAGGCTCACTTATATCCCACGTGGAAACTACATTTAAGCTAGTAAAGATGAAATAGAGTGCCTTGTACATTAATTTCTGACATAACAAGACCATGTGCAATGTTGCAACATATGTTTCTTTATCCAACAAATCTATTATGCTCCTTGAACTATAAACCCAACAGCACACAGGATTCTTTTTTATGCATAAATATTTCACTCCAGTGGTTTACCTCAACTCTTAAAACAAGATCCTCCTCTTCAAACTCTTTCTCATCATGTTGATCGCCATCTGCCTTTGGGCACAATGATAAAACCTGTCAAGGGTTAACATAAGACACACAATCGTCAACAATGCCATTATCCCATGTTTCATCAGATTGCAATCGAATAGCTAAGCTGACGTGACGCAACTAAATCTCGCATACACATAATTTTTTGAATGGAGTCTTTGAAGAGAAGATGTTTCACCTGCGGGTTCACAAAAGATGATTCTTGCTGATAGTAGGGCTGGTTGTGGTGCTTCCCAAGTGAAATCTCAGGTGGATTTACTAAACATACACGCGAGACAAGTACAAAGTATCAGAAAAAAGGGTCCCAGCACTGCCATTTCCCAGCATTGTGCAACCAAACTCAATCCACAACAACAACCCATCCATCGCCATGCTTAACTTCTTTGATAGATCTAGTATCGATAACTACAGACAGAGAGACAAATTATGATAGCTACCTACTTAACATAAAACAGCCTTCATCAAGATTCTAAAAAACAGAATGCACATCATTTACACACAGATTCTTACAAGTCAACAACCCATCCATCCCAATGCATCATAACACTCTCCATGAACTCCACGTCCATAACTACAGGAGGGACCCACAATATGATACATAACCAATTTAACATCAAAACAGTCTTCATCAAGAAAATTGATAATTCAGTCAAGAATGCGCAACTCGGATTTTGGCAGAGCATTTTCAGAATTGCTGTGGAATCTCTGGTGGGTTTACTAAACACAAAAAAGGACCGACGCAAAGTAGCGTAATAGAAAAAGGAATGCAACAAAGCTCAATCCACAGCATCTGCACACAGATTATTACAGGACCTTCAATCTTCCTTCATATATTTCGTATCCATAGCCATCCATCAGCATGCTTCATAACTTCCTCGACTTTTTTGTCCATAACTACGAGGGAGTCATCATATGATGCACAACCAACTTACCATAAAAACAGCCTTTATCAAGAAAAAGGTTCAATGCAGTCAAGGCAGCGCAACTGGAGTCTGGGATCTCCCTAGATCACTTTCAGATCAATTTCAGAGTTGCTGTGGAATCTCAGGTGGGTTTTCTAAACATACAAAAGGACCAGCACAAAGTAGGAAGGAAAAGGAACACCCATTCATCGCCATCATGCTTCATAACTTCCTCGACGAGGTTGGAATCCATAAGTGCAGGGAGGGAGGCACAAGATAATACACAACCAATTTCACATTACAAAAAAGCATTCATCAAGGATCAATTCAGTCAAGAAAGCACAACTTGGATTTCAGGAATTTCTTATCCTTAAATACACAGCATTGCGTGAGTAAGTGGTTGAGAAGGGAGTCTGAGTTTTGAAACCTTCTTTCTTCCTTCTGCTGGCCAGCACTTGAAGGAGCCAGTTCCGCACTGCCTTCCCCTCCCAATTCTCCCACGTTTCTGCCACCGCAGGCTGCGAATTAGTGGAAGCCCCATTTCCATGCAACTCAGTGGGATCATCCTCCCTCGGCGACATATCGGAGCATTTCCCCAGAAATTCATGCTCATTTCGCTCATGTGCGGTCGCTCCATTCCCTACATGCCCATCTTCCGCTGCATCATCATCCTCCTCCGTTCTTGAAACCTCCAGCGCCATGACGTCATCCTCTGAAACCTTCCATCCCTGCACCCACATTCGCCAATTCAGGACTCAGCTGAGTCGCCCAAATCGTTTCGAGCAACAACAACGACAACAACAACAACAACGACGACGACTCCTCAGCGAAGAAACGGGTGCTCCTGATCTCTTCACCTTACCCATGGCCCGAAAACAAACGAACAAACAAAATCAACAAAATTCTCCCACCCAATCTCGAATGGCAATTCTGTTGCTGCACCGACATTCGTCAATTGAGGACTCAGCTGGGTTGCCCAAACTCTTTCGAACCAAAAACAAAAGCCAACGCAACGACAACAACCCGGCCTCAACGAAGAAATGGATCCCTCCCGATCTCGTCACCTTTACTTTTGATCTTTCCAAAAAAAGAACACATACAAAAACCTCCTATCTACGTACTCTTGGATGACCACTGTCATCCTTGCGCCAAGTGCCGACGCATAGCAGACCCGTGAGTTTTTCTTTGCAAAGAAGAAGCAAAGCAAAGCAAAGCAAGCCGAATTCGGGTAGCAGCAGGAAGAAGTGAAGCTCACCGTCATCACCACCATTGCGATTACAGTCTGTCTCGCCGGCAGCCCCAATTGCTGAAGAAGATCCAGACGATTCCCGAGTGTGACATGCACACCAAGGAAAGGGTGCATGCACTTACTATAACCAAATAATGCAAATATCGTAGAAGACTCAGCAGAAGAAGAAGCAGTTCACATTCGGCGGCACCATATCAACTGAAGAACTATTTCGATTCAAGGCTTGTGATATTATTCATCCCGAACGTCGAGGCAAGTATAGCGAGGACCACTGGGCACGAAATTCCGATCACCTTGCATGCCGGAGAACATAGGAGGGCCACGTGGCAGCATCTCCTGCAACTTCCGCTGCCAGCACGTCCATCATCATCACCACCACCTCCTCCCAACACCCATATATTACTTATTTCCAAAGGGAAGAATATATATATATAAAAAGAGAGAGAGAACTAGAGTTATTCGTAACGTAAAGTGGATGGAACCACGGAATTAGTCTCAAACCATGCGTTTATGAGAATTAATTTACCTCACCCAAGTTTTGTTAATGTTTCAATCATCATCCACCAGGAGTGATGTCGAGCTATTAAAAATCGGCTCTCAAGGATAGGTGGGCCATGCTAGCCTTGCATAGACCGATTTGGAGGTATCCTACCCCAAACGAGTCTTTCGGGGGAGGTAGATTTGGGTAGGGGCAGCTGCCCCACAAAGAAACCAGGATTTCTTGGACCCATCCGAAAACTTCTGTCCGCCCCGCCCAACTTTCAAAAAAACCATTGCCCTTGCATTCTTGAAGGCCACTTCTGCACAAATCCCATATTGAGTGCATTTCATCTCCAAAGTCCAAAATCCAATATATATGTTCACTTCCATTGAGTAAATAAGCAATTGACTCGGATTTCATTTTTGAAGTGAAACCGACAATCAAGCATTTAATTAACTTGGAAGTAAAAAATATTACAAAACCCTCATTAGCATTGAGATTATAATTTTGTGACTTACCATTGAAAGGGTCTTTGTCCTTCTAAAGTGGAACTAAAATTAGGTTTAATAAAAATTTAGTATGTTTATTTTAAAATATTTTAGTTGATACCTCCTACTTTCACAAAGTATTCATACACACTCAAACTAATTAAGTGTGATTATGTGTAACTATATATTGGAATTATGTGCATATATATTGGAATTTGGACCTTGGAGATGAAATGCACTCAATATGGGATTTGTGGAGAAGTGGCCTTCAAGAATGCAAGGGCAATGACTTTTTGAAAGTCAGGTGGGGCGGGCATAAGTTTTCGGGTGGGTCCAGAAAATACTGGTTTCTTTGTGGGGCAACTGCCCCTACCCGAATCTACCTCCCCCGAAAGGCTCGTAGGGAGTATGATATCGTCGTCCAACTGATTTGGGACTTAGGACAACGTGTCGCATGTGCATGTCTTATTTTGGTACCTAAAAATCACTCAAAGTTTGATGTACCATTATTCAATCGACTTTGTAAGCCGGGTGGGGCCGGAAATAACCGAGACTCTATTTGAATTAAATTTTATTGATTTTGCTAGAACATCATTGCACTAGCATATTCAAGAAGTGTGCTAATATTATTAAAATGGAACAAAGGATAGCAACTAAATAATGTTATGGAGATGTGCAAGGATAAGGTCCTAAACTTTTCACCCAACTTTCCAAATGGGGTTCGAAACACGATGAGTGAGCTATAGTGACTCCAAAAACCGAGTCTATGCAAGGAACTTGTAACTTCAAATGACGATGCCAGAAACAAGAGTGATCAAAATCAAAAGCTATAAAACCAAAATTGTAGAGTGTAAAGTTCTACACACCATTGTAATGATAAATTCATGATTTCAATTACAACAAAGTAGATAAAGACGTTGAAGAAAAGTATGTACATAGACTTGGTTTTTGCACTACAATGTAGAAGACACCTTAAAATTTGTCCATCGCCCTTTTGCAGCTAAAACAATTGCAATTCGATCAGGCATGCTAGCATACAATCCTTTACACTCCTCTAGACTAATAAAGTCGCAAACTTTTTGCACTCGAACCCATAATTGAAGAATACCATTGGGAGGACTAGAGTATGAGTTCAGTCGCCATTTCAGTAAAACCCATATGTGCTCAATAGGATTTAAGTCAAGGGAATGTGCATGCCACTCTAAAACACAAATTGGTTGCTTCCTAAACCATTCTCGAACAATCTTGGTTGTATGCACAACAACATTGTCTTGTTGAAAAATTATTTCTTCAAGATTGAACACAAATGCAAGCAATGTACTACACAAATCTTGCTCTAAAATTGCAATGTAGCCTCTACTATTCAAGTCCCTTTGTATATTATGCAATGACCCCAATCCTCTACAAGTCAAACAACCCCAAAGCATTATAAAGCCTCCACCATGCTTCACAATTTGGTTCACAACATGCATAGGGATGTTTTCTTTGTCCCCTATCCAACACCAAGTCCTCCCATCTAAATTGAAACGGCATATTTTAGTTTCATCACTAAGCACCACCCGCTCCCAATCACTCACAGTCCAATCTTTGTGCATTTGAGCAAAGTGAAATCTGTCTTTGATGTTCTTCCGACTCAAAGCATGCTTTTTAACCTTCGTAAAAGAAGACAATCCTTGTTCTCTCAACGCATTCCTCAAGGTATTGTCGCACATCTATACACCCATCTCTCTTCCAAACACTTTTGATGCCTCTGTTGAAGTTTTGAAACCGCCAACAGTAACTAGCCGTGAAGCATAGCGCTTCTCCCACTCTGTTAGGACCTTAGGACGACCTCCTTTAGACAAATCTACACTCGTAAAAAACCTCTTTCTCACTCTATTAACTGTAGGTTATGCCAAACCCACACTCTTTGCAATCTCTCTACTGCTCCTCCCCTTCTCTATCAAGGCTACAATATTTTTCTCTTTCTCTCGTGAAATGGGTCTCATCTTTCTATACAACCTCCACAAAGGCACAAGAAGTATTCAACACGATACACACGAAACCCTCAATTTTTTTTTGACTCAAAACGATGAAGGAACAAGAAAATGAGAGCTCTCAAAGAAGATAGCAAGCGGCACCTCAAAAATTGAGTCTATGCGACGTCGACATCTATCTTCCTCTCACCAAAACCCTAGTGAAGTTGATGACATCACCATGACATCATTTGAGAGTCAACTTCTAGTTCTTTTATAATTACATTTTACATTTCCTAATTATATCATTATCTTTTGTGAAATGCCCATGAAAGTCCTTGTTTGATGCATAGATCTAGACTCGGTTTTTGTAGCTCTTAATAAAAATTAAAAAAAATTAAAAACTCCTCAAAGAAGGATCAAATCCACGATTTCATCTCGCTTTGAGGGACTTTATATATAACTCTAATGTTTAGGGGGGATTTTGGGCATAATCAGCCAAGAACCTAGTGTTTCCAAGACCAACCGGTAACGTGTTCACGTCTTTCGGTTTTCCTTTATAAAATCATGGATACTTTGTAAATTCTTCTAAATGGATCGATAATTTTCCTAAAGTCTTGAATTTCAACTGGTTATTTCTACACCAACTGGTTCATTTGTAACTACACTAAATATTGTATTTAGTGTCGCCATTTCTATTTGTCTTGCTCAATACTAATTGTAAACCGCCCATGCAGTGTCACCAACACTAAATGTAAATCTAACATCATTTGTTATGCCTTGTAAAAATTGGGCATAGTAGACTTATAATGTTGCAATTACTATCATTTACAGAATGATTCTTCATCCAAATGTCAATCATCTCTAACAATATCTCATTACAAAATTGTTAGGATGTGGAATTATATCAATCCTTTGTTTCAATAATTGACATTTGGATGAACTAAAAGTAGGTTGGGATCACAATACTTTTGTAAACTTATGCAAAAGAAGTGTCACTATAAAAGTGACTTGAGTTATGACATGAATTTCATATGACACCAAATACAAAATTTAGTGTAGTAGTGGGTTCTCCCCGTTCATTGATATATATACCTTGAATACACAAAACAAGCTGCACACAATTTGGTAAACAATGACCTCCTCCTCATTGGTTATGGCACCGGAAGATATTTGCAATATGGATGAGACTGGTTAATTTTATCATGCCCAACCAAACAAGACACTAAGTGGAAGGAAAAGTTCGTGGGCGCAAAATTTTGAAGGATCATCTCACTCTTACTCATGCACACCAAATACCAACAAGTTGAAACCCGTGTTTATTTATTTACAAGTCTCTACACCCAAGATGCTTTGGAAGGTGGTTGCCAACACATTATGTGTGGTGGTTTGCAAACCAAATGGCCTAGTTGACATGAAGAATATTTGAGAGTTGGATAATGAGCTTTCATGTATATTTCAAATCTCAAAAGCAGAAGTTACTATTAATTATGGATAGTTTTGCAACTCGTTTCCTCAAGCATGTTGGTAGGGGTGAATCATTTGGTTTTTCAACTTTGTAGTTGAGTAATATTATTGTTACCACGAAATGTTACGAGTGTCGTACAACCTTTGGATCAAGGAATAATTGCTTCATTCAAAGTTCAATATAAGAAGAATCTTTTGGAATGGATTCTCTCTCAGCTTGATTCTCTTATTATTCACTACAACTTGAGGAAAATAGCGCCTAATGCCAGACATGCTATTATGTGGTGCTCTCAAGTGTGGAGGGAGACGCATCCCCAAATCATACGAAATAGCTAAAGGATGTCCAAGATTTACTTACTGACAGGAGTGCCAATTTTGCTATGGATGATGAAAGAGAGAAATTAAGAACGAAAGAAAGAACAAATGAATTGGCAAATCTCATTTCCTTTTAAAAACTTAAGAGTGAAGAAATGTCTATTGAAGAATATGTGTAATTGGCAGGAGAAGAAATTATTAATGCATAATACAACATGGTTAAGTTTGTTAAAAAAATGTGGAAGTGAACCCACAAGTGTTAATCATCAGCCTTGGTTCACACTGATATACTCTCTTAATGGATGTAATGGGTGGATCACTCCAATTTAAGCAATCGTCACGTTTGCTCCCTAGATTTGAAGATCATTTCACCGGTTCATATAATATATCATGCATGTAAGTTAAGCTCCTCACATGATTCATAGTGGTGAACAGGTACTACAATGACTCGGAAGTTGAATATGATATATATGTATATAGAATTCATTCATTCCAACGTAACGTCCTTCTCAATCAACCAGTGCTGACCTAAGTTTATTATATGGCGTGCCATGAAGGCTTAGATTCGTGACAGCGGTTGATAACCTATAAGGTACGGAAACATGAGCACCTCGCGCTTGAAGAAGAAATGATTGAAGAGTTTTGTTGCCAATCTATTGTCTTATAAGTATAAACTTAAGAAGAAAATCTTGATGCAAATCCCGCAAGTTCCATGGACAAATCCTCAAATTGGGGGTGATATTAGATACATTTTTGGGGGGTGCACTGTATTAAACATGTACGACTATACCTAAGTGCACGAAAGGGGTATTAATTAGAATTATGTCGTATTACATATACATATGCCACACAAATTATAATTCGTAGTCATGTATATATGAAGGACCTTTAGAAAATATACAAATTGTGTACTTGTATGGTAGTGCCACTAGACTATATAGCATAAGTCTTAAAAATAATTTAAATGTTATTGAATTATGTTGGTATCAAAAGGGACCAACAATAAGTGGACATATGATCTGATTGATCACTTGATGGTAGACTTAGAAAGAATGTTAGTTGCATTAGCTTGTATGACATACATTGGAGACTTAGATGCTTTTGAGTTGCATCTGGGAGATGAAAAAGTATTGGACGGCTTTATTGATGGATGCTAAGGGTTTGCATTTTACATATGATAGGGGTTGATTGTTATTCAAAAGTATATTTGTATACTTATGTTGATGACCATATGAATGTAAGTTTTTTTTATGTATGCACATTGTCACTTGTATTTTCTGTCATTGAAATCATATGTGTATCGCTTTCACGAGTTCATTCAGAAGGTTCAAAGTCAAAATGAGATTCTTAATAAGGTGAAGATGGATGTAGAGGGGTTAAAGAAGCAAATTGAATTGTAGAAAGGGTCGTGAGGGCGTTCGAGGACATGGCTGTTGAAGGGGAATCAAGTTGCAGCACATTAAATATGATATTTAGTGTCACCAATTCTAGCCATCTTGGTCAATACTAATTGTAAACCGCGGTATAGTGTCACCAACATTGTTTGTCATTCCTTGTACATTTTTGGGGGAATTATAGATTACAGTGTTGTAATTACTGTCACTTACCAAGTGATTTCTCATCCAAATTTCAATCATCCAAATTTCAATACTTCGACACAAGTTGCTGACAAGAGAGGGTAGGGTTTTGGCCAATGGATGAACATCATGATCCATCCATCCATCCATCCATCATCATAAGTATTTGTTCACTTACTCATAAGAAGTGTCATCCGAAAATGTTACCATAGTGACACTAAAAACCATACTTAGTGTAGTATTTTGGAGAAGGCCCTGGAAAGTTGGCAACATGCAGCTGAAGAACTCGAGGTTTGGAACCTTAACGAACTTGCCGCGCTTCGGGAGCAATTTGAATCGCATGAGGCCAGGGTTTCAACGTCCAGGTTAATTTATTTCCCACCCCAATTCCTTTTGTGCTCTTAGATCCATTAGAGCCGAGGCTAGGGTTGAACTTGTAAATGTTCCAATAGGTGAACGTGCATTCCGTTGCAGGGGCTTTGAACCCGAGTTTGGCTGCAAACTTGCAACGTGTAAGCACACAGTATCACACATCCTGAGCATTTTCACACTTTTTCTAAGACTCTGAAGTGTAATCTGAAGAGTTGTGAGAAAGAATTGCATCCAGAGTGGTGGTGGTCAGTGGCAGGCCTCCAAAACCCATGCATCACAAAGTATGTCTCGGGCCAGCATTCACCAGGTTCGGGGGTCGTGAAGAAGATGCGGGACTTCAAGGTGAGAATCGCACACCATGGACGCATGCGTTCAATGTCATTCCCTATGACTATGAGGTCCAGCAGTCTCGAGCAAGTTTTGAGGGTCGATCGACGACAAATCCTTCAAGTCAAAGCTAAAGGGCTGTTTATGATGTGAATTGATGTTCATAGAAATTGAATTGGGAGGCAAGAACACTGAATTGGGGTGACTGTGCTATGCACTATAGAGTCGTAGGTGATTGATTGACGAGAGTGAGAGCCAATGTCGCATGAGTCCCGTGCTGTTTACTTTGGATTCACGTCAAGTACTTACAAGTTTGGGAATCACTGTATTGTAGATTGTGAGTCCTTGAGAGTGTTATTGGATTCATTGTTCAAGCGTCTAGAAAGCTTCATCACTCACTGGATTGCAGTTTGGAGTTCCTATCACTATATTCATTAATTGGAGACTTTAGAAAGTCTCAAAATATATGCAAATGGTTTAATATTTGGTCCAGATTCTTATTGTGATGACATGTATTTGTGCCAAATTGGTTAGTGTTGCCCACACGAATTGCTTTATTAAGTCACATTGAATATATATTTGTGTTTTCCTTGTTCTTTATTTGAGAACCATGTCCTTAAGTAGTCTCAAAATCATGAAAAAGTCTCCAATTACCAAATGTAATGATTCCTGAGATTTACTTTAGATTCACAATGAGTTTGGAGGCCTACCACTGACCACAACCACTTGGCCTGCCAGACATGTGCCCCAATACTAGATGAATGAACATTGAATACCAAATTCTATTCTAATTAAAGCGAGCCCAACTTATCGTATGTCCACTTATTGTTGGTTCCTTTTTGATACCAACATAAGTCAATAACATTTATTTTTTTAAATTGAAAAACTTATGCTATATAGTCTAGTGGCACTATCATACAAGTACACATTTTGTATATTTTTTAAAGGTCCTCCACATATATACATAACTACAAGTTATGATTTGTGTAGTATATGTATATGTAGTACAGAAAAGTCAAATCAATACCCCTTTAATGCACTTAAGTATAGTCGTACATGTTTAGTACAGTGCAACCCCCAGAAATGTATCTAATATCACCCCCAATTTGAGGATTCGTCCATGGAACTTGCGGGATTTGCATCAGATTTTCGGCCGGGGATTCGTGGCACTCAAGTAAAGTCATCCGGTAACGAAAATCGGATGAGTCCATCACGAAGCTCGGATGGAGCTTACTTTAGTGAAACACCTCCGAGTTGGCATGTAAGACCTATTTTCTCCCTCATAGTTATTTTATAAATATTAATTAGTTGGCAAGGGGCAATGATGTGGCCTTGGATGCTCTAAGCCTATTTTCTAACCTCCCATGAGTTGTTTCCAAGGCAATGATGTGGCTTTGAATTCCACATGGTTATTTTGATAAATATCGCAAGATATCAACGTGTGCAATATATAATTATGACGTGTTGTCATAGACTCTCTTTTTTGTTCATAATTCATTTATTTTGCACGGGTGTGATTGCTCAAACATTTGTAATATGTCAAAATAATATATATCACCTTATGGTAAATTGGTGAACTAAAAAAATCAATTCATTATTATTATTATTATTATTATTATAAGATATTTATTTCAAAATAAATAATATACACCATGTGATTTTAAAGATAATACAATATGTGATGAGGATAAATTATTACAATAATTCAGATAGGCTATAGTCAGAAACTTATGATTTTCTAAGTATACCCCATCCATAACGTTGTCCTACAAGTCTAATTCCAAATAACATATCATTTATTTATACCTTATATTATATTACCTAAAAATTTTTATTTTTATTTATATAATATTTTGTTATATGTTTTATATTCTATCTTCATTGTTTCATTTTGGTCATCTTATGAACACTTGCACTAATCTATCATTAGAATGACAAAGATAATTTTAAATGGTAAGTCACAAAATTATAACCTCAATGTTAATGAGGAGTTTGTAATGTTTTTGACCTCCAAGTTAATTACATGCTTCATTGATGGTTTCACTTCCGGAATGAAATCCCAATCAATTGCTTATTTACTAAATAGAAGTGCACATATATATTGGATTTTAGACCTTGAAGGTGAAGTGCACTCAATATGGGATTTGTAGTCAAGCGGCCTTCAAGAATGCAAGGGAAATGTTTTTTTCGAAGTTGGGCAAGGCGGACAACAATTTTCGGTCAGGTTTAGAAAATTTCTCTAGAAGGTTGCCCCAACCCGGATTTGATACCTCCGAAAGTTCGTGAGGGGGTATTTAACGTCCGCCCATGTTAATTTTTCTTTAAAATAACCGGATTAGTAGTGATAGGTTGGCACCACAAGATGCCCCCACTTGCTTCTATATGAGGCATTATTTATTTTTTATGTCTATACCCCTTTATATTGGTGCCTTAAGTATTAGATTAGGCTAGGATTTTTAAAACTACTAAAACTTGGTATTTTTAAAACCCTTGAGACAAGGAGATGACGACGTATGGAAGTATCTAAAGTGGTTCATCTCATCTGCAAGCGATGAATGAACTCTCACTAATGAGAATACATGAATGCCACAAATCCCTGGCCTAGATTTTCTTCTTTATACTTATACGACAATAGTTTGGCAACAAAAGTCTTAAACCATTTCTTCTTTGAGCATGAGGTGCTCATGTTTCCGTACCTTATAGGTTATCAACCGCTGTCACGAATCTAAGCCTTCATGGCACGCCATATAATAAACTTAGGTCAGCACTGGTTGATTGAGAAGGGCGTTACATTAGAATGAATGAATTATATATACATATATATCATATTCAAGTTGATTGAGAAGGACGTTATATATGTTAGAATGAATTCTATATACATATATATCATATTATTGAGCTATTAAAAACTTAAATTTCTAGCTTTTCCTATTAAGATGGGTGGGCTAAGTTAACCTTGCATAGGTCAATCCAAGATTTAAGATGGTGGGTCCCATGACCATATACTCTAACCTCCCTAATATCATGCCTATGGCATATTAAATTACATGTCATATTAAGGAGTACGATTTGCTCTACAAAACAACACGTTCTTCCTGAATTAATATGTATAAAATGCTGATATTTTTGAAAATAGTCTTAATCATCAACGAGCACCCTGTATCACTTTTTGAGTTATTGATAGATTGTCCCTGCAAATGCATGTTCATCCTGTTTCATTGAGGCATTGAGAATGGGCCTTAGTGGTGCGCAAATGACAGCTCCACCGCCGTTTGGCCAGGCGGAGGGCGACGAACTTCATCTCCGGATGGATGGCGGCCCTCCCTCCGCCGGCTGTGGGAGGCGGAGCGGACCGTCCGCCCCAGCCCGGAAGGGACGGGTCCGCCTCCATCAGCCACGGTGATTTCCACCATGGTTTAGGGAAATTCCCTCAGTAACTACCTTAAACCGGTTTCTAAAAAAAGAGTTCCAACTCCTTTGCAAGGAGGTTTAAGGAAGAGCTTAGCTCACCTTAAGCTCTCACTTCTTGTTTCTCGCTCTCTCATTCACTTAAGCATATTGAGGATTTAGTTGGGCGGGCCACTTACAAGTTAGGGCTCTTTATTTATACTATGGAGGAAGGGTTAGGATTTTTGGGGACCATGGTGCTTGCATCACCTCCAATTTTGGGCACTCCGGGACCTTCGAATGACGGGCACGTTGTGGGTTTAGGGTCACCACCTCTTTTAGCAAGGGAATGGACCCATGGAGCTACCAAATACCTAGTGGAGTTGGTAAAGGAGCGCATTGAGAGTTATGGCACAACGGTTTTTAAGCAACAACATTGGGAGAGGATCCGAGAGCAGGTTATCAAAGACCATCCAAGCGAGGCACGACAAACTTGGACGCAAGTTCGGGACAAGTGGGACAAGCTCAAGCGCCATTACCACAAGGAGAAGAAATTGCATAATGTCACAAGCGACAATGCGGGTTCGCAATGGATTCTTTAATATGATTGATGAGGTTCTTTCAGGCACGGCCAAGGCTGACGGGGTGCTAGGTGGTATGGATAATGATCGGAATGTAGGTATGGATGATCGGCCTCCAAGTCAACCAGAAGAAGAATCACAAAAAGTTCCAGAGGACGAACCAAATTCGCCAAGAACTAGAGCCTCCAATTTGCCTGGAGTTAGAGGGCAACCCGTGAAGAGGTGGAAGGTGGCTAGTGATATGGCGGCCTCCTTGGATCGGTTTTGCGAGGCCACTCGTAGAATCGAGGAGTTGAAGCTGGAGGCCGCTATCAAACTGCACGAGGATAATAGGAAGTTGGAGTTAGAGATGTTTAAATTGACACAGGCACCGCAAGAGAGGATGGCAAACCTTTTTGCCAATGTGCTTCAAGGTCTTAAGAAGTAGTTATAGCAATGTAGGATCCGAATGTCTTCGATTGCCTATTGTGCATCTTTATTATGCAATATACTAATATTATTATATTTATTTAGTTTATTAAGTTTTGGAAACACAAATACAATTCTATGGTCAACGTGTCCTTATCATATTACTAATGGAATATGACAACATGACTAATAAAAATTCATAAATATATATAATTAATGTAAACATTGTATTTAATTTAAAATGTAATCTATACATAAAAATGAATACAAAATATTGCAACATGTCTTCAATTAAACTCTACATATTTTATATTTATCTCCCTTATGTATGTCTCCTTCTTACCTAGGTTTACCTACAAATTAAAATTCTACTTTAGGTGGCTTCATTTATTTGGGGGAAATGTTAAATGTATGTTACAATTCATAAGCTTCGGCAACTTGGATAAGAATTTTGTGACACTCCCGAAAACCACTTCCCGCCCCGCCCCTCTTCCAAATAATTCATTGCCTTACCATTCTTGAAGGCCTCTTCTCCACAAATCCCATATTAAGTGCGATTCATGTCCAAGGTTGAGAATCCAATATATATGTTATTTTTCGAAGTGAAACCGACAACAAAACATGTAATCAACTTGGAAGTAAAAAAATGTATGAAATCCTCTTCACCAATGAGGTTATAGATTTGTCACATACAATTAACAGGGTCTTTGTCATTCATAAGTGGAACCACATTAGGTTTATTATTATTGATATATTTATTTCATAGTATTTTAGTTAATACCTTCTACTTTCACAAAGTATTAATACCCACTCAAACCCATTAAGTGTGAATATGTGTCATTACGTCTATATAATCTAAAATTAGCCAAATTAAGTCCAATTGAATAAAAAATAATGCTTATGATATAAATATGTACATGACGAATGATGTGCTTAATTGCACTTGTCTGCGCTTCATTACGCTTAATTAAGTTGCATGCACTTACTTGGACTTATTTAGGCTAAAGTAGTTCAAATGTGTATATATACTTGTAGAAACCTAGGTCTTGCGCCAAATTACCTTCTCAATTGATTTTTTAGACTTATTGACTCAACAAGTTTGCCCTTTGACCCAACAAGTTTGGCGCTATGCGACTAACATCACTTGGCAATTCTTTGCCAAAAGAGGTAGTCTTCGCCATCGGAAATCTTTTTCAATGTTGATTGCAATGCCTCTTTCATCGACCGTCAATCAAACCATTCACACTTTTTAGTTGTATTTGGTTCCTCTTGAGGAGCGGTCTTCCGTGAATTATTTGGCATCTACGGAACATTATGAACACGGATTATTTGATAATCTTTGATTCTCATTGACTAGTTTAGGACTACTTGTAAACCGCCCGTGTGGTGTCACCAACAGTAGATTATGGAAACCTAGCATTATTCGTCATTCTTTGTAAGAAAATTAGGGCATTAGAGGAAAACAATGTCGCAATTATTGTCACTTACTAAGTGATTTTTCATCCACATTTCAATCATCCATGACAAAATTTCATTACATAAATGTTTAGGATGCAAACTACACCGAAGTAAAAGTGGATGAACTAAAAGTAAGTTGGGATGACAATCAAAACATACCATATGTGACCAAATAGTGTGGTGACACATTCATTTGCCTACAATTGGGAACTACTTGTATTTATCTTTTCTCGGCACTTGTAACAACCTCACAATAAACAGTGCTCCAGTACGAAACCAACTCCAGAACAAAACCAGTGTTTCATACATCATGTGATGCACAACAAACTCAATTAGGGTATCCCGAGATTCTACACGATAAAAATGAATACCTAATGAGGTCCAACATGATTATAGTATGACATTCTTTTACTTAGCCTTAGTCTATGCTACGGTTGTCATGTTAGCAATATGTGTTAACCTACACTTTCAGTTAGTTTGACCCTTAACCCCAAAAGCTTGAAGGATTTTGCACGTTGTAGTTAAGACATATGGTTAATATGTTGTAAAATGAAGGTTTGCAAGGGTAGTAATTAAGTTACAAAATCTTCTTTGCAAAGAAACCTTGTCTATGGATTACAGTCTTGTATTGTCGAAACTCTTGGTGAACTCCATGCAAGCAATTTTATTTTGGTAATAAGGTGAACAAAATCCGAGTCTAGGAAGATTGCATAGTTTTGGGTTGACTTACTTTCAAATTAAATTAAATATTTATTATTATTTGAAGTTCTATTAAGCACATGTAGTTTAATAGCAACAAAAACTTACACCACATGTAGTTTACTACTTAAACTCGTGTACTTTACATCACAAAATACATTTTCTATGAAGCACATGTACAATAAATATGATATTTAGTATTTGATTGTATTTAGTGTTGTTACCACCCTATCATGTTGAACACTACATTTCAATTCTTTGATAGTTAGTGTTAGACATAAATACGCCACCACCTTCCGGACTACCATGTCCCTTCTCCTTTTATCATTGTTGAATTTTTTTTCATATCCTTACTAACACTAAACTTGTGCATGTGAGGTCCATATACTATCATAGTTCAAATTTTGTGTTTGAGTTCACAGTTAATGTTACTTGCTTTCATGTTTACGGCTAATGTTAGTTGTATTTAGTGTATCTATCACTAAATATCATATTTAGTGTAGTGCACACGTAGTCTAAGTTTTGTAGAGACACTCCTTCGAAATAACTTTTACAAATAATCTCAACCCAACGTACGTAAATGCAGTTCATCAACTTTTAAGTTTGGTATATTATGCATATTAACATTCATGTAATGAGCTTATTCATAGATGATTGGAATTCGGACGAAATATAAGTGGCGGTAGTTTCAACATTGTAAATGAATAATTTATAATTTAACAAAAATAATGAATGGATAATAATGTTATGTTCATATTTAGGGTTGGTGACATAAGATGGGTAGTTTACAATTAGTATTGAAGAAACTAAAATGAATAAGTGAGTGCATGTAATAATAGGGGTAGTGATTCCACTTGCCGTAAAAATTGTATTCACTGTAACCCTGAACTTCTTAAGAGGCTTATTTATGGGCTTATGCATGACTATTGAAGGTAAATTCATCACAGAGAAAGGGATCAAGAAGATGTCAGTTGCATTCCATGCAGTGAATTGATATGTCTCATTTGTGCACAATGTATTCCGCAGAGTAAGAATAAAAAAACAGAAAATATTTTAGCACGTACAATATCACAATAAGCTTTGGGGGACCAAAAGATAACCGCCCTTAGCTGTGATATTTTAGAATTTTTTTAAACAAAAAATGTTTTCACCCCGCAACCTTGGAAATTTCCAAGAGGGGGGGTGGGTGGCGGAGGGCGCAGGCAGTGGGCGGGACCGCCCAGCCTGGCGCGTCAGCCACTGCTCGGTGGGCCTGACTACCTCCCCCCCCCCCCGCCGGCCAACCGCAGGGGGCCACCTTGCGTAAGCCAGGGGGAGGCTAGTGTTGTGCACATGAGGTTTCCTCCGCCGCTTGGCCAGGCGGAGGGCGACAAAATTCATCGGGCGTTGGATGGCGGCCCTCCCTCCCCCGGCTGTGGGAGGCGGAGCGGACCGTCCGCCCCAGCCCGGAAGGGACAGATCCGCCTCCATCAGCCACGGTGATTTCCTTTACCTTTTAGGGAAATTCCTCGGGTAATTACCCTAACCGTCTCCTAAAAAAATAGGCCCAGCTCCTTCGTAATGAGGCATAAGAAGAGCTTAGCTCACCTTAAGCTCTCACATCTTGTTTCTCACCCTCTCATTCACTTAAGCATATTGAGGATTTAGTTGGGCGGGCCATTTACAAGTTGAGGCTCTTTATTTTTACCATGGAGGAAGGGTTAGGATTTTTGGGGACCATGGTGCTTGCATCGCCTCTAGCAAGGGAGTGGACCCATGGAGCTACGAAATACGTAGTGGAGTTGGTAAAGGAACGCATTGAGAGTTATGGCACCACGGTTTTCAAGGAACAACATTGGGAGCGGATCCGAGAGCAGGTTATAAAGGACCATCCAAGTGAGGCACGACGAACTTGGATGCAAGTTTGGGACAAGTGGGACAAGCTTAAGCGCCATTACCACAAGGAGAAGAAATTACACAACGTAACGGGCGACAATGCGGGTTCGCAATGGATTTGGTTTACTATGATTGACGAGGTTCTTTCCGGCACACCTAAGGCTGACGGTGTGCCTGGTGGTATGGACAACGGTCAGCCTGTAGGTGTGGATGATCAGCCGCCAAGTCAACCGGAAGAAGAAACACAGCAGGTTCCGGAGGAGGAACCAGAGTCGCCAAGAACTCGAGCCTCCAATTTACCCGGAGTTAGAGGGCAACCCGTGAAGAGGAGGAAGTTGGCTAGTGATATGACAGCCTCTTTGGATCGGTTTTGCGAATCTACTCGTAGATTCGAGGAGTTCAAGCTGGAGGCCGCCATCAAATTGCACGAGGACAATAGAAAATTAGAGTTAAAGATGTTTAAATTAACACAGGCATCGCAAGAGAGGATGGCATACCTTTTGCCAATATGCTTCAAGGCCTTAAGGAGTAGTTCTAGCAATGTAGCATCCGAATGTATTGGATTGCCTGTTTTTTTTCTTCTTATTATGCAATATAATAATAACATTATATTTCTTTACTATTAAAGTCTACATATTTTGTTTATTATTTGCCTTGTGTATACCTACTTTATACCTAGTTTTGTCCAATAATGAAAGTTGTATTTTAGGTGGCTTCATTTATTTGGGTGAATTGTGAAATTTGCCAAGTAATTTGTTAAAACCACTCCCCGCCCTGCCCGTCTTCCAAAAAAACCATTATCTTCACATTCTTGAAAGTCACTTCCCCCCACATATCATATTAGGTGTGATTTGTCATCAATGGTACAAATCCAATATATATATGTTCATTTTTCAAGTGAAACTAACAAAAGAATATGTAATTACCTTGGAAACAAGAAATGTGGAAAACCCTCATCACCGCTAAGGTTTACATTTGTGACATACAATTGACAGAATCTTTGTCATTTAAAAGTAAAACTACATTAGGTTTAGGGTTTTTTATGTATTTAGGGGATTGCTATTTCCACACCTTTTTTGGCTAGATTCACACCTTTTTGCCGGTTCGGTTGCCGTGTCACTGAGGCGCTATATATGAGATTCTTCATGGTGCATCCGGACCGTTGATCCACCAAGGCCCATCCAAGGGCCTCAATGTTCCTAGGTGGCGGTGAGGTGGGGGGCGGGGGTGGTGCTTGCCACCAAGGCGGGGTGGGGCCATGGGCCTCATGTCTTTTTTGGGAAGGCCGGATTTAGGGTGGTGTCGGGCCTAGTGGCTAGGCCTGCTTATTATATAACTAGTTGGTTACCCTTACTCTACTTACTAAATAACTAGTTGGTTAGCCTTATTCTACTTATGGCATGATATGACTGACTGATGATATGGTTGAAGACTAACATATTATTGGTCCATTGATAAAAACACCTTACATGTACAGTCAATAATCCTATTGTTGTGGGTCGCAATAATTTTCTAGAGCCCACACCAACTCTCATAATGCGAATTAATGTGGGGCCACATTAACTCTCAAGCACACTGACATTCTAGTCAAAATGTAGGATGGACCATATTAATTATTTAAAAATGATAAAACTTAATGTGGTGATGATTTTATTTTATGATACATTTGTCCTATAATTAAAATCCTTATGTTGGTCGGAACTCCTTTTGAAGACTTAGGGAAACACCGAGGGTCTTGCACCCACATTAATTCCACCTTCACTACAAAATTTGTGTGGCCCACGTTGATTATTTCCACGGTAATATTCTACTTATACTAATAGGACTACTTAGTGTAGTGTAGATAGCACAATGAATCCCTAAATTGGTGTGGTTCCAAAGAGGAGTTACTCACACCGAAAAGCATGTATCCAAAGAAAGAGCCCACTAAGTCCCGTCAATAGTATGGACCAGGTAACTTGACGAGCCAAAAGACCCGAGGAAGGTTACGTCTTCTCATTATCAAGCTGTCGTATTTCTTTTTAATATGACAAATGGCGTAAAGTTGTCGTATTGTTGACGGAACACAAAAACATAAGTAACATGTGCTCTTATGTACATATATATATATATACACACACACATAACGAGATTAAGCAACATAGATGTTATGAAATAATAACTTATAGCTTCAAACAAACACAATATTCTCAAGAATTGTTGAAATAGGAATCCAAAAATTTATGGTGTTGCCTACCCAAGTTAGCAATTGTCATCTTATATAAACTCCAAAAAGTTATAATTATACCAACAATTTCATAAACACCAAAATATAAAGAGTTGTCCAATAAGAAACTAGACAACAATGATGCATGATTATTCCGTTTGCCATGACAATTCTACATATTTTAATTCTTAATTTCCCAAGAGGTTTATTTTGGGCTTATGGATGACTTTTGAAGGTAAATTCATCACATGCAAAGTTGCTAAAAATATATCAGTTGTCTACAATGTAGTGAGTCATATATGACAATTTGTGCACAATGTATTCCGCATAGTCAGAGTCAAAAAATATTAAAATATTATAGCAAGTATAATATCACAAAATCTTATTATATAATATATCATGCATATGGGTTTCTTGCTACCCACGATTCAAAAATCTCTACTCTCATCTGTTCTCCAGCTACCTTCATCGTCTGACCATCGCCAGTCAATCTCATAGTACCTCTACGAACTCCAACGAAAGGATCCGGACGCTGGATTACGTCCTCTGGCAATGAAATCTGTTCGGCATATATCTCACAAAATTTATGAAAAATACAACATGCGAGAATCACTATGGCAGTTTTCTCCATGTTCATATTGAAATGCTTAAAATTTTTCTATTGATTTTTAAGTGCTCCAAATGCATGCTTAATGACAACCCTGCCCGAATTCACAGATTCATCGAACATTTTTTGGTCATTGAACCTAGGGTCCATGACACTAGCCTTAAAAAATTTCAACAAATATGGACGGCTATGGTAGGTTGAATCTCCAAACAAGTACGGCCGAACTTCAATTGTACTGATCTATAAAATAATATATTTTTTCATAATTGCGTGTAAAGTCCAGACCATACAAATAACACAACATCATGTATTAATCCATATTTTCCTGCACAAACATTCCAAAAAAAACCTTTCCGAATTGTACACAGCTTGTATCAACACACTGTGAAATTTTATTTTATTAAAAAAATCACAAGGCATAGGAGTTAAATCCCGTTGAGGCTTAGATGACAAAAAAAATTGTGTATCATCTATGGCACCCACTACGTTAGGCAAACTGGTTTTTCACAAAACTTACGAATGGTATCGGTTACTCTATGTCCAGTATATGCGTCAAAATATCTTCCGAACAATCCATTCTGAGAAGAAAGTACTTTGCAACAATAAGCGTGTATTTTCTAATGGTAGATTTTCCAAATTAAAATAAAATTTCATAGCCTTACAAGATAGACCATGAGCCAATCGGTATAAAACTAAGGACACATGTTTTCTAATGGGTACGGGAGACCGCATAAACATATTAGCAGTAGAAGGTAAAAATTGGGTCAACTCCGAAACTAAATGCTCAAATGCCAAAAAAATCATATTATAACTCTTTCGTTATTTACGGTCCAATATGTTTGAAGTGGTATGTCATACATCCCCTTTAACAAGATCATAATGCACGTTTTGCTTCGGCTTGATCCAGCACAACCGTTGTAAAAAACACCGCATCCAAGAATAAACGACGACCACAGGAAAATACCGAGCCCCAACACTACATTCCAACAAACCCAATGTTGGCCTAGTACGTGCTCTACGAAGTGGAAACGTCAAAAACACCATCATAAAGGCAAAAAAAACTAAAATGATCTCATCCTCCCTCTCCGCCATATTGGTTCTAACAAGAAGTCACTCCAAATCTGAATGAAGAGCTGGGCCTCAATGACCCTATTTAAGCTTTGGGTTCTCAAAAGATAACCGTCATTTAAGAATATATTTTTAAGTTTTTTTTAAAGATATTAGATTTTTCACCCGCCACAATTTACATGGGATGATTTTTGTTTCTTCACTAACATATTATGAAGTTCTCTAACATGTCATGATTGTAAGAATATGGAAGCATAAATTAATGCATGCATATATTAATTGTATATGTTCATCTATGCAACCACTTCTTAAAGAATATGAAATACCTAATGAATCAAAATTGTGCATAATGCCAATTTTTTCGTAATTTTTGAGCCTATATTAAATTTCTATCACTTATCAAAATAAATATTGCATTTTTTATGTAATCATTGTTAATTGTCTCTTATTCATGTTGATTGTTGATTCTATATTAGGTAACGAATATTGAGCACAAAAATTCTAATATCTTATTAACACAAGTCTGCATTCTAATGTAAAATATTATAATCAATGGTCAGTTGTTGGAACCTCCACTAATTTATTTATGTCATAGTGTGTTCCACAGTGAATGAACCATATGTGATCATAAGTCATAATGTGCTTCTCTTTTGTTCTTATTATTTAATTATTAATTCTACTTTATACTTAATTTTAAGAACATACAATAGGACACAAACTAGAATAGGAGCATTTACTTTTATTATGTATTATATTTAATACACATATCTTAACTTAAATTGTGATGATGAGATATGAAAAAATTTACTTTTGAAAATGATGATCACATATAAGAAGATATTAAGGTTTCAAACAATAAATTCAGTTTTTCATTTTTTATTATTTATTTCATAAATGTTTCCATTCAAGGCATATATTTAAATGATCCAATGTATTTAAAAAAAACATATCTACTAGAAATGTAATTATGGATGGTGATCCACGATTTATTTATTTAAAATAAGCCATCAATTTCATAAACCGTAAAGTATTTAAAATTTTGACGTAATTTGAATTCAATATAACTATGCATAAGTTAATAAAATAGATTGCACAATTCAATTTTAAAATTTCAATCATTATATATTCATTTTTCTTCAAGAATGGATAAAATTGTAATATTGTTACATATTTTTAATTATTCAAATTTAGACATTATAGCCACATAAGACCATATTCTAAGACAGGGTTGACAAAATTTTGAATGATATTCAAACTCCAATATTAGATAAACGTAGAAAAAATTATTCTGAAAAAATTAGTGTATGATTATCAAAATTTTGAGATAAAATAAGCAACCCATAAGTTTCGAAGCCAATGGATTGGTTATTACTTATTCTTAGTTCACAAATAATATATTCGAAAATTTGAAAGTCTTATAAATACAAATATTTTAGTTAGCATTTCTAAACACCCAATTAGCTCAACTCAGATTTAATAAATTCATCAATTTAGATCCTTTTAATGTCATTATCCTACTAAAATCTAATAAAAAATAATTTAAAAATTACTATGACATCTAAAGAATTTATTATAATTTAAAAAAAAATCCATATAAGATACTTCACGAAAATGCTCATTACTTCTAATTAGATTTTTATAATAAAAAATACTAAAATGAATAAAGAAATAACTTCAATATCTATTTGGATTTATAAAAATCATAAGAAATAAACATTTTGGCAAGCCTGGTAAATCGATACTATCAATTTCGCCCAAAAAAAATTGTCTCAGATAATAACAACATTTGGGATTCTTAAAAAACTAATTTTGTTAAAATTAAAATTTTTATAACTATTGATTCATATAAAATAAGTTAAAATAAGACCTTGCGAGAAATTGTCGTAAGCTTTTAAAGTATATATTTTTTGATCTAAAGTCACTCACTAATATGACATCTTATACAAATTAGTTTTGCTTCACCAACAACGAAATAATGATTAGGATGCAACCTTACTATAAAAATTAAAACCATATAACCTTTATAAAATTAAATCATAAAGTTCATATTTAACATGTTTTAATTATTTCAACATTTATATAATTTTAGATTATATAAATTATAGATGCCATCTAATGTAATTTTATTTATATATTATCTTCTATTTTTTTTACAAGTGGTTGATATATGATCTACTATATTTTTTCTAGCCACAATTACATATTACGGGTGTAATTGAACATGAATATATTAAAATAAAAAATAAATTTGAAGATTGTACCAAATGAATGATACAAAACAATAATATAATAAGGCTAAATATTGTGGATGTGAATTTTCAATGAAAATTGTACAACTAGTTGAAGTAGATTAGGATGTTAAGGTGTGTTAGTTTCTATCATTGGTCTTTAACTTTTGTTCATTTTTTTTACTATTTCAGATATACAATATAGTAATTTTATGACACCTATTATTTTATTGAATTTCTTTGTTGAACTAATATTAAGTAATTTAAGTCATAACTAAAATTATTAAAATAGCACAAAACATAGGTATATGTATTTCATAATTTTTCCAAAAATATCATTAGATTTCAAAAAGTAGCTGGACAAAATATATTTTTTCAATTTAGATATATTATTTTTTAATATAAAGATCTATAATGAACAATATACAAGCGATAATAGGAATTCTAAAGCAACATGTGAAAAGAATATAAGATCTAAAAAGAAAGGTTCATCTTTCATCTTTATTGTATATTTGTTTACCTATGTTATAGTTGTCATCAAATGAAAATTATATGAATTCAAAAGTAGATTGTTAGTATTATTGTTGAAAGTTACAACAATCCTCATATTCGTATTCACGGAGAGCATTCGAGACATATATCAAGATCGGATGTAGATATTTTATTTTATTCCTCCATCCTATAGACATATTATATTGCATGGAAAATATTACATTACATATTACAACTTTAATGACATACAATCAACGTTAATGGCTACAAAAACAGGAGCAGATGTTTTGCGCAAAAAAACAGAGTCCTACAAATCTATTTCACATAGATTTTTCCGATATCAAAGAATGTTAGAAATTTAGCTTATAGTAAGCTTTTAAAAAATCAATGATTAGATTAATATCAATAATGGGATTGAAAAATAGATCACTAGTGATGTGGTCATTTTTTTATCAACCTTATGATCTCACCAATAAAGACCCCGAAAAAAATGCCTTTTGTATTATCTATAGAAACAAAGTGGATGAGAGAATTCGCACTTTGAATACCCTTGATTCTGCATAAAAACTAGATTCTACATTCAAGACAAACCAATATGGTTTGCCATTTTATGCAACAATGTGCATAAATGCTAGAAGTTTGGGGATGCTCATATTTTTTATGTTATGTTCATTGGATTTTAAAAATGGCCAAGAAAACATGTATGACCGAACTTGATGCCTTAAAATACGTTATTGTTGAAAATTTATGGTGTTGGGAAATCAATAAAACATGTAAAGTACAAACAAAAATTTAAAAGGTTTGAATTGAGAACCTTTTAACAAAAGTTCATGATAAAAAAATGGATTTATACAAATACATGTTAATTATGAATTAATTGTGTGAATTATTGGAGTGTATCACAGAGGAGACATTCAACATAAAAGATGAGGAATTTAAAATCACACATGTTGATGAATGTGATGTATTGAATTACGTGGCTACTGGATGGGCAGGGTGTAGGGTTTACCCTAAATTATTTACACTAAAGCTTGTGTTTAAAGGTTAAAGAAAAGAGCCAAATTCTCGTTGGTAAGTACTCTCTTACGCATGCTTGTTTATTGAAACCTATTAAATACATGAGCTTGAAGTTCAAGATATTGAATGTTTTTAATGAGCTTCCAATGTTTAAATTTTTTTTTCATGTGAAGTAACTACAACAAATTCCCTATCATTTTTTACAAGCTCTCAGTCAAAATCATAAGCTACCTCCATGGATTAGTTAATGAAGTGTAACTTTTGTTCATTGGTATTTATAACATGTAGATGAAAATGGGAGTAGCTCGCATTTTCGCAGAGGAACGTTAGTCAATCATTATTGGCAGGTTAACTCATTGAGAAAATTAGGAAAATATTCGACATGTGGCCGAGACAAGCACTATATTGCAAGATTACAAAGGGCGACTCAAATTGTTGAAGATCACCGAAATGATTGAGAAGGACATCTACAAATAATTGATCCACATAGTATCGAATTTTTGGATCGAGGTCATACAAACCCAAATACTAGGTATGCATTAAACCTTATATTTGAATGTTGTGAGTGCAATGACCGAGTGCACATATGTAAGTATATATGTTGGTTGTACAAGTGTTATTAGATCGGAAGTAAAATATTTGAAGATATAGCTATCATTGAACAAATTTTTACATGTTGTACATGAAATTTTTGAGGTTGAAGCTTCAATTCAAGCGGGAAGGTCAGCAAAGAATGACACACTATTTGATGACGAAGAGATCCATCCAGCAAGTATGTCATAAACTCAACTCATATACAAACTTGTCATTATCCGGAATTGGAAAACCATTAGCTACATATAATGAGAATTTATATGTGGTTAACATGACTAGGAGAGTTTATGTTGTTGTTTAAAGAGATATGTGGTAGTATTTTGATATATAAGTATAAAATGGGTTGATATCTAGATATAGACATTACATAATTTATCAAATTACCTTATGATTTGAGTTATTGATCATGAAATCGTTTGTTTTGCAGAGGCGATTATGGATGTTGAAGGTAAAGATGACATTATATCTAATGACACAAATGTTAGTATGCTTCCATTATCTATGGAAGATGAACCCATGAAATATTTGGGCACCCAAGTTAGTCAAAGGACTAATATTAGTGTTGATTTCATAAATGACAGGATTCAAGCCATTATGAGTGATTTTTTCATGCGAGATAAAATCAATTTACTAAATCAACTGCAACTTGATGCCTTAGACAAAGCGGTGAAGGTGTTCAGGAGAACCACAAAATCAATATTTAATCCTAGGATTATATCCAAAGCAATTGGTCTACCTCGTGCACGAACTAATATTTCTTCTATCCAAGGTCATGTGAATAGGACAAGATTCGGTCACGGGAGACTTTGGAGGGGAGAGGACACAGTGGTCACCATGAAAGGTAATATGACCAAACCTTCTACTATAACCAAGGCAAGTACAAAAGTATTGTCAAGACCAAAAAATACAAGGGGAAAAAACCAACAAGAAAATGTTGCCCGAAAATAAAAGCGAGTAGAATTTCCAAAGGTTTTTGAATAAAAATGCCATGTATGTGGAGACTATAATATCATCTTATCTAGTTATGATTCCACCTTATGTAGGAATTGTGCTTCACATGTGACTAGAGACGAGTTGGAATTTGGAACAATTGGCATTGATGGTTCATTGGTTGGAAAGATGATGGAGATTTTCAATGACGACACAAACAAATGGTATATTGGTAGGCTATCATGTTACAACCATTGCAAGGAGGGAGACTATCCACAATCATATAGCACAAAATTACAACATAGTGGGAATTTCATTAGAGGCACTACATTTTCCAAATGAAAATATTCGATTTGCTTGATAATAGGCATAAAATATAGATTATGTAATGTAGGTGACACTTAGTATGATACAATTATTTACTAATGTATGTGGATCTTTTGTGGTCCCTCTTCTAATTTGGACATGTATATTTGAGTGGTATATGTGCAAGTCTTGAAATTAGGTATGGACACCAATAAGTGTTGAGATATAATGAGATTACACTATGTACTTCAATTTAAAACCTAATTATATTTACAAACATTTAGCACGATTGGGAGGGCTTACTTGATCATGTAATTAAAGAGACGAGGAATCGCCATTTACATATATTATCACGTTTGTATTTGAAGTCTGATTTTGAAATCTTGAAATGATAATGTTCACGATAAATAAGTAGAGGAAACCATTAGGGTAGATGTGCCTAATTAAATTTGTGATCTTAAAAAAACACCAATATTTGAATGAAGTATGGTTGGAGTTTGGGTGTCAATCTAATAACAAACACCAAAATGGCATGTTTTGAAAAGATAGAGGACAACGTGCTCAAAACTTATTAACCATGATAAATAGAACAAGCAACATAATCAAGGATGCATGTATGATCTTTGTTTTAACTTAGAGAATCTTCATTTTGATATGAATAGAATATTCATACGAGCTCCTCAAAATATGAGGAAAGTGGCTATGGACACAAATTGGATTTGCTAACCATCTTGCACTAATTGTATGTTTGGCATCCTAGTATCCTAGTACAAGAAGTGGGTGCACAAAGAAAATGTTTGTTTAAGACCCGGTTACCTTACAATGTTGGACGAAGTTGGAAGTGCTCACATTGCTTTCAAGTTGTAAACCCATGTGTGAGTAGATAGATAGATAGATAGAAAAGATAGATAGATAGATAGATAGAAACTCCGGTCCCTTTTTAGCAAGGGGATGTGTGAGTACATAAAGCATTGACCTGGCCTTAGTCATTCTTTGCCACTCAACAAGTAAGCCTAGCCAACTAGATATTTAGTAACTAGGCCTTGCCACCTAGTAAGTAAGCCTACCTAGCTACCTAGCCCGCCTAGCCCCGACAAGACCCTAAAGTCGGCCTCCCTGGCAAAAGACATGAGGCATGCGGTCCCACCCCGCCTTGGTGGCGAGCACCACCCCCCACCTAGGATCATTGAGGCCCTTGGATGGGCCTTGGTGGATCAACAACCCGGATGGACCATGCCTTCGACCACACAAGCACAAGGCTCATTCACAATGCCTAAGTGACGCAGGATGAACATGCATTTGTAGGGACAATCTACAAATATCTCAAAAAGTGATACAAAGTGCTCGTTGATAATTAACAGTTATTTTCAAAAACATTAGCATTTTATATAGATTAATTTAGGAATAACATGTTATTTTGTAGGGTGTCTCAAAACACCTTGATATCTCACCTTGTTTAGATATACTTCAGGGTGCTTTAATACACCCTACAAAACACCTTGACTTCTTGATTAAATATACATACAAGATTGATTTTCTCTTCACACACACATACATACACCAGTTCTCATGCACATGCAAAATATTGTAGACTTGGTAAGTGATAACCAAGTGATGTATATGTTGACTTGCACTAAGGTAGATGGGTCACACATGGCACCTATTTCCAAGTAGCCCACTTCTCGTAGGACATGAATCGCGCAATTAGTATGAGATGATTAGCGAATCCACATTGACGCCGTAGCCATTGTCCTCATGAATTTTGGGGCTCATATGAATATGTTATTCATTGACAAAGTGAAGATTCTCATGTTCATTAAATGGTCATATAGGTCCCCCCCCCTCCTCCAATTATGTTCATTATTGAACCTATAATGATTATCATAATTTGAGCATGCACTCCAATTTTTTTTGAACACGTGTCTTTTTGGTATCCGTTCTTGGAGCCACATTGAACCACATTCACTCAAATATAGGTGTCTAATTAAGATAAAAAACCAAACTAGTCACATCTACCTTATTTGTAGTGCTTCAAAATCACCCAACCACACTAATAATGGAAAGTCTTTAGTGGTGTCTACCTACTCAAATCAACTCACAAAACTTGAAACAATTATTTTGTGATTTTTTTGAGAAACTTTGCAATTTGAGGCAGTGGTGCCACAACTATGCACCCTCCACATGGATTTACACCCACCGCCACATGTCCAACTAAAAATTCCAATCGTAGACATTTAGGATATGATGTGTTTGAGTGTGATGCAAAATTTCAGATCAATTGGGAATCATTTGCACATAGGGATCAACAAAAAAACATGGTTTGGATATGTTATGATAACACACTCCCATATTTGAATTAATCCAAAATTAACTAACTTCGTTGAATCTAAATTATCCACTTGGCAAAACATAGCAGACCTGAACATGAACAGAGGAATAGTGGAAACAATCAAGAAACCATCCAAACTAATGTCAAAGGGGTCAAAGCGAACTACTCACAACCAGAATATGGTTGCATAGGACATTCGGGGTTAAGTGGCTTGTTTTCTTAATTAGACCCCTATATTTAATTGGTACGTGGTTCGGTGAGGATCAAAGAGAAAACATCATCAAGACACATGTTTAAAAGAGATTGGACTACGTCTTCAGACAATGATATCTACTCTACACTCAATAGGAAACGCGATTGGAAGGACCTATGTATCCGGTCAAGAAATCAACAAACATACACTTCCGATAACCATAACTAAATCAGGGGAGATCCGATTTCCGATCCAATACTTGCATATGTTTTTCATCATGAATTTGCTGATGCAACACGAGTTTTGTTGTGTAAATCCAATCGGTCGAAGTTGGAGATCACGAAAAATGAACCAAATAACACCCACATACGTTACATTGATTTGCCATGTTGTTGCTCGAAGTTCATGCATTTCACACTTGTGCTCACATGGACCTCGGTCAGCCTCCTCCTTCGTGCCTTGTTTTGCATTCTTCCTAACTTAACGTAGTGCCCATCCCACTAAACACCGGGCAGATAACCACGGAGTGTGGATAAGTTTGGGACTACATCCTCGAGGCATATCCTTCCTTGCATTTGTCATCCAGCACTTCTAATGAGTCAAGTGGCTGTGGTCGTTTGACTTTCTTTCTTTCAGTCTTTCTTTCTTTGTCCATAATCAGAACATTATGTACTCCTAGTGGCGACAAAAAGGATGTGTTGGTCCTACCAAAATCTAACATGGACTAGGCTTCAATGGACATTCTTGTTGGTTTGCTCACTTCACCGATTGGTTCTTGAAAGATGTCACCCGTTATTAACCCATGCACACCCTAAACTCCGTAATATCAACCTCCATAATGTCATTCACTCTCTAATGTCCCGAAACCCTAGGGAACGGATGTTCGTAGCTCAAATCTCACTCCTTATTGTCACCTATTTTTTCTTTCTTATATCACGAATTTTGTCATTAATGCAAATCACCAAAGAAGTCAACCCACATCCTTGTATTGTGTGTCGATATGTGGAGTGTCACCTTCTTATTCTTATTCTTATTCTTCTTCTGCCACTTGTTGAATGTTGGTGTATGTTGCACTTTGTGTTATTCCATAGTGTCACATGCTACACTAATTCACTAGTATCACTCATCCATGTTGACACTACAAAACTCCGTAATATCACGTGCACTTTGGTTGTCACAAGTGTGATACTACGGAATTTAGAGTGTAACCCGTTTTGGGGGAAGATTTCAGACCTTTTATAGCCCATTAGCTAGTTGGGCTAGCCCATCTTTTTCAAGCCTCGATCTAGGCATAACTAGGCTAGCCCATATTTTTTAGGCCTCGATCTAGCCATAGTTAGGCTAGCCCATAGTTTTTAGGCCTCGACCTAGCCATAGATGGGCTAGGCTATATTTTTTGGGCCTTGATCTAGCCATAGTTGGGCTAGCCCATGTTTTTCAAGCCCTCGATCTAGCCATATAGTTGGGCTAGCTAACCTTAAAAGCTAGCTCAACTAGCTCATACGTTGAATTCAAGGAGGCGTCATTTCATCAAGCACCTCATGGTGTGTTGGATCGCGTAAACCCAATTGGATCCTCTTCTGTGCAGATGAAGAAGTTGGTCCTGGCTCAGTTGAATTACTGAGCTTAAAGCTCTCCCCCACCAAACGCTAACTTATCCCAGCTTGCTACTAAAATCCTGCTAAAATGTGGTTTCGGAGGAGGCCATCTTCATAATGGCTAGTGGTATTTGTAGCATATATGAAGCACAAGAAAAACTCTGCAGCAAAGAGAACCACTTTGGTGGTGGAGGGAGCGATAAAAAAACTAGGAGACTAGTTTAGCAATAACCAGGAGAGGTTTGGAAGGTGGCGAGAAGATGGCAATGTAAGGGGTGACGTGGCAATTCCTCAGCTTAAACGATCCACAAGTAGGGATACAAATAAAATTAAAACCAACCATTAAGTACCGGGGCCACAAAATAGCCCGAACCGAACCGCAACGTGGGTGAACTATTAGGTCATCCCACACTAATCTATCGACATTTCGCATTCCTTTGAGTATTTATTAGCACGGTATCACAATACTCTAATTATTGTACTACCATGGTTGCTATATGGATGAATGAACAAAGCTATAAGTGTTTGTGACATGGTTTTGACTAGTGTTGTGTGGATATCATTGTGTTTCATGTACAAGTGGGTAAGGGTATTGAATGAAAATTTTAAAATGAAGCCCAACCATTCATGATATCAAGAATGTTTACAAAATGTCCTATGATCTATAGGTGATAACATAGAGCTTTGCAATGGTATATGTGCATATATCAAGGGCTAGGGGATTTGTGGTGTCTACATAACCTCGTCCATTAGGAAGGTGAAAATGCAACGAGTTGTTTTATAATATTCTAAATGATCATTTTAAGAGCATCTGACTCTGAAAATAGCATGAAAGACCATGTTTTAGTATGGTGAACTCCAATTAGTATGAATCAGCCCTCAACCTTGTAGTGAACTTCTTTTTAGTAGAGCTCCTTCATCCACAATGAACAAGTTTACACAGATCCCATGAATCCGTAGCCCCATAAGTAGGTACATGTTCGCCATCAACAACTCGAGTCATGTGATCAAGGTCCTTTTCAACATGCACAAGAACTCAAAGTTGGTGGTTGAAACAAAGGCATGCCATCAAAATAGAAAGGTGTAGTTTCTGCATTGAATAAAACCGTTACAGCAATAGCAAGGAGGCCCAACGACCCGTGATCTGACCATAACTATTTGGCAGAATACTACACTGTTTTGTCAAAAATGACACTCTCAGTAAATAAAATAAAATAAAATATTAAAAAGAAAGCAACACGTAACTCCAAATGGTAACCCACAATGATTAGGCAACACAATGTACATTGATTATCCCAATTAGTGTGTTTTACTATTCAGAGTTACACAATGTAATAACATCTTACTCAAAGTTCAATTTATATGAACAAAAATTCAATAGGTTGTTCGGACATTATAATAGAACATAAATGACTTTTCTTGGTAAAATGTTACATGAATCTCATTAAATAAATAGTTCATAGCACTGTGTAACTCCAAATAGTAACACACTACTTGGGATAAGTTAATCAGTGTGGCACACACCTCATCGGGTGTCTGGTGGAAAACCCTAAACTCCCCATCATGTTTTGATGGACAAAGGTTATCTGCGCACTGCACAGCTATGGATTCAGATAAGGAACATTTAATAGCAGACTGTAGAGACCGACTTCTCAGTACTCTTTCTCTGACACGCCAAAATGGAAAATGAGGACAACTGCAAGGTAAAAAGACATGTATGAAGCTGTGTTTACAATCACATTTTTTAAAGAAGTGATTTGAACAAAAGAGTAGGGAAAAAAAGAGGCATTTGCTCAACACCTCCACAGTATATCATATATCGCCCATAATTACAAAAAGGGGTTCGTGTCTGTTGTATATCTACTCTCTTTGCCATTATAGACTAAGTGCTACCTATCCGTAAGCCTCATTTGTGCATGAAGAAACTCAGAGTCCACCTAGGTCCTATTCTCATTGGAGTGTACAAGGCCACCTCATTTCAAATATATATAGCTTCTTGTAAGGTTTTTATAGCTGGAAAACCTCCAAAAGCACGACCCATTGGACATTATATTTTACAAGGCAGGTACCCCTATTGTAGAGCTGCAATGAAACATTTGCACTATGTCACACAGCAATTTTCAAAGTGATCACAAACGTCACCCGATTGAGACTCTCTTCTGATATACAGATCTTGGACCCAAAACTGGCATCTCCCTTGAGCTTGGTATCTTGTGGGTCTACGGCACACATTGGAATACCCAAGCTGCAGTCACATTTTGTTGTTCATGGTGGTAGCTGAATTGTAGGCTTGGCATTACCGTCAAGTCAAACTGATGATATCATCAACAAACAACAAAACGCACAAAACGCACAAACTCTTTCCATGGACCTACATATCATCTTTCCATGTTGCAATTGCGAGCGTGTGGCGTCCCCCACAGGCTACAGATGTTGCACACCATCGTCCAGACTTCTCCATAGTGCCATCCTCGTCTTCGTTACTGAAGCTCAAATTAGTGACCTTTTCCTTTGGAGGTGGCAGATACACTGGAACTTCCAAAGGGTGGCCTGTCGTGAACGCTTTTCCAAATCCAAGACGGCCGTGATCACCTCGCCCATACTGCAGACAGACAAACAGACACAGATAATTTGAAAAACATGGAGGATCTAGTAATGACGTCATGACACACCAAGAATCGAGCTGGCAAGATTGAAGAATATAACTACCAAAGAAACACCTGTCAAGGGTAATCCTACTGCAAACTCCACAAGTGGGAACTTCCAACCAAAACTGTGGTAAGGTGAAGATGCTCACAGAAAATATGCGACCGTCGTTCGTTAAGGCGACAGAGTGTGTTCCACCACATGCTACCTGTCAGAAAACAGGACATCAAACAGTGTTATAATTTTGAGAGCTTAGCCTAGTTAAGAGCAGAGTTTGTTCTCATGAAACATAAGGTGTAGTTGGTTTTTTCTACAATTCAGATCCAGCATCCAAACATGTCAGCGTGAAAGTGTTTAGAACATACCTGGACAATGAATTCACTTTCTAGTGTATGAACCTTCTGTGGAATCATCTTACTGCTTTTATCATCACCAAATCCAAGTCTCCCATGCTCTCCTCTGCCCCATCCATATACCTGCTCCCATCATTTCGCTACAATTAACTTGGTGCTTTTGTAGAGGACCAGGCTGAAAATAGAGGGCAGACAAATAGCCAAAAAGAAGGGTTCCCAACAAGATTTATAAACCTCAATCTTCTCGGTCATATTTGAGAATTGATCTGTGAAGCAAATAGGTAATGTGTCCGAGGCTCTTCAATCTTACACCTATATATACTTTCTCATTCTGAGAAAACATAGGATATTGTGGGCTACGAAGTAAGATGTTTTTACCTCGCCATCCGCAGTCAGAGCAACAGAGTGCCACCCTCCTGCCGCAATATCCACCTGTTCCCCATGCATGACAAACACACCATTTTTAAGTCTGCTCAACCTCAAGTCCACCAACTACACTAAACATCTGATTTAGTGTCACCCACACGATTCCTCATCAACCCACATTAATTGTCTTGCAATCACTGGGTGGCAACTCTAGACGTGTCACATGACATTTGGTGTGACCTTACTAGCACTTGAATTTTGGTACACTCGACTGCTAAGGTCCACCAATCGTAATGAGAGTATCCGGGTGAACCGAAAATTTTCAACCACCCATGTGCGAACCTAGGGGATTGCCCTTTGTCAGGGGGGATTAGGTGCAGGACAGCTTTTCTGCACCCGTTCAAGGTGCTCCCACCTTTGAGAAAAGAGGCAAAGGTAATCTTCAAGGTCCCTCTAATTCTCACGAGGTTTATTTTGGAATCACATCCAAATAGCCAAAGACTCACCAGATCAAGACCACGAAGGTTCTTCACCGCAACTGGTGTGGATCGTGGCTGTGTGTCACCAGTTCCCAGCTGCCCATACTCATTGTTCCCCCAGGCCCATACGTTCCCGGACTCACTCAGAGCCAGATTGTGGAAAGCCCCAACAGCTATCGTTTTGATGTTCACTAAGCCTTTCACTTGTGTTGGGACGGAGATCTGTTTGCTGTGTGAAACAATCATGCACACATCCCACAAAATGATGAGGTCCTTACTCTCAACTGCGCCCTTGTTCCTAGAAACAATAAGGAAGATGTGCCTAATTCAGATACTTTTCTCTCTGCAACCACTTCTAGTAAGATATGAAACACGCAATAAGTGCAAGATAATTAACAAATACAAATTGTTTTGGGAGCCATTCGCCTTATAATTGTTTTCGGAGCTCGTAAGAATATCTTATTCATTGTCAAATTGAAGGTTCTTGTGCTCATTAAATGGTCATATAGGTCCTCCCAATTGTGTTCACTCTTGAGCCTGGAATAGATAGCATATTTCAAGCATGTGGTCCAATCACTATTAAATACATGTCTTTGTGGTGTCTGTTATTGGGTCCACACGTAACACCACACTACTTAAATGTAGGTGTCCAAATTATTGCTACGTTGGAATTAGGCACGTCCACCTCACTGAACTGCTTTCCACTAAGTGATGGAACATTTTCAGGGGTTAATAATGTGAACACTACTGAAGCAAAGAGAATAAACAAAGACGTGCAATTTTATAATCAATCAGTTTACAGCAACATACATGTCACCAGGAGGCCACGGTTGGCCCCAAGTCCACACATCGCCATCTTCTGTCAACACCACTGAGTGTGTTCCTCCAGCTGCGACCTGCGCAATTCGCACATTATTATCGTGAGATCAATTGGCGAGGAGTTCCTATGATATATTGTTAATATTTGATCGTGACAACATCATGGAAGCTCATAGATTGTGTAAAATAATAGTAATTCCAAAGGCACCCTCTAATTTGACAGAAAGATGTGAGGTTAGCTATGGAGATTGTTTGTGGTCAATGACGAAATAGGCACAAAGCAGAGATTGGACTGCCATTTATTTATACCTGGCGAACACGCAGACGAGGGCAACATCGTTGTGGGATGGAGATGTCACGGTGTAACAGCTTGCCTTCCATGTGACGCCCTAATTCCTCCGCACACTGCCCGTACTCATTCCCACCTGCACAAGCTCATCAACCAACCAACCCATGAATACATTAATAGGAAAGTAATGGCAATGTTTTCTTTGTTGCAAGTGAGCCCAGGAAATTACAAACTGAAATCCTCCACGTACGCAAGTTGAAAAAAAGGTGGGTTCTGTTTCCCCCTTCAAATGCAAACCGACAAATCATCCTAAAATGACTAATATCAGGGACCACAACCTTAACCTCGGTAGATACAATTTCACCATTCTGTGCAAGGCATTTCATAGACTGCAATGACTGATGCGCTATCAGAGCAGATGACACCTCATAAATGCTCACCATGAACACCCGACCTTTCCAAAAGGTGAAGTCATCAAGCCAAAGATTGGCGCAGAAAAAAATTTCCATGATCACTGATCAACGAGGAAAGAGACACTTGAGCCATCCCCATCACATCATTCAAACACATTACAAGAGCAATTTTTGCATCAGGACATCTCTCTCTCTCTCCACCTTACTTACCCCAGGCAAAGGCGCGACCCTCGTCATCCACAGCTAAGCAATGCCAACCCCCAATCGCCGCCTGCACCATGTGAACAGGTTGGGTTATGATGCAAACCCATGAAAGTACAAGAACTAAGTTTTGCACCATGATTGATTTTGGACAAAATACAGAGAGCCCTCTACAATACCCTCTACAGATCTCAGCACACATTTCATTGATTTGACAAACTTTTTTGTTGATCTCCTAAGTTGTGCAAAGTAATTACATCACTTATAAGCAGTGCGTGATCTGAATATGAACAAACGTCATGTTTACCAAGCGAGATCCTAATTGTGAGTTTGTAGTTTCGTGTCAGAATATGAAGTACCTGAACGATCTTCACATTGGCAAGTCCTTTTACCTGTCAAGCAAATACACACACGCAACCCTCAATTCTGAGCACCAACAAGCCCCTCATATTTCTATTCCCACTCATCAAACATAACTAATACATAACCTTTTGGGCATGTTTTGCCTTCAAAATGATCTTCAAATGAAAATTGAGGACATGGGAAGCTAATTTCCAACCTGGCTGGGCATTGACTCCGTTCTTGTTCCCGGCGCATGGCCTAGGGTCGACCGCTGGTTCCATCCCCAAGTGTAGAGCTGCATCAAAACACCATCTTCTAATGAGTTACAAACAAATTGTCTTCCTCGGTAGAGTAACTTTTCCACCACACTTGTAACAGGGGAATGATTCTTATTGACACCCGACTCGAAACCCTCCTCTTCTTATTGTTCCAGGTGCTCTTGGCAAGTAAAATGATCAAAGAGATGGCATCAGGCACTGTCAGAATGAGACTTAAGGTGATCTAACCTGGCCATTGTCGCAGATGGCCAAGGAGTTGCGGCTGCCAGCCACAATGCTGACGACTTTCAGTCTGGCCAAGGTGTTGATGCTGCACACATGGTCCTTGTTGTCAAAGGTGCCAAGCCCTAGTTGTCCATCCTCTCCCGCACCCCTGAAAGCACCACACACCACAAACGTTGATGATTAGCAATGTGAGCAATCACCTTGTTTCGAAAAGGAAAGCAGATCTTTAGCCCTCCGAACAAATGAGCCTCACAAAATCATCTTGGGCGAAGTAGGTAGTACAATCTGAGCCATGTCTCTAATATCTGGGCCAGATGCTCAAACGCTGCAACAACCCCTGCTTCGGGTGCTGGCTTGACAGGGAAAGCGAGAAGGAGGAAACTAAGATAAACTTAAACTATACTAAACTATACTACAAAGAATGAGAGAGGTCAACGGAAAGGACTTTGCGAATTAACGTCGAAATGAATCTGATGCGATGTTCCAAAATCATTAGAAAATAACATAACGCTCCCCTTGTATGTATATATTGATTAGCAATGTGAGCAATCTCGTTGCCAAAAAGAAAGGAAGATCCGGAGCCACTGCAGTAGCCTTCCAAACAAATTAGCCTCACAATACAATCTTGGACGAAGTAAAACAACCATGTGGCCACATGCTCAACAATAGGCTCGTCACTGCAACTCCTGGTTCCCGTGACTTGACAGGGGAAGAGGGAGGAGGAAACTAATTTACAAATTAACGTCGAAATGAATCTGAAGCTACAAAATTAGAACAAAATAACCCTCTCTTCCCGCACCCCGGTAGGTAAATGTTGATGATTCGCAATGCGAGCAATCATCTCGTTGCCCAAAAGAAAGCAGATCCGAAGCCACTGCACTACCCTTCTACACAAATTAGCCTCACAATACAATCTTGGGCAAAGCCGTACAATCTGAGCCTGTCTCCAAAATCTGCAGTCAGGGGTCAACTGCAACCCCTGACTTGACAGGCAACTAAAGAGAAGAGAAGAGGAGGAGGAAATCGAAATGAATCTGAAGCTACAATTACATTGTAACATGCTAACCCCGTGCGCTGCCATAGTCTTCTCATTTCCATCCACACACAACAATGCCTCTGTCTCTGGCACCATGTTCAAAATTGCGAGAAATGAGAAAGTTGGTAGACAAAATGAGAAGCGAGGAAGAAGACGAAAGCAAGAACACCACTTGTGAGGAGCTACCACTATCTACTTCCCGAACAATCAAAGCGTGTCCACTACTCCGAGCCAATACTGCAGTAACATCATCATCATCGCCATAGCTCAACATTCAAGGTAAAGAAGACGACGACGATGGGAGAGCAAGAGCCAGACTGACTGACAGACAGACAGAGACAAAGAAATGCGCACCAGCCCAGGACACAAGGAGAATCCTGGATACTTGCCACCATTTCGAAAGTGCAAAATGCACTTATTGTATCCCGCCGCTTGCAGTAAAAAATCGTCCTCCTTCTCCACACAATTTGTCCAAATAAATCCTACCTTCACACGCAGCCCTTCACTCATCCAACACTCTCAGGTCCCTCACCCAAGACTACTAACCGGTTGATGCTCACAATAATGACACCCAAAAAAACACATAGCCTAGAGGTTTAAGATAAAGTCCCCCCTCCTCCTCCTCCTCCTCAAGACTCCGTCGATGCCATCACCTCCCACACTATAACACTAAGTACCAACTATCCCCAATGCCCCCTTTCTTAACTTAACAGCTCCTCCTCCCCTTCTCCCTCCTTCCTTCTCCCTCACTACCGAACTAATCCCTGCAGCCAGCAACCACAATTCAACAACTCCTCAAACTCCTCCCCAAACTGCCACCTTTGGAGGCCACAAGGCACACCATGAGTGCTGCTGGGCGGCCACCACCCAACTCCTCATGCACACAACCTCAGCGCCGGGGGATCGGAGGAGGATTTGGCCGGAAGAGCGAAAGATGTTGTGATGGGTGTAAGTATTTGGGCGCAATGTGTGTGTGTTTGTGGGCGTGCGCGTGTTGTATGATTTCATGAGCACAGTGGAGTGCAGCAAGAGACTCTGAATTTAAGCCAAGCTAAAGAGCTATGTATACAACACAGAAGCTGTGCCGCCTTTGCCCTTTGCCCTTTGCCGCGTTGTCTGCCTTGGCCTGTGTAATAAGTATCCAGGGCGAGGAGGACCTTTGGCCCTGGTTTGGCTCCTGGCCTGGGCCCTCCTTTCGACCCCTGGAATGGGAACCTCAATACGTAAGCCTAGGTAGGCACTCGCCTGCTATGGGAAACCTGCACGCTGATCACTGGGAATGTAAATGGGAACCTGGAGCTAGACAGGCTAGGTTAGGCTAGGCTGCTGCCATGGGGAACGTGTATTGGGAACTCTGGGAACCTCATTTGGGAAGGATCTGGCGGTGTCCGCAACAGATTTCGGGTAGAAGTTAAATCGGTCCAAATCCTAGTGTTTCCAAGTCCAACTGGTTACATATTGTGGCCTTTCGGTATTTCTTTATTAATTTTGCAGTATACTCCACTAGATTCCTCTAAAATGATGGGTGATTTTCCTGACGTCTAGAACTTCAGCCAGTGATTTCCCAAACTCAACCCAGTTCATCTGTAACTAACTTAAGCGGTTTGGTTCTAGTCTGCGTTCATTGGGATCTGGCTCCTGGGATGGGAACCTCGCTGGGAACTCGGAGGCTAGCTTGGCTAGGCCAGTGAACGGGGACAACCGACTGCTAAGTTACAGATGAACCGGTTGAGTTTGAGAAATAACCAGTTGAGGTTCACGACTTCAGGACGATTACCAATCATTTTAGAGGACTTTAGAGAGTTTTAACTTAACCCCTAAGTGCCCAAGCCTTTCGGAATGCACTTTTCCTAAGAAATATGTGCATGGGTTTAATACAATCCCCAATGGAGGGATTTGTCTTTTATCCAAAATCTAACCGTATAGATGTTTAAAGAACTTGTTTATTAGTATGCATACCAATTTTGAGACCGAGATTGCATAAGAGTTGTGAGATTCAAACAAGAGAAATGTATACATTCTTTTTTTTGTATGTTGCCCCTCCCCACAATGTTGGTATGATTTGCTCATAAGTATTTTTAGGAGTTTGAGGTGACATGAACAACTCCAACATGTGAAAGAATACGAAAATGTGATTCCAAAGACCCTATGTATGCATATAGAGCTATCCCAATCATTTCGCAATCCTCCTTGCAATTCTTGAAATGCATTTTCTTTATTTTAACACTTGACGATTTGATATTGCAAATTACTTCACATTGGTAATTGTGAATACTCATATTCAACGGTCAAAAATACGGAATTTTTTTAGTCTTTCCACTACGACACTTTTCAAAAGAAATGAATAATGAGAACTCTTTGGATGTCAAAAACAAGTACAATAGTCCAATTAGCTGAAACATTGAGGAAATAGTAAAGCACTTTCTCCACCCATTCCCTACATCACGGACATATATGCCTTTGCGACCCTCTCTAAAATCGAATATTTACTCTTTTTGGTCAAAAATGCCTCAATCCAAAAGTTGCCCTTCCATGCTGCCCGCCAAAAAAATTTACGTGGTCAAAGGAATTTTACCTGCCCACACACAAACGAGCCGAAATTTTTGATCAACCATATATGGTTGCTCGGGCACTTAGGGGTTAAAGAGTTGAAGAAAAACAGAAAGATGTCAACATGCAAATGGTGGAAACACTAGGATCTCAACCAACTATGCCATTGGGAACGTGATATGGGAACTTTGGGAACCTCAGTTTGTAGGCGTTCGCTGCTTCACCCCTCCTGGGATAGAAACTCTCACTGTGAATCTCCGGGGGGGGAGAGAGGGAATTATCACGTACGAGCGTACCTCTCATCTGTCCTACATAAAAGCTTGACCTTCTATAGGTTTGTTGTCGACTCATCTCAAATAACGTCCAGTAAATTATTTCAGGGTTTTTGTGTTGGATGAATGAGAAGTACGCTTGTATATGACAATTCCCTCCCTCCCCCTCACCGAGAACTTGGAAGTTTTGGTTGCAATCTTGCCCATTGGGAACATTGTATGGGAACTTGGTATGAGAACCTCAATATGCCGGGTCATGACTTTGCCCCTTTGGGGATGGAATCTTCGCTAGGACTACGGTTAGGGTTTAGAATGGTTAGGATTTCTCAAACTCAACCGGTTCATTGTGAAACCTCAAATAGTGAATGACACTAAATATTATATTTACTGTATTTAATAAAAATATGATATTTTACCCAGCAAAGTCACTCATGATCTATAACAATGTCCAAACAATACGTATTAAACTTTCGTTAGTAAAAATTGAACTTCTGAGTAAGACTTTACTGCACTGCGTAACTCCGCAAAGTAACACACAGTAATTGGGATAATCAGTGTAGTATTGGACCCCTTTACCTTCTCTGATGGAAACCTCGAGCGACAACAAAGATTGGAGCTCACGGGAAACATGACTCAAACTTCCCTTTCATGGGATGGGAGACTTGTTAGCGGGAAGACACGTCATAGCCTTTCCCTTTTGGAAATGGGCACCTTATTGGGAAATATTGACTGGAACCTGGATTAGCCTTTCCTTTTGGAATGGCCACCCACGTTCTTGGGAACCTAGAATAGGAGGCTCATTGGGAAACACATATTGGGAACATGTAATCTTAGCCCTTGTGAACGTCTCGGGGGAACTATGTAGCTGGCTTGGGCTCTCTCCTTATAGATTGGGCTCATCGGCAACATTCTTGAGTCCTTGAAGTTGGCAATAGTGGAGGGGCATGTCATTGGCATTCTCTAAGATGGAATCTCATTTGGAATTAGGTACTCAATACTGAGCCTCTTGGGGAACATACATGTTGGTATAGGTGACTACTATTTGGCATCAATAATCAACATCAATGAACAATGGTATCAAACAACCAACACGTGGGTACCCAAATTGTAACACTAGTCAAAATATTGATATTTGGTGGATATGATCAACAAAGAGAATCTTTGTATACCCAAGTTATTATTTGGGTCAGTGTCATTCTACATCAAATTGACACTAAAATGATTTTGTTTAGGTATGAAAGTTCTTGCATGATATATAAATATGAATGTTATCAAGGAGAAAAAGAAAATGTCAATTATCCATACCCTACTTGTATCGAAAAATGTGAAATCCTCATTATAAATATCCAGATACTCAACCAACATCAATTTTGTTGTAGGAGTCAAAGTGATGATCACAATAATGGAAACACTCCTCATATATGGAAAATGCTCGGATGTAACGTGACATTCATCATGCAATGTCCTAACAATAGCAAGTAAAGATAACTTCGTTCGTTTTCTAAAAAATTAAAAACGAATTGGCCAGAGACTATTCCCTCTCTTTTTTTATGGTTTTGAGGTAGGTGTTTTGCAAAACTTCGCCAAAAACGTTTACACCTGGGACCTTTTGATTGGTCCGACAAGGGAACCTAGTTCACGAAATGGGAACATAGGCTTCGACTGTGGCAGCCATAGGGCCATTGGGAACGTCATTGAGAACGGGGCGGCGGCGCAGAGCGAGGCCCACATGGAAACTTACTGGTTATTTCGGGGAATAGGAGAGGAGGGGGAGTTAGATACTTAAACATGATATTATGAGTGGGCCATTGAGTCACCATATTTAAGTTGTTTACAATGTGATTGATGTAGTAAGTGAGTACTCTACTACACTACATACACACAATAGTACTTGAATCTTGGGCATATGTTTAATTATAATGCCGGGGCCCTTGAATCTCGCGACTAGGTTATGTATTTGCGTGTGGGCCGGGTGCAGGGAACAACTGTTTTGCCAGTTATGTTCTGTTAATAGTAAAGTCACCCGACACTGGTCAAATGCTCACCCGTGCCCAAATGCTATTCCCAGGCCCCCCTCATTGTCCGCTCATTCTGCGGTCGCGGCGAGGCCTCCTTTATAAACATTACTTTACTTCCTTACCGCTTTTTTTAACTTCCTTACCGCTGTATGTGCTAACAAGTGTAACTTATGTGTAGCCCAAGTTGGTGTTGTGTCATTTATAAGGGAACGACCGAGTCAGCTGTGTTTTGATTAGCACCACTGCCACTGAACGGGGAGAACCTTTCGGAGTTCAAGACCTTCAAGGAAAATCATGCGTCGTTTTGGAGGAATGTGTGGAATGTGCTTCGGAATTAATCAATAAAAACCGAAAGATCTCGACGTGTAACTAGTTGCACTTGGAGACACTAGGATCTTGACTTGAGAGGTTGATTAGCACCGCAAAGGTAAGGTACCTAGAAGTAGAGAGGAGGGAATGGAAAGGAGGGAGGGGTTGTCGAATGCGAATGTGCATCTCTTTCTTTCAACGTAAAAGCCCGAAAGAGAGAGTATGAAAGAGAGGTTGGCGGTTCGAATCCCGGTTGTGAAATCTCCTCTCTACTTGACGGAAAACTTACCAGGTGGTGAACTACCTCCTGTGCTTTGGTGTTGGCATGTCGGCCTTCTGTCAAAAAAGAAAAGAAAAGAAAGAGTGAGTATGCAGCTCAGATGTTACTTTTTAAGTGGATTGGACACCGAAATTAGTTTTGAAGTTTTCAAATTAGTCTACCCAAGGATAATTGTGATGAATCGGTATCAAACTTGTGGGGGTCGAGTTTTAATGTTGGATGGATGAGAGGTATGCTCGTATATAGTACTTCCTTCTCTCCAGATTGAGGTAAGGTAGAAGTGTGTTGCTTGGATGCTTTATCTATGCACCCACTTCTCGTAGGATACGAAGGATTTCAATCAGTGTGAGATGGTTAGCAAATCCAAATTATGCATGTAGGCATTTTACTCGTTATTTATGGAGTTCATATGAATATGTTCATCAAAGTGAAGATCTTTATGCTCATTCAGTAGCCATGTACACACCCCCTCCCCCCTCCTCCCCTCAATCGTGTTCTCTTTTAAGCTCGGAGTGGTTAGCACATAGTCCAACCTCTTTTAAACACGTGTATTTTGGAGTTTGTGTTTAGGTCCATTGTAAACCACATTTCACTCCAAACACATGTGTCCAAATTATTCCTATGTTGGGTTGAGGCATGTCTACCTAATAGGCCATGTGCAATGGCAATGTATGTGGCCCTATTGCATACACTACTACCAACACATACATTATTCTGCCATTGGATCAAACATAAGATGTCTCCTACAATTAGCAATTGCAGTGGATCGCAAAAATTGTCATTTCAAGTTACATGATTGGAATGAAGAAGAATAAGATAAAAAGAATCCAACAATGAAACTTGTTTTACTCTTTAAACAAGTAAAAGGATTGTCCTCCTAATTGTGCCCATTATTGAATTTTGAACATTGTTCATAATCTGAGCACATGGTCCAATCTCATTGTCACACATGTCTTTGTGATGTTCCTTCTTAGCACAAACCTTGCCATAGATCACTCTAATACATCCATGATTTGTGGTGGCAATGAGAACTTGTTCATTAGTAAGATGAGAATGCAACAAACTATCTTATAATATATAAGCATTTATGTATGTATAGACCAATCAATTGCAAAAATGATGTAAAAACACCCTTAATTCATCTAATGGGGTCCGCTTAGAATGAATCGGCCCTCTGCCTTATAGGAAGTCTTTCTAAAATCGTAATTCCCACATCCATGATTCATGAATTTATATATACACCACGAAGCCCGAACCGACCACACATGGCCCACATCCAAGCTTAAAAGAAATCCACAAAAAAAAGGTCAAGGCATCCATAATGGACTATGTTCATTTAACCGCTCACTAGGTCAAGTGATGTTGACATGGATGAGATCTATATATTTTTAGGTGAACGGAGTTAAGGTCTATGTGGTGGCAGCTTGTGATTGATTACCCTCACGAGAGTTTTGACAACTGTCATAGCCAAGCATTATATGAGCAGTTTTAGGTTAACCTATAGATCAACTATGTGTTGACCTAACTTTACCACTTTAAAATTTGTAGCAACTTCCATATTCATGAAAAATATTTATTATTTCTTGCATTCTTCTTGGAATTTGTTACTCTTTGCAAAAAAAAAACAAAAATTTAGGATCCCCACTACTTACTCCTCCTAAACAAATGCAAACTCTCTTATTTTATTGATTATAGATGCCTCAGCCTTAATAGTCACTATTGTTAACCCTTGTGGACTTGGTGATGAGGACCTGTAGCATTCACTTATAGACTTTAGGTACACCTTATTCACATCATTGTACTACATTGATTATCCCAATTAGTGCATGCTACTATTTGGAGTTACACAATGCAATAGCATTTTACTTAGGAGTTTAATTTTTGCTAACGAAAGTTCAATAAGTTGTGCGGACATTATAGAAAATGAATAACTTTGCACAGTAGAATATTATATTCTTGTTAAGTAGTTATAGCACTGCATAACACCAAATAGCAATTGGGATACTTAGTGTAGTACAATTATTGAACTTCAATTTGGGTTAACTTAGTGGAAATTACCATTCCATTAATTCATGACTCAAAATCTCAAGTCGGAGGGAAGAAAATATCACATATGAGCATACCTCTCATTCATCCAACATCAACCAAAAATAAAAAATAAAAAAAACCAAAAAAAACATTGAAGTAAATATGCAACGTGAAGATTGCTTCTTTTGTTTGGGTTGAAACTGGAATTAGTTGTAAAGACATCAAATTAGCCTAGTCCAAGTCAATTGAGATGAATTAGCCATAAACCTATATGAGACCAAGTTTTTGTTTTGGATGGATGAGAGGTACACTCATGTGCAATAATTCCCTCTTCCATGACACTTCAAGGGGGGTCATGCGGGCTTGTTATGCAAGCAGTGAGCTTAGATGGTTGGATTTGGGCCATTTTCATGTACATGATAGACAACTAATTAAATCGCTTGATAATCATGTGCCATCGACTCAAACAATAAGGTAGGCATGCCTAATTCAAACACAACGATAATCCAACAACCTCTATTGTGAGTGGTATGTGGTTAGGTGTGGATCTAAAAACTGACAACAAAAAGATATGTGTTTAAAAGAAATCGAACTACGTGGTTGGAATGTTCTAATCATTCTAAACTCAATAGTCAACTTGGTTGGGGAAACATGTTGTATATGACCACTTAATGAACCCAAAATCCTTCACTTTGATAAGGAACAAGATGTTCATATGAGCTCTGAAAAATGTGAGGCAAATGGCTATGGACACCATACGGTTTGCTAATCGTCTTGCACTAATCGCGTGTCCACATCCTACAAGAAGTGGGCATGGAGAGAAGAGTATTTATCTAAGGGTTGTCTACTTTGGGGCGGCATGCAAGACAAAGCTTATGAAGATAAGTCACAAGGCCAATGTAGTACCCAATATTTAGACCTACAAATGTCCCTTTTTGTCCACATTAGAGATGCCACATGCTAGGGATAATACTACTTAAGGGGTTCCCCTCTCTTGCATCATTGGAGGAGTGGAATCTAGTTGTCCTTTCATATGATCCATTGCCAAGTGAAGGAGGACCCAAAAAATTAAAAAATTAAAAAATCACGGACACGGTGACGGTAGTACTTGACCGTCCCTATATATATATAGGAGTGCGTTTGTGAAAGTTGGAAATTCAATAGATTCTACTACTTCATATGATACTTGAAGAGTAGTTTGTTGTTTTATGGTATTTAGTGTCACGTGCGTAATAGTGTCACTTACCTTATTTTGAGGCGTACGCTAGGTTACACTAATGATCAACAACTTTGTCATTAGTGGCACATTGTGACACTTGATGTTCAAGTGCACATACTAATATCTTGGTATGAGTATGCTCAATAATGTGTTGAGGTGTATACCTATGTTACATAATGGTCTACAAGTTAACTACAAAGACACTTGACATCAATGTGCTCAATAATATCTTCCTCTTACATACTAAAATGTAAACACGGGACACTTGTTATTAGTAGTTCAATAATACCTTCCCCTTGCATATTAAAACACAAAACCATCATCTCAAGTATCCCAATGTGTTACACTAAATGTCATAATGTAAATACTTTTCACTTTAAAAATATATTTATATTGACAAATCATATCATCTTGGTAATTAGCATATGTGGCACTTTGAGACCTCTAGGCATCTAGTTTAGTTTCTTCGCAAATAGTGAACATGACATTGAATACCATAAATGATGTACTATGATATATATATAGAGAGAGAGATTGGCTTCATTGGGAAGTAAATGTAAATAAAGAGTAGCACTATGTATCTTATGTGCAACAAGCCTTATGTTGCTTTCATGAACAATATGTCAACATTGGCACTCTTATTGATGGAAGCGCCAAATTAACACCATTCACCCCAAAGTCACAACCTCATCTCCATCATGACGCACCATTGGTAAGTAAGTGGTTAGGATTTCCATGGGCCCTCAATTGTGGACATATTCAAGGCTTGGAAAGGTTATATGCATGCCTTATGTGGTCGCATGTCATATTTGGCTAGCTAGTGTGGAGTTTTAATTGGACATTAATCACACATAAATCGGTCATCTACCAATTGTGTGTATATCGAAAGTGATCGTATCATTTTAGGCATAGTTCTATAAACCTCCACTAAGGGGATCACGTAGTCCTCCCATTGATTCTTTTCTCTACATTGATATTTGCAATTAGGTTGCCCCGTGCTAACTTTATCAGCATTTCACATTTATTTGAATATTAATACCTCATTCACGAGGCATAAATTACTTCTTCTTTTCATTGTGGTTGCTATACATGTGTCTGATATGATTTTAGCCCAAGGCGATTTGCATGGGTAAAGAGATAACATGTTCTCATATGTAACCTAATTGCACATATCAATGTAGATGATTTAATGATCTATTATGGTAACATTGTTTGTCCACATTCATATATTTCACAACCAAATACAGAAGAGAACCATTCGTAAAACCCCACGATATCTACAATGCTCATTGTCACACTAAAACAATGAATGTGGTAACTGTTAGGTTTAATTACCCAAGTGGTAGTTAGGCTCCTTATTCAAGGGCTACTATGGGCATGTGATCCAATGCCTTGTCATGGCAAAGCATAAATAACCTCTATGACAAACTATGGTGGGGGTGTCAAACATGTTCCATTCCTTAGAAACAAAATTTTTGATGCTATATTGCAATCATAGTGTTACATGAGTGCATGTGTGAGAGGAGGAATTCAAACCCGAACAATATCCATCCCATAGTTCCAAACGCCCATACTAACCGCATGTTAACGAGGAACACAATGGGTACCACTATGTACATGTATATGTGTGATGTAGAACTAGGTGGGAGTGTACTTTGATATTCCCCACAACATTTTGGGAACACAAAAATACACTCCCATCTCGTTCTTTATAAGTAAGAACCACTAAGAACAAAGGAGAAAACAATACACTAAGTACAATGAAACTTAGTGTTACATTTACTGAGAAGGTAATAGTATCAAGGGTAACACTATGCACTAATGGCGAGGCAATGTGGATGGGTATGTGCTGACACGCCTATTCTATGTGGTCGCATTGATACCCACAATGGAAAACTAAGACATGGCTCATTACATGTATGTTTGAATGTGGCAATGATTATTTTACCCGTTGTCTGACAACAAGTAAGCACCACAAAAATTCCATTCTTAGCATAGTAAACCTCGAAATTGAGGCCCCTACACAACCACTTTATGTTTAAAGGAAATTCCACTTTTGTTGGAGAATCCCATGAATGTATAAACTCCAATTGCAACTCATCATTCAAACTTGCTAGCAAAATGGATTCCTCATAAAAATAAAATAAAATAACATATATGGATTTCATTACACCGACGTGAATGGGAGCATGTTCTCCCAACCTTGATAATGCTTTACCAAGCTTCATGGTAGGGTTATTTCCATCTTGTTGGAGGATGGGTTCCTTTAGTAACATAGGTTGGGTGTGTACAAATTGTCAAATTTCACCTCTATGGCGGGTAAACTAGAGGTTATTTGTTTTCAAGTTTACATTTGTTGAGTACAAGGTAGGTGAGGTAGTGTATGGAGATTTGGTGACACACATAATCCTAAATAAAAGAAATTAGAAAAGAACAAACCCCGGCCCCACTTGGCTAAACACACCTACTAACACTAAAACCCAAAACTAAAAAATTACATTAATTTTTTTTTAAAAAAAAAAACACATAGCCTTAACACTAACCACATGGTCCACCTATGGAAATAGGCACTAAGCCGCCCCCGCTCTCATGCTCACGTGAACACGAGAGGGAGGCAATGAATGGACATCACATTAGGGTAAAAGACTATGACGTTCTTTTTTTTCTTTTTTTTTCTAAAGATTTGGTGTATTTGTTGAATGAGTTTTTATATATAAAAAAGTCAGTTGGTGGTATTTTAAGGTGTTCCAATGCGTGGAGTGATTGTGTGTGTTTGGCTCCTCTGACACCCACGGTGATGATTATGATAGGATTGATTGTCCATCTGGTTGGTGTGAGGGCTTGTAATTAACATGTTATTTGTTGCATTTTTCTTTGATGGCGGTGTCCATGAATCTACCATGACATGAAACAAATTCTATGAATAGTATGATGGTGGTTGGGGATGGAGTGAGGGGGGGGGGGGGGAGTGGGCTATCAGTCGGGGCACCAATTACACAAAGGATGTCGGTTGGTCTTAGTCGGGCTTAGCATGTACATGTGTGTTTGTGTGTGTGTGTGTTGGGGGGGGGGGGGGGGGAGGCGTGCCTTCAATGGAGTTTGTGGTACGTGAACATTGTATAATCGTTGTATGTTAGTTGTGAGGGTATTAATTATGTATGAGTTGCTAGGGATGTGTGTTGGTCATGAACACATAGAATGGAAATATAGGATGTTTCAAGACAATGTAGGTATTTGGCCATTTGGGAGTTGGGTTATAATATTCTATGGTATTTCGTGGGATGGTTATGATGGTGTGTGTGTATATATTTGGTAGGAGGGAACTTGTCTTATTGACTATGGATGATGACGGTGTTGTTGTTCTCTTGAGTTGCCATTTTCGCCCAATGAGGATATCCCATGGCGGAGGCTTGATTTGTGGGGTGGGCAAGTCCTATGCCTTCCCATTTGATGATTTGGCAAGTCCAGATGACCCAAAGATGATGTCGCGGGTGTGTGGTGATTTGTAGTGGGTGAGCTTTGTTGGGCATGTGAGAGGTGAAGAGTAATATGAGTGGTGAATATTGAAGGCTCTGATTAGTGTGTCTAAGGTGTTGTGGTGTAGAGTTTCATGGTTGATGGTGGGGTGGTGTTTTCTTTCTTTTTTCCTCATGGAAGGATGGTCACATATCTTTGAGTTGACCAAAGGATTTATGTGGCAAATTCTTGGGAAGGGGGTTGTAGGAAGTTGAGCGAAGGGTGATGATAATTTTCATTGAAATCCCAAAGCCATTGGAGTCGTGCGGTTGGGGTAGAGGTGGTGTAGGCTTGAGTTTGGTCAAAGACATTTGCGTCAAGTTCGAGGATTTGTATGGTGGATTTGGAGGTGGGGTACGTCTTTGTTTGGGTTGCATTCTTTGGTGAAGAGGGTTAGGTTGGAGTTGTCTCTCGGTGGGCGCATAAATCTCTTGTCTTTGGATCGAAAGAAATTAATGCACGATTCATATAAGTCTAGTATGGTTTTTTCGTATTGGTTTTGTGTGAATTGGTTTGGAGGAGGAAGATTTCAACACTAATTGAACCGAGAATGGTGTCTATATTTTGAGCACATTGTCCTATCTCATTAAAACACATGTCATTTGGGAGCGTTTACATAAATACAAGCACTAAATTGTGGCCCTTACCACTATACCGCTTATGGCAGTTAGTACGACTTATTATCCGGAGTTATGGCATGCTCTAACTTTTTACTTATAATGACCATTTTATCAATTGAAGATGTTTATGTCCTACAATGTCTAAAAAAATTTAATTGACCTTTGGTGGTAAAACGTGATACTTATACCAATTTAATTGACCATTAGGGATTAACTCTTAAAGGTCATAGGCTATTTTTAAAATGTTCAAATGTTGTTAACAATGAAACAAATATTGTTACTAATCACTTCAAACCTTTTCAGTATAATTTTGGTAGATGGAAGAAGACTTTGTGTCCAAAACTAGACAACATTGTAGAGTTGAATGGTGAGAGCTTGCCACTTGACTATGCTCGGCATTCATGCATGTTCTCAAAATTTTATTGTTGCAGCTAGAATAGAGGGCATCCTTACACGTTCTTAAGAATGCTAAAGTAAGTGGGTGCTAAAATTAAGCCTTGCACCCACTTCTAATAGGTTGCGAAACACCCAATTACATGAGTTGATGGCCAATTCCAAATCGTGCACAACATTACTTAACACCCATTGTTTGTTTAGGGGGCCCTCGGAATATAATAGTTGGATGCTTGAAGAGCTAAGCAAAAGTTTAAAATTCCAAATTAATACCCCTTTCGTGCACTCACTTATACTCATACGTGTTATAAAAGGTGCACCCCTAGGTCCAACTGCCAATTTACACTTGTAAAATGAATAGTACTCAAGTTGGGCATCCTACGTTTTACAAAGATGGCCCAACATAAGCACTAAATTATTCTTATGAAATTCTCAAGATTCTCGGCACCGTAGGAGCAACACCCTAGTGTTGAGTAATGTTATGTTCTCAACCAAGGCAACTTTCAATTTGACTCATTCTACGGATGATATTGACACTACAATCCGACTCCATGCACAAGGGATAACAATATCTCGTCTCCTTGGCTGCCACTTCACTCTTGTAAAGTGAATAACGTTGAAGTTGAACGTCGTTCGTTCTACAAAAATGGCCCAACATGAGCGCAAAATTATTCTCACGAAATTCTCACGATTCTCGACACCATAGGAACAACACCCTGGTGTTGGATAATGTTATGTTCTCAACCAAGGCAACTTTCAATTTGACTCATTCTACGGATGATATTGACACTACAATCCGACTCCATGCACAAGGGATAACAGTATCTCGTCTCCTTGGCTGCCACTTCACTCTTGTAAAGTGAATAACGTTGAAGTTGAACGTCGTTCGTTCTACAAAAATGGCCCAACATGAGCGCAAAATTATTCTCACGAAATTCTCACGATTCTCGACACCATAGGAGCAACACCCTAGTGTTGGATAATGTTATGTTCTCAACCAAGGCAACTTTCAATTTGACTCATTCTACGGATGATATTGACACTACAATCCGACTCCATGCACAAGGGATAACAGTATCTCATCTCCTTGGCTGGCAGGATGCGACCTCGGGTTCAAACCCGGGCGTAACCACTCGCGTGGGGAGGAACCGACACTTACAAAACTTGATTCATAAACCCAAGTCTCAATGCAGGGAAAGGCATCAAATTAAAGGCAGCCACGAGAAAGGAGAGAAAGGCGGAGGCCCAAATCTTGTACGTGTGGCACTCCCGCAACCTGGGCCATAACTTAGATCAGATACATATGTAACTGCAATCATGGCTCAAGGGCTTGGACTCAGACTTCTCGTAGGGCCATGCAAAAACAAGCTCAATCCAACCAATATATATATATATATATACACACACACACACACATATATATATATATATATTTTTGAAAGTTAGTGAATAGGAGCGTGAGCGTAGTCGACTCATGACATCGAGATCTAAGTTAGAGGGAATTATTGCATACGAGGGCATGGCCTCTCATTCATCCACCACAATGGTAATCCGGAGGAACCGTTTCCTAGGTGATTTGATTCTTCAAGATCCGTGATTACTTTGATGAGGCACATTGATTTGGATTAATTGGAAACTTATCTTTTAAGCCCACAGTGACGGAGGGATTTTGGATTCTAAACGGGTGGTCTTGAAGCCCTTGTCTTTGAGAATTTATACATAGAAATTGCAAAAAACATTCAATGCAATACTACTCATAGGGCCATGCCAAAACAAAACTTATCCAAGAACATGTACATGTTTTAGTGAATAGGAGTGAGCAAAGCCGCCTCATGACATCGAGGTGACTTGTTGCATACGAGTGTAGGGCCTCTCATTCATCCATCAAAATAGTGATCCGGAGGAAACTTTTCCTAGGTGATTTGATTCTGCAGGATCCCCAATTAGTGTGGTGAAGTATATTTTGATTTGGATTGATCATAAACCTATAAGCAACATGTCATTAGGTCCGAAATGTCATAAGGGGCTTTAGATCCAAAGTGGGTCACCTTGAAGCCTTCTATTTGAGAATTTATTGATAGAAATTGCTAAACATTTAATATACTCTAACAACATGAATATAAAGAAGTTGAAGTCTTGCTTTTTATGTTCTCTCAGGCATTGATGTTTTGCAACTTGCAAGATCATCACAAATTATGAGTGGAGGTATGATTTTGGCAACATTGGATTATGTTGTTGGGGGTGTATGAAAAGCAACTTACATATCAAATTTATGAATTAGGTTTCAGGATCTAGGGTTCTCATCAAAGTGAAATGAACCACATTGTTCCTATTAATCTCAAATCATGCAAAGATGTGTGATGATGATGATGATGTGTTTTGGTTACACAACAACTTCGTAGAAATCAAAATATGAATTTGTACACTAAACCCTAAATTGAATTCAATACAAATTGTATGCCCTCTACAAATGACCTTCACGGACACGTATGTCAACACTGAAGGATTAAAATGGATGGATAAGAAGTGTGCTCATATACAACAACCATTCTTGGTGTTTGGATTCATGTTAATGTGCCTATTGTAGTTTGTGGGCACTTCCAACTCCACAAACCAATTCGGTTGTTGTATCAATGAGTTCGGGAACTCATTGTTACAAGTCCTAAAAACACAAACAAACCACTCACACCGATACTCATCACAAACATATACATGCCATCCATCTAGACGACATACAACTCATCCCATAAATCCAAGATCAAATCATAATCCTTTGAAAACATCAACCCACACACAAAGTGATCCTAGCTAGAGACTTTAACATGGATATCCTCCTAAAAGAATGTATAAATAATAGCACACCACAAGTCCCAACCGATACGATGAGGACTCCGCGCAATTCACTTTAAGCCTAGCTTTACACCCCATCCCAAATGAAGGAATGTTTTCCATACAAGGCGGTAGTCATGACACCTCTACTAGCTTAATAGATGGGCTCTATGCCAACACACCCCAACAAACATTTCTAATATGCCACACCCTTACTAACCAAAATGAAAACTCATACCACTACCCATTTAGCCTAAAAAAACTAGACCCCAACAACCTAGTTAAAAAGTACCGTACACCAACCCCCCCCCCCCCCCTATTCTCATACCCAATACCACAAGAAAACTTACAAAAAATTGCTCATCATGTTCCAAGAAGCCATTACCCTCAAGCTATGAACACTATTTGACACATTCCAACTCACGGGGGGATCACACCCCCTTACATTTCATAACCACGTGCGATAAAAGTTTGCTACCCTATATTACATGCCATAGATAATTTTTAAAATTATGATATTTTTTCAACATACACATAACCATTGATAATATCTTTTGTATATTTTTTTGAAATTTTTAGTCATCTTCATTTTTTGTAGTAATTTGTTTAGTTCAATGTTGCGTCATTCTAGTTAGAAACGGTATGTTTTATATAAAAAAAAAAAAAATCAAATTTGGTTACCAATTTTTACTATGTAATAGATACTATGTATATCTACTCATGAAAAAAAATCATAAACTTTTGAACCATTTTGGTGATGCTTTATGTAAAAAGTAGATTTTGTTTTATCGCACGTGGTGTTCAACTTGACAATGAAGTGCACCCCCCGTGTTCCAACTCCACACCTCACACTTGCCAACTGGGAGATGCCCAAGCACGGGTAGATCACTCCATTGTCAAGTTGAACACCACGTGCGGCCAAAAAAAATCTTCTTTTGGTAAGTTGCACCACCAAAATGGATCAAAATTTTATCAATTTTTTTTCATGAGTAGATATACACAATACCTATGACATAGTTAAAAGTGGTAACTAAATTTGATGATTTTTTTTTCATAAAACATACCATTTCTAACTAGAATGACACAAAATTGAACTGAAACAATTACTAAAAAAAATAAAGATGACTAAAAATTTCAAAAAAGTATACAAAAGATACTATCAATGGTTATGTATATGTAGAAAAAATATCATAAATTTTAAAATTATATATGGCATGTAATATAGGGGTAGCAAACTTTGTCCGCATGTGGTGTCAACTTGACAATGAAGTGACCTCCCCGTGTGCCCAAGAAAGACTCCAAGAAATCGTAACCATTTCAAGCTCATGCATAAATTTTTTTTTGTCTAGACACTCAAATTCCCCATCTTATCACATTGTGCCCACCAACATGGTGGATTTCTACCCCACAAAGCAACAAAAATTATGGAGACAACTACTTAAGATATACCATAGCATACAAAAAGCCATCCGAACAACATTCACATAACCTCACCATAGATGGCAAAACCACCAAGACATTCACCAACTTTACACCCTCTTAAAAATAACCATCTTGTCCCTACCCAATACTTGCTCCACATCTTAAGCATGGATCAAAGCAATTGCCACCCTAGAATGCAACGCCAAGATAGAAGCCCACAAAATCAACACTAAACAAATTGCAAAAAATTGCAAAAGTACCATCGGAAAATATCAAACCACCCTCAACCTTAAACTCAAAATCATACCAGAAAAATATTTTAATTTTTTTAAAAAAAAAACTACCACCAATACACCTCTAGACTACCTTCGAGACTTAGATAACAACATCCTCACAAACCCACAAGAAATGGCACACGAAATCAGGAATGCACAACACACCTCCTTCCAAAAACAAACACCTATATGCAATAACCCAATAGACTGTCCTCCCATATGCCACTGCATAATCCAAAAATACTCATGGCGCCATCAAGACAAATACATATTAGAAAACAGAGGTTCTCAAAATGATTCAATATCCCGAATCTACATTAAGGAAATCTATAATAACTTCCTCAAAAAACTAGCTAGGGGGAGAAACCCTAGCTTGGCCAACATCCTCAATGAAATCCTCAAAATACTACCCCTTACCTTCCATGACACACTATACCCATTTTTGAGACAATGCTACCTCCAAAAATAAAAATATCACTCTACTACAAAAACAACAAAATCATCATCCCGCACAAAAACTTGACCCACTACTACTCACTAATTATACACCCATAGCCCTAGTCAATACCACTTACAAACTCTACACTAGCACACTCATAACATTCCTCACCGTCTTTGATGAAAAACACCAAATCCTACACTTCAACCAAGAGGCTTTTCGACCACAACAAAATGCCATATGACAATTTCAAGTGTTATTGGCAACACTTGAAGATGCTAGACCTACCAATGAAGACATATGCCTCACATATATAGACTTTTGAAATGCCTTTAGTTCAAATGACCGCGCATGAATCCTCTCCTTAATGGAAGACATAGGCTACCCAAAAGATGTCGTGGAACTCATCAACAATATATACACCAATTCGACCACCTCATTCCATGGAAACCATTTTGGCACATTGAACCAGTCCAAATTAGTTGACCTACAATCCAATGAGACACACTAACCCCATACCTATTCATCACATTCCTAGACCCCCTCCTATGCTAGCTCGAAAAAGACCAAATAAGCTACCACTTCAATACCTCCATGGCTACATGTAATACCACCGCTTATGCCAATACTTTTTTTTTGTTCTAATTTTTTAATCATCACCAATAGTATTGCACATATACAACCACAAATCAACAAACTCCTAAAAATTAAGAATGGACACACCTAGACCTCAACCTAGCAAAATGTGCCAATACTGCCTGCCCAAACAAATCCAACCTCAAACCACCATCTTTAAAGCATATACAAGCACCAAATATCCACTTTTAAAAACGAGTCATTCCCCACCATTTCCCAAAATGAACCATACACATATCTAGGAATTTCTCTTGTTCCATCACTCAAATGGAAACTCCAAAATAATATCACCATAAAAACATCCAAAAAACAAAGTAAACAACTAATGACATCCCCGCCACCCTCAAACAAAAATTACATATCCTCAACACTGTAACAAAACCTGGAATAGCCTACGCCTACTACACAATACCCTTCTCCAAACCAACCATAAAACAACTAGATAAGATCCTCAGTAAACTCACATCACAAAAGAAATATGCCACCTCCCCAAAAGGACAACAATACCCTCACTCACCTCTCCAATGACTTTGGAACTAACACCACCTCCTTCTTACCGGACTACATAAATTGTATTGGCAAGCAATTACTATAAGCCCTCAATGACCAAGGCTAACTCGGCCAAATCTACCAAGGTCTCACTAAACATATCATAGAAAAATATGGAGGCTCCCATCACCTACCACACCTCACATATCAAGCATGCTAAAGGCCACCCATTGCCCAAACCATGTTCCTACTTGAAAGAGAATACGAAATCCACAAAACCACGCACAACCTTGAAGGGGACCTATGTGATCAATTAAAGAGGAAATCAACAAAGCAATTTGGTTGTTAATAACCATTGCATCTCGGTTCTAATTTTGAAACTTGAAAATTGGAATGACAATCTTCGTGCCTTACAATTGCTAATTGGACGAGTCAACCCACAATCAAATGCAACAATAATTTTAGAGTGATGTTGTCGAGGTAGAAGAGCATGGCTTCATCAACCCATTTGGTGGTGGGTTGAGTAGGCATGTTTCATTGTCAAAGATAGTGTTTATTTTATGATTTGTGTGCCCTTTTTGTCTTTTCTTTTGATTGTTTTGGTGTTTGATGATGGAGGGAATTTATTTGCTGGCAATGTGGTGGGTGAGGTTGTAGTTCTTTGTTTGCGAGGGGGTGGTGAGTGTTTGTTGGACATGTTGGGGGGGGGGGCTAGATTATGGGAAGGCCATAAATACTTGTGCTGGAAGTGTCCACATTATCAACTTTACACAAAGCAGTGGCCGTCAACAAATGGAGAGGTAGGATTTCGAACAAGGTGGACAAGAGATACCCACATTGTGGGCCACCGAATGTGGAGTTTGTGGAACACAAATTCTATGATTGGCCTTTGGCACAACATGTCTGGAAATACGACACTAACATTGTGTGGCAACTTCATTTCAAACGTACTAAGTCAAGGCCTCGGAGGTCTTACTCTATGCTTCAATGTCTCTTTGATAAGTCTACCTCAACCCCTCTCAAGAAATACCATAATAGATCATGGTTCTTTCTTCATATGGTTTAACTTGGGATTGTCTGGAAATAAAGGAACGACCTGATTTTCAATTCCATCCATTGGTGATGCTCTCAATGACTGTGATAGAATGGAGTGACAAAGGACTCTCAAGAATCTTGAGAAAGCACATGTTGTGGCTTGTAATGATCATCGTTTCTTTCTTTAAAAGAAGAAGAAGAAGAAGTTTTGATGTGTGAAAACCCTTATTGCCACTAGAAGTAATTTAGTGGTTACTTGGAAAGTTAGACCCATAATGGATATTACAATATCACATGATGCCCCGCGGGTTCCTCCCGCGGTGGGATTGTTATTTGGTTACCTTTTTGCAATTGAATCGGTTTTGATTTGCACCAAAAAGAATAAGAAAAAGAAGGACAAGTGTCCACATTACAGTCTAACCTTGATAATGTCACCCTTGTTAATAGAACACCTTGATATTGTCACCTAAAAGTTTGAAACCAATTTTCATAGTGTAAAGCTCCCTCGTTATTATCCCTATCACCCTTGATAATGTCACTATTTTTTTTCAAAATCCGTAGTGTAAATGTGATAATATCAAGTATGGATGGATTGTATGGGTGGGCATGGGTTCGATATTATTGTTCATGGGTGAGCATGGGCTAAAGCAAAGCATATTGGGGGTCATTGAATGAACTCTCATTCAATGCTTTCGGCATAGTGGGATGCCTTGTGTAATTTCAAATTAGATGATCAAACCATTAGAAATTGTTGAAGAAAGTCCGCCATATTGCTTGCAGAGTGGAATGCAGATATAAACAATCTTGATGAACGTATGAAGTCCAAAATGGAGGAAGCAACTTTGGAATTGGGTAGACTCATCGCCGCATTAAATTTGGGTTTGGATGTTGAAGGCAAGCATGTAGAAAAGCTTTGTCCTTTGGAGTACATAAACATGGAAGGTGAAGATGATTTTGAGGTGGAATTTTCTACTGAGGAGCTTGTGCAATTAGTGCAAGATGGCGAATAGGTTCTTGATTCCATGGAAGTGGACCCATTGATTGTTGATAGCAGTGATGATGAGTCTAAAGTAGTGAAGCTAAGCGATGAACAAAAATATGCTAAAGATGTTTTGAATTTTATGGCTAGCCAAGGTTCTCAGATTTTCAGCACTCATGAGTTGTTAGAAATGGAAAAAATCCATGACAAACTCATTAGAATTGGTGTTGCACATTTAACATCAACAAAACAATGTGACATTAGAAGCTTCTTTGTCTCTAGTGAGAGGTCTTTACTTGATCTCAATGACATATTATGATGTGCACTTGTTGTTATTCACAATTTTGAATTAGATTTTACATTCAAAAACATTGAAGTCTCGTATTTGTTATTTTTTAAAAATTTGTAATTATATTTTGATTTTCTACATATTTTTTGATAATATCACATTATGCACAAAATGTGACATTATCAAGTATGTCACACCTTGTTTATATCACACTTTTTGGTGAAACGGAGGGTGTGACATTATCAAGGTTAGGGTGTAGTCCTGTCTACCCTATTAGCAGTAGCACTTGATTTCAGAATGTGGACTTATTACTACGGTAAGTATATCATGATCTGACAAGTGCGACGGAAGGTAAACTTTACAGCCTCTGTTGTTTTCTTCTTGTCCGGCAGTCGGTGACGTCACAGGCCCAGCCTACATTACTTAATAAAAGTAAATAGAAAAACACTTCTGTGACCCTACATGAAGACGACAGTTGCACGATCTCCTGTGCAGTGGCTTCTTCCTGAGAACACGGAGCTCAGCCAGAGGTATACTCCTATGGGCTGGGTGCAACCAACCCGTACACTGGTTCCTTGGAGGCAAGGGTTTAGGCATCCAACAAGGAACGAGTGTGTATGGGTTGGTTCGCCCAAATCCATTGTGCTATCTATGTGCAATTAACTTAGGTTGTCATCACAAAATAGTTGGCCTCTTTATCCATGCAAATTATCGTTGGGTCACACCCAAATCACAAAAAAACTTTTTATCTTTCATTGTTCATCTCATAACATTAACCAACAACAACAATATTCCTTTCTAATCTCGGATGAACGAAAGTTTTGTGAGTCGAGAGCCTATAGGGTTGGGGTGAACCAACCTGTACATTGGTTTCTTGGAGGCTAAGGTTTAGGCATCCAAGAAGGAACGAGTGTATGGGTTGGTTCACCCAAATTGAGCATGTAGGGGGTTGCATGGGAGCCTCTCCATGTTTATAGCAACCGTCAAACTCATATTTGGTTTAAATACAAGTATAAAGAGTATTCTGGAGGAACTATATGAAAAATATTTCTTTGTGGCTACTTAGAGCCACATTACAAGGCAACATTGCTAATTATTGTTATGTTGCATAGCAAGCACATTAAAAATCAAAATTATGTTCTTCTACGATGGTAGTAAATGTTCAAGATCGTATGAGGCAACCTAATTGCACATACTGGTGTAGATGAGTGAATGCTTGCAAATCCTGCCGAGGAGGAGGGCGAACCGGGGGAGACGGCACGGTAAAAACGATGATAGTTATTGTAGAGCCGTGAAGTTGTTCTTTAAGCTCAATTAGCCCCTAATTCCTAAATCGGGGTCAATTTACTCTAGTGAACTTAAAATGGGATGAATTGGCAACCAACCTACCACACGCACGCGAGGGGGGGGGGGGTCAATTTTAATTATTATCCCCTTGGTACGTGTTAGGAATTCAAAGTGGGTGTAGACGCCCTGCTCATTTTGGAAGTTGGGTCCTACCCATCTTACTTGAGGTGAAAAACACAATGAGCTATGTTATACCACATAACCTATGTTTTTCTTAATGCGATCACGACTTCGGACTTGGTGTTAGAAAATTAGTGCAATAGGAACCGTAAAATAGGAACCATAAAATTAGTATATATTTGCGATATACTAACCACAAACCTATGGGAAACATGCATAGGGCTTAGGGTTTAGGGTTTAAGGGAGCTTTTTTTTTACTACATCCTTCTTACCTTGATAAGATTGGTGGGGGGAAACTCAGAGAACAAGACATCTAAGGTATGACCCTATTTTGGGCATTTTGAACTCTACAAACTTTTCTAACCATTGGATTAGTTTAGGAGTTGTCTCACCTGCTTAACAAGTGCAAATCATGTAGATTGTCAATTCAAGTTATTGTAGAAGAGTTGAGATGCAAAACTTGTAGAGACCAAGTTGGTTATTCTTCCTCTCATTATGTGATAACATGTGTCCTCCCAAGTTATTGTGTTCATTTTTGGAGAATACTACAACAAGCCCACAACAAGATGCCCGCCAACTCACCTAGCTTAATTAAAGGGACAAACACCCAAACGCAATCGGTCTTTAAAAACTGAACACAACACACACTAGAAACCAATAAAGACATGTTGTCATATTAGCACTCAACCTCAAGATACATATTAATATTCAACTTCTAGACTACCAAAGCCCTCCCTCCCCCACCCTAACATGTGGGGTTTCATGGGTTTGAGGACATGTGCGAGTGGCTTGCAACCCAGTCCATGCTCGTTCAGAGTGGACCTTGGTGGACTGCTGAGGGGCTGTTCACACCAACCACTTCTGGCACCATCCGTCGGCATCTCTAATTGTAATAGTGTGTAAAGTGGTGGACCAACATCAATTTCCTAACATAATCCCCAACAATTTCACAGCTGGAACTGGACAAAAAGTTTGATGTGATTGGGGCATGAGGGAAGGGTTGCCCAATGCTCCCACGTACTGGAGCAATGTCACTCGTCACTCCTGCCGCTGTGAACCCTGAAAGCTCTGGGAGCTCAGTGCGAAGGCAGCTTGGGTCGAAGCGAGCCCAAAGCTTGATATAGGCAATTAGGTCCAAAGGTAGCCCAGAGGTTGGTGCAAGGGCATTTTGGTTGTTCAAAGCTCTAAGAGCTTGGTTCGAAGGTAAGCCAGGTTCGGTGCAATGGCAACTTGGTTAATGCCCCCTTCCCACTCGACTTTAGCTAAGCCTAAAAGTCGGTTCTAAAAACACGGCCTTCACACCATCGACACTATCTAGTCCCGAGTCTAGTTGGCAAATGATGTGGCATGGTTTTAAAGTGGAGGTGTTAAGTCTCAAGCACCAACCCTCCCTCTCATCAGTACCTAGACATGAGGCAAGAATGTTGGACCTTTAAAAGTGTCGCCTCCCGCCCTTGTGATTGGTTGCTTTTTCGTCTTAGCTATGAGGGCATGAGGAGCTCCATTACCAAAAACCGATGGTTATAAGATAGATGAGCAGTATGGCGTTAGGGGATGGGACAAAAACTATCCAACATTCATTGCATGGTGGATAAAACAATGAACATGTGTGAAAACCACTTAACTAAAACCCACTCGACAATCTCTGGAGCAAGTTCTTGTAGGTGCATTGGGATAGCCGGATGCCTCCGCTATAACCGAGAGAACTTTACCCGATTTTAAGGAAAAGCTTTGATTATTTGATAAAGTCAGGTGGGAAGGGGACATTTGACAGGCAACCCGGGGATCTTGGTTGCATCGCCTTCTTGCCCATCAGACCCACACGCTAACTTATTGTTTGCTGAAATCCCAGGGACTTGCTGCTCCTTCTTGAAGCTCTGCCCCAACATTGTGGTGGTGGATCACACACATTTGGGAACACCTTCGCCCTTTGCCAATCCGAGTCATTTCGGTGACCACCCTTGGCCCCCACCACTTAGCACAAACCCATCCATGATAACCCTGCGTCAAATATGAACTCACTTAGGTTTGGATTGAATTTAGTTGGCCGAATTCTTGGATGTTCATGGATACTGGGTCCGGGTCGGTCCCCCAGACCTTAGGCCAAAGGAAAGTGTCCAAAGGCCGTCTCAAGACACTTCCAAAATCATGTAGTGTGGTCGCGGGTCCTCAAGTGTAATGTGAAACTATATGTGACCAGGTGCCCAACCAAATGCTATTTCCATGAATTTCTATTCAAGCGGGTCCTCACACATGATAAAACTAAACAAACCAACGGTGGTGAGCGTTCAGAGTGCCGTGGTCTCCTGGATTTGTGTTGGGCCGACTTCCAAGAGGCGGTTTTCGAAAACAATCCAAGTGATCATGAAACATGACGCATTTGATGCCGCATAGGAGTCCATGTAGACTTTACATCCATCGTGCATTCCACGCACTCCATCGGTCCCTCAAGTGCAGTGTAAAGCGAACTTGGACCAGCTCCGCTTGTTCCACCAATGAGAGTGCGTGAAGTGCATTGGTCACGGGCCCTCAGCCTCGTGTGTGACGTGGCCCATAGATGCATGCACCCTTAGACCCACACACAATTACTACTATTAAAGCAGCTATTGGACATCTCCGGTATTGGATACTTGTCCTCAAAAGTTTATCTGTGAGTTGTGGGTAAGGTAGCTTCTCCATCGAGGGTCGAGCTCCAACGCATGCAGAAAGACGGGTGACATTGTGAAAAGAACCCGGATAGCTAGGCAACACTACACTACACTAGACTAGACTGAACTAGAGGTGTCGAATGCAGGAGGGGAGCGACCACATAAGGCCCACAGAGCTTAGCCCGGGGCATGATGGAGCTCGCTGCTTTGTTCGAGGGCCAAAATATCCACAGGCGCAGGCAGGGCCTTCATGATGGGAGTCATGAACTAAGCTAATAAGCTAGCTAGGCCAGCCCTGCCCTGCACACTTACTTAGCTTTTCTGGCCTCTGGGGAACAATGCCAGATATATATGGATCCACAACAGCAGCAATTGCAAGTAACTTAACACCAGGGATTCACGCAGCCTACGTACCCAAATATCTCGCTTGTCCTGCCCCCCAATTGTCCCCAGCACCTGAACGATGGAGAAAAGAAAATGCCTGCCTACACAAGAGGGATTTACAACTTTCCCTCTTGGCACGATTCCCTCTTGTGTGTGTGTGCGCGAGCGAAAAATGTAAGAATTCCCTTCAGAAGGAGGGGATTGTTCCACAGTGGAAAAAACTATCCTCTTTCCCATGCGGGAGTTTCCCAAATGCTCCTTGTGTTAGTTGCAGAGGAAGCAGTGATCGGGGAGATTTTTGGGCATAATCGGTTGAGATCCTAGTGTTTGCAAGTCCAACCGGTTACATGTTGACATCCTTCGGTTTTTCCTTTATTAAATTGGGGTATATTGTACAAACTCCTCTATAACGATCGGTAATTCTCCTGCAGTCTTGAACTTCAACCGGTTATTTCTCAAACTGCCCATTCTCCCCGATCATAGCAAGAAACCAGTGGATGAGTTTGAGTAAGGATCAGTTGAGGTTCCAGACTTCAAGAAAATGGCCGATCGTGTTAGAGAAATCTATGGAATATGCCTCAAATTAATAAAGAAACAACAGCAAATGCATATGGATCCACAACAGCAGCAAATGCAACACCAGGGATTCACGCAGATTCCCAAATATCTCGCTCATCCCGCCTCCCAAGTTCCAAGCAAATGAATTGGGGGGAGAAAAGAAATGACCGCTTATTAGTTGCAGATGAAGCGGTTGAGTTTGAGAATTAATCGGAACTGGTTCGAGACTTTCGCAAAATTACCCATTGTTGTAGAGGAATCTATGGAATATTCTCCGAATTAAATAAGAAGCGGCCAAAGCATGTCAACGTGTAACCAGTTGCACTGGGAAGCACCAGGGTGTTGACCGATCATGCCCAAAAATCTCCCCGGACACAGGTTCCAATTTCACACCCACTTGTGTGGTTTCTTGGCCCATGGGGAGTTGGCTTTTTGTAAGGAGGCCCATGGAAAACATGCTTGGTTGTCGTTTTAAAGTTACACAATGATATGTGTATATCTACGGACCCCACTGTAGGAGGGGTTGGGGATTCGCAACGTCTACGTAAATCCATATGGTAACAAATTCCAGATGAGTTCTTTCGGGTGGATGGGCTGTAGTTTGTTTTAGAGGGTGGGTTGCAAGTTGGCAGGTAGGCCCTCCCTATCCCCTCTTTACTAGTTTAAAAAATAAAGGAAAGCATGTGCACATGATGAGCTTAGATTATTATTTTCCAAAATTATTGAGGCAGAGAGAGAGAGAGAGAGAGAGAGAGAGAGAGAGAGAGATGATGTGACTTTCAAATATTTTTCTTCTTACATTTGGCAATCGACTAACATTGTTCGTTGAGTTATGTTTAATTTCTTTTTTTTGATTGACAATCCACCTTGTTTGTAGGATTGTTCATATCTTCATCATTCTATTGAAACAATTGGTGGTTTTTATCTTCTATTTGTTCAAAGTCACGCATAGATGTTCTTCTGCAAAATCATGATCTTTATTGTGGAAATTCATACACTTAAAATTGGAAGTATTGTATTATATTATAATACATTAAATTCAACAGTACCATGTGACACATCTTTATATGAAAGTGTGGAATCACATTCCACTAGTTAAGTAGGTTTAAAAACCTTCATTAGGGTATCAATTGAGCACATGTATTACAATCAATACCTTAACCATAATCTCACTGTTCCATATCCTAAACTAATTTCTACAACACAATTACACCTTATTCTAATGTGAAGTGTAATGTTTATATCCTAACCTGGTATTGTTTTGTGTTCACACCCTAATATGTCATTGCTTTTCCCATATTATGTATGCTTCACTCATTACCAGTAATAAATTCTAGTATTAGTATATAAGTTCTATGCAAATAAAATAACGATCTCATCAATACTTATCACCCGCCTCAAAGAATAATAATAATAATAATAAGTTATTTTTCAAACACCAGTTATTACATATTCTACATGCATTCCACCTATCACACCAAACAAGCAAAAATTGAGGTTGGAGGGCTTAGCGTTGTATGTGTAATTCATGGACACAGATTCATAAGTTTTTAAAAACATATGATCTATGATGTCTTAAAGCTTAAAGTTCTTACTTCTAGCAATGTCTATTTTAACATTAAGAATACATTTAGATCAACTCAAAAAAGAAACAACGTCATAACTCATCCTGGTCATGATACCGGAGTCTTCTTTCATTTGTTTATTTATGTTGTCTCATCCTACAAACATATTATAATGACTTTTAATCTTATAGAGTTCATGGTTTAAAGCCTTAGAGGTAATACTGTTATTTGAATTTCATTGACATTGATGATTTTATCTTTTAAATGAGTTGGATTTAGGTGAGTTCGTAGTGCATTAATCAATTATTGAATATTTATAGATTTTGTATGTTATTTCTTGATTTCCCAACATACTATATTTATTAGACATCATTAATTTTGGTTCGACTTTAATTTCTACATATACTATTGTTGTTTGTTAATCTCTGCATATACTATTATTTTATGCAAATATAGTTTGAACACATTGTAGGGTTTATGGATCTACATTTTGATTTCTTTAAACACATGTCGTGTTTGTCCTTGTTCTTCATATTTATTGTGTGTTCTAGACATTCAGGCATCTACTTGATTTGGTTTCCAAGTTATTATTGATTCTTGGTTGATACTGTAACTTTAGATCCTTCAATACTTCAACGTACATTTTAGGTCGATATCCACCAAAGGCTACGATATTAGGATATCGACAATTAGGAGAGTAAGAGAGATCCAATGATGATTTGGAAACCAAAAGTTAGATTTGAAATTCAAGAGAGATCTAAGAGAAATTTTAAGATCAAGGGAGAATCAAGAATTTTTTGAACTTCAAGAGCAAGAGAGGTCACAAAGATAATAGAATTTAGTGGAAAAGCTTTGAGAATGCAAATGAAGGACCACAACTACTAATAACACAAACCCAAAATTCCTCAAAGCATAACTCAATAATCACAAATAATTCTCACATATACCAACAAGTACAAACATGTATTTTACAATTCGAGAGTTACAACCACCAAGTGCCTCAAGATGGTAACAAAAGAGGACAAGGAGAGTGTTGTAAAGGCCTTTTATGAAGTATCTTGTGTGGGTGGGTGGGTCCGGAAATGCTCATGATCGCTCTTGTTAAGACTTGAGGCATGTTAGTTGTGCGTAGCTAAACATATACATATAAAGTCAACAACCTCTTAGTCCAGATTTTAATCATGATAAAAACAATAGCCATTAGAGAAGGGGTTGTTTTACACCAAGTGATATTCTTAGAACCACATAAATTGACTATGTTTCACAAAGATGAAAGTCCATTTCCTTGGACTTCAAGATGAGTATACTTAGATGTTGCGAAACCCAAGCCCAGTAGTAGGACCCTAACCTGGTAATGTAGGTCATCTCCCACATGTTCCTTGTTGGAACTAGAATAGTAGAATCATTGCCCATCTTGAAAAGTTCTCAATTTTAAAACCTTTTTGGAGGCCTAGTATCAAAACAACTATGTCTATTCGACACAT